>OZ026493.1:17420352-17865352 GCA_964019985.1 Aurelia sp. 4 Dawson et al 2005 | reverse complement strand
TTTAAAGATCTTGTTACTGAGACTGTACAAGCATAACCTGAAAGATCAGCATATATCTGAACATCTCCTAGGCCTACCAGTGCTTTCGTGATGTTGGCGAGGATGGAATTATGACGCCACGTGTAACGCACTTGCTGGAAATGTACTTTACAACCAGAGACGACATGCATTACAGACTGTGCATTTCTGTTACAAACCAAACAAGTGTCACTTCATGCTTTCCCCCAAATCGTCATGTTTTTAAGTGTCGGCAGGGTATTGTTCAGATACCGCATTGTGTAGTTGTAGATGTTAGCTGGTAGGATGTCTATGGTCTGGGTCCAAAGATTTTTGAATATCTCTGAGCTATGAGACCACATCAGTTTCTTTATGTATCCCTGGTATTCCATTTCATCTGAAATGAATATCCCGGTTGTTGTCAGTGCGCTTGGCATGGTGGCAAAAATCTTGAGAATTATCTACAGGGTGTCTCAAAAAAATTGTTCGTCGTTTGATTTAATACTAAAAAATAACGATACGCTGAATGCACCCTTGGTCAAGTCACCCATTTCCTGAGATTTTAAATTAATTTTTGACAAAAGAATCTTGCAAATCCACTAAAAATTCATGGAGTAACAAGCATTTGAAGTTCAAGTTGGTGCGAAAGCTGAAACCAGAGGCCTCGAAATGGCATCTTTTGTAAAAGGCCCACAGGCCGTCGTTTCTGTTATTTCTCAATTGTTTCAGGGCGAACCAAGTGGGATTCAAACAGGTTCTCGATAACCCTAACTGCCAAGCATATGGATGCTTTGATGAAACAGATTCTATCTCTCGACGATTATGTCTTGAAAAGATAGGAATCAAATGTTTTAGCCGAATTTTGCTCGTGGCCTATGACCGGAGATCGCCAAAACCTCACTTTTACGGACCAATCAAATGGCGAATAAGTGGGGGAGACAAAAGGAACGCGTGAAGATTTTTCTAAATTTTACCTACCCTCATAAAACGCAACCAGGACAAAAAACTGCTTGAAATTTCCGGAATTTTTTTGAAGAAATCTACTCTCAATACATTTGGGCATTCAAGTTTGGATGCCGGTCAAAATATCTTCCGATTCCAAGGAGTTATAGCGCCTCAAACTCGCGACCTTTGTTCGTTCTCAGCATTTCTGAGCTTCTAGCATCCTTAGTACTCAATTTAATCCTAAAAAGTCTTCTAAAACGTACCTGAAACATCAATAATTCCCATAAAGTCGATACAGTGGGGTTGGGGACCTTTTCTTGCTTCGTAGATGAGCAAATCTGACACGCTATCTATGGGGTCCAAAATATGGCCTAGCTCTAAAATGTGCTGAAGTACATTTTTGAGTAAGAAATTTCAAGAGTACCCACCTCTCTTCGTTTGTTTAAGGCATCCTGTAGCTCTGTGTATCTACCAGACTGTTCTTGGTTTCTATTTGACGATTTTCTTTCACAAATTATTGAGCAAGTCGCAAATAAAAATCAGTTTACTTTGTTTCATCGCCCAGGCACTTATCGGTGTCATCACGAATCACAACATGTGATCACGTGGTACGTGATGTTTTGATATCTTCCCGCCTCTTCCCCAGACCTCGCAGAACGCAGCAAGTGTTATGATTCGTGATGACACCGATGAGTGCCTGGGCGAAGAAACAAAGTAAACGGATTTTTATTTGCGACTTGCTCAATCATTTGTGAAAGAAAATCGTCAAATAGAAACCAAGAACAGTCTGGTAGATACACAGAACTACAGGATGCCTTAAGCAAACGAAGAGAGGTGGGTACTCTTGAAATTTCTTACTCAAAAATGTACTTCAGCACATTTTAGAGCTAGGCCATATTTTGGACCCCATAGATAGCGTGTCAGATTTGCTCATCTACGAAGCAAGAAAAGGTCCCCAACCCCACTGTATCGACTTTATGGGAATTAGTGATGTTTCAGGTACGTTTTAGAAGACTTTTTAGGATTAAATTGAGTAGTGAGAATGCTAGAAGCTCAGAAATGCTGAAAACGAACGAAGGTCGCGAGTTTGAGGCGCCATAACTCCTTGGAATCGGAAGATATTTTGACCGGCATCCAAAGTTGAATGCCCAAATGTATTGAGAGTAGATTTCTGCAAAAAAATTCCGGAAATTTCAAGCAGTTTTTTGTCCTGGTTGCGTTTTATGAGGGTAGGTAAAATTTAGAAAAATCTTCACGCGTTTCTTTTGTCTCCCCCACTTATTCGCCATTTGATTGGTCCGTAAAAATGAGGTTTTGGCGATCTCCGGTCATAGGCCACGAGCAAAATTCAGCTAAAACAGTTGATTCCTATCTTTGTCTTGAACCTTTGTTTTTGGACTTACGCAATGTTAAGGAATTTAGAGAATGATCGCGAGAAATAACTTACTTTTGAAGTCCTTTTTGGCTTGCTCTGATATCAACGAGAGGTATGACGCTGGATAAGCTTCTCTTACCTCCGTCTTCGAGCTTTGGTTTCAGCTGTAGCATATTTTTGATCTTCGAGAGCTCGTAAATCAGTGAATTTTCAACCGATTTGCACGATTTTAGTCTCTAAAATTATTTCATAATCTTCGGAACAGGGTTATCTTTCCACGAGCCTGTTCATGTTGTCCTTTTTTTCAATATTTTATCAAACGTCGAACAATTTTTTTGAGACACCCTGCATCAAAGATAGACTGCTCACCAGATATCGAACCACTTCAGAAAACCTGCCAACTGGGAACAGACTGTATACTGAGTAAGGTTTTGGACTAACAGCAGTAATTAGAAGACAATGAAGACATCAAGAAACAGACAGCTATTAACCTACAATCTTCCAAGTGTTGTCACAAGCCGTTTGCAATTTGTCGAAACGGTTATTTTTCTCAACAATCTTGTCAAGGATTGAGGGCTACTGGTTGTGACCCGGTAGTAATTGACAATAACCGATTCAAAGCAAGATCAAATATTAGCCGTGAGAAACTGTCATAATGGTGATGATGATGATGATGATATTGATGATGATGATGATGATGATGATGATGATGATGATAATAATACTAATAATAATAATAACAATAAAAAGAAACACAACTGTTAAAAACTCTGTACGTTTCGATTAAAAATCTTCGTCAGCAATACTTTTCTAATTGGACAACCGAGGATTTATACTCCATGGTAAACAACTTCAATTCAGTTAAAAATAAACTAAAATTACATTTCATTACAAAGAATCCTATTCTTAGTAAACATGACTGACCCCGAAATCAAGACCCAGTGGGAATTCCCACTGGGCCTTGATTTCGGGGTCAGTCATGTTTACTAAGAATAGGATTCTTTGTAATGAAATGTAATTTTAGTTTATTTTTAACTGAATTGAAGTTGTTTACCATGGAGTATAAATCCTCGGTTGTCCAATTAGAAAAGTATTGCTGACGAAGATTTTTAATCGAAACGTACAGAGTTTTTAATAGTTGTGTTTCTTTTTATTTTCTTTTTCTGTTAATTTTTGATGATGGTTTTGTTTCTTATAATAATAACAATAATAATAATAACGAATAAAAACAAGACTGCTTGTGTGAAAATTTTCGATCTTACATAGATCTTCTTCAGTCACTAAATGCAATTGTTCTGCAAATCGAATAGTTAATAAACGTTCAACGAGAGAATGTAACGTTCTATGATAAAAAAGAAGGGTTAAACGTTCTGCTGATTTGTAGAACTAAAGTTTCTAATAATGTGGCGTTATGAAATACACTTTTAGTTCGTTTTGCTAAATAATTTACAATGAATCCGTCCTAGTTCATTACAACTACTGTTTAGGCCCATTGGTTCATGAGTTCCAAGCCTGGACATCCACTGACTCGCTCTGTACAAAAGGGCATCAATGCCCCCTTCAACATTTTCCAAGACGTGTACCCGTAAGTCCCTATCAAAGCTACACGAGTTACTATCATGAGAGTGTTTGCTTAATTCCGTCGCTGTTGGGTCGTGCTTTGAGTCACTCCGATGTTTGTTGAAGCGTTGGCTCAATGTCGTCGAAGTAAAGCCAACGTAGAGCAAGTTATGCTTGGCACATTCTGCTGCATAAATAACGTTCTTCGACTGACAAGAGCCCCCCAAAATTTGACATCTTCTCCTTGGCTTGGAATTTACTAGTTGGTCTATTTGCCCCATGTGATCACATAACTTACAGGGACGACCCCTTTTCTTTGTATTCCTCTCTGTACATCTTATGCTAGGTCCCGATGATCTTCTTATCCTAGGTTGACAGGAAATTATAATAGAACGAAGGTTTGGATTGCGGCGGTAAGATACGATTGGTGGTTTTGGAAAGATTTTGGCGAGTCTGGGATGATCTTCTAACATTGTTTGGTAATTTCTGTGTAAGATTGAAGCTAGTCCTTTGAATCTTTTGTGCCAATTGATGACAAGAGGTACCCTGTCAGTATCACTATCGTTTGATGTCTTGGCTCCATTGTCGGAATTGCAAGTCAAGAGGTCTTGACGATTTTTCTTTTCTTTGTCATTGGCTATCCTAACGAGTTTATTTTTCGAATATCCTCTGTTTACATAAAAGTTTATAAAGTTCAATGCGTGTTTACAGTAATCAACGACCAGAGTGCAAATTCTTCGAATTCTGATGAACTGCGAGAGAGGGTTGGATCTAATAGTATGGTCTAGATGATCGGAGAGTCTGTGTAAGTAATTGTGTGTTGCTGTTGGTTGTTACAGTGTAATTCTGCGATCAGTGATTGTTGTTCATGAAACTTTACCTTTGTATCTAGAAAAACAACCTATTTTTTGGAAAATTCAGATGTGAATTTGATTTTTGACTTGTAGCCTTTCTCTTCAGCAAAAATATTGCAGTATGAAAGGAAGCTTTGCAAACTGACTAGAAATATATGAAAAATATGTCGTCAATGTATCTTATCCATGATAATGGTTTGATTCCTTAAGCCTTGTAAAAGTTTTCTAGCAATTCCGTTCAAATATAGTGTGATGATACGCACTTTTAGCATTTTTATGAGTTCATTCATTTGAATTTGTTTTTCCTGAGTTTTGCTGATTTTCCTTTCAGATTATGACTGTGTGTCGTTTCACATATTTTCAGCATTGATTACGTATGAGCCTCGCTTTCATTCCTTTTCGGTATTCACTTTTGGTATATGACTAGTTGTTTTATTACCTAGGTTGGTCCTTTAACGCAAATCTCATGTTAATCATTTTCCTGTTATTCTTCTATTTGATTGGTTAGTCTTAATTTGTATTTCCGCGTAGTTTCTAATATATTCTGTAACTTTTGAGTTAATCTTCGATTATCGGTATGCGACCAGCTACACGTTAATTCCGGATCTCACTGGAGAGCCGTTAACCTTGTACATAGTGTTTTGTATATAATCATATAACCGAAGTTTGTGTGATTTATCCGCTCGTGCCTTTACTACAAGTGAATCCATGTCAGATCAGATCCACGGAAGAAACTTATACTTCGCATCTTTACAAATGATAACAAAGAAAGTCGCATTTCATGACAATAGACATGAATAAGTTGGCAAAATTAACGGCCATAGGGGTGCCCATTGCAGTTGCTTTAACTTGATGGAAGTATTTTTTCTTTGAATTTGAGAGTATTGCTTCTGAGAATGAATAGAATTATATTTGAAATTTAATCCGACGGTACTGACTTATCTTTGCGTTTATCAAGAGCTTGCTTACAAGCAAAAGCACCTTCTTCATGGTCAATTTTTGGGTATAAGGAGCATACGTCCATGGTAACAAGATAAAACTCCTCATTTGTAAAATCAAGGCTGTCCAGATCTTCTGTATGTTTTACAAAATCAGTAGTATCTCTGATGTAAGAAAATGTTTTCCTTGCCGCTTGTTTTAAGAAACTATCTACCCATTCTGATGTCTTGGCGGTACAAGATTCATATCCACTACAAATTGGACGCAAAGTTGGGAAATTAGTAAAATTTTTGTGGATTTTAGGAAGACCATAAAAACAAGGAGTTCTTGTTCCCTCTCTGAGTATTGTGTTCTCTGTTTCACTGATATATCCTTTTTCATTCATGTCGTCAATCATCAGGTTTAAATCTTTGCGGTATCCAGGATTGGGATCGCTATCACATTCTTCATAGTATTGGTCATCAGTTAATGTCTCAAAACAGGCCTTTTCATAATCTCTTGCATTCATTATTACGATACCATTACCTTTATTGGCAGGCTTAATAACAATTGTTTCATCAGCTGAAAGGGAATTGATGCTATCACGCTGTTTATTTGTTAAGTTATTGAAATGCTTGTTACTGTTCCGGGTCAAGTGTTGACGGAAATCGTGTAATGAATTTTCAATAAAATTCACAAGTCCAACCGATCTGCCTTCTCGTACTGCATCCGGGTACCAATGTGGATTTTTGATCTTCCAACCTAATGCTGATCGATCTTCATTTTGCGTCGTAATCTTTTGAGAGGCATTTTCTAATGTATCTTTGGTGTTTTTATGAGAGAAGAATTCTCGTAATTTTAGCCCTCTGACAAATTGAAAACATCATTAAAAAGAGTTTCTCTGTTGAAATTTGCTTGACTTGGACAAAAAGATAGTCCCAGTTCAAGAACGCTTTTCTCATCTGTTGACAGAGATCGGTGTGAAAAATTGTAAAATTGTTGATTTATTACATCTCTTCTTGAACGGATTTCTATCGTGAGTGTTAGTTCTACCTGTTTCTGGTTCCAATTTAATTTCTTTTCTTCGTCTGTTGCTCTTCAGAAAGAATAGCAAAACGGTTTTTAAGGGGTATTTCGGCAATAATAACAATAATAATAATGGTAATAATAATATATAAACTAAACCATCCTCAAAATTAACAGAAAGTAAAAATAAAAGACACAACTGTTAAAAACCAGACGATTCGATTATCAAATCTTCATCAGTGCTTTACAATAAAAACAGCCAACTACTTATAGGAGAAAATGTTTACATGCAATTGTTTTTCATCTAGCTTAAGCGGTTCTAAATCGACAAGGGACTAGAATCCATGCTGTTAGAAACTAGGACACTGGACTCTACGGGGACTCCTAACAATATACACCCTCCAAGGACTTGCTGTTTGTAAAATTGCTAAATTCCTGATGGCGAGATGGGGATTCCAAAATACATTAAAGGATCTGCTTTTCGTAAATTGCTAAATCCCTGATGGCCATATAGAGACTCCAAAATACCCTCCAGGATCTGCTTTTCGTACTCTCGAATACCGAATAAACGGGGGGGGGGCGAGAATAATCGTGGAGGTTGGAAATGGTTCGATATAACAATAATCGGGGGGTTGGAATAATCGGGGGGGGGTGGTAATAATAATAGTAATAATAATAACAATGATAAGAATAAAAATAATATTAATGATGATGATGATGATGATGATGATGATGATGATGATGATGATGATGATGATGATGATGATGATGATGATTGATAATGATAATGATAATAATAATAACAATAATAATAATAATCATATGAACGCGCAAAAATTCTGTGGGATTTTATGATTCATTGCGACCATCAGATACAGCATAGGAAACCTGACATCGTCTTGATAGAGAAAGAAAGCAAACTATGTTGGATCATAGACATTTCATGTCCAGCTGACAATGAGGTGTGCGATAAAGGAGGAATGAAGAAGGATAGATATGACAGAGTAGCATTTGAGATAAAGCAGTTGAGGTGAATAAAAAAAGTAACTGTCATACCGATAATAGTTGGTGCTTTGGGAACAGTGAGTAAAGACCTTGAGAAGTATATTGAACAACTACGGATTACAATACGGTTGGAACACTTGCAGAAAACAGCACTTCTTGGAAGTGCTCGAATACTTCGGAAGATGCTTGAAGAATAAAGATGTTACCTCACTTTCCTGGCAGTAAACAGCTAACAACTAATTGTTACATCTCCAACTGAAGAAGAAACAAGCTCAGCAAAGGGAAGAACATAATGATGATAATAATAATAATAATAATAATAATAATAATATTATTATTATTATTATTATTATTATTATTATTATTATTATTATTATTATTATAATAATAATAATGATAATAATAATAATAATGCTTATAATAATAATAATAATAATAATAATAATAATAATAATAATAATAATAATAATAATAATAATAATAATAATAATAATAATAATAATAATGATGGTGTTCTCGATAAACACACCGGTGGTAGTTTAACGTTAAATCAACTATCCTCAAATTGAGTGCAAACAATGTCGTATAATAATATGTCAGACAACGGTGTAAAGAAGACTGGAAGTAACAATACTGAAGGTCTTTCACCCGGCAGTTGTTCTGTGCGAACGCAGGCAGACTTCGGTCGTCATACCATTACTGCAAGGAGAAGAAAGTGGACGAAAGAGGAAAATATGGTGGTGATGGAATGCTATTACAAGAGTAAGCCGCATATTATAGGATATCGTAAGAGAATGTATAGATTGTGGAACGAAAAAGGATTATTCATAACCAATGAGCAACGTCTGGTTGATCAGGCAAACTGTATCAGGAAGATAAGTTGGTTGACAGGACTTGAACTGGAAGAAGTACGGCGCAAAATTGAAGTAGAAGAGAATTTCGGACAGGCTTCTACGGATCGTGATGATGACACACGTGATCATCAGGATACAAATAACGTGGCAGAAAATGAAAATCCTCAGACGACCCCCATTTCAGAACCTCTAGAGGGCTTAGAAATATTAGAACCATTCACCCAGGAAGAACAAACATACTTTAATAGGATGATTGTGCTAATGGAAAAGGGAAATACAGAAATTCCGAGCATGAGACATATTGACAGGCAAAAACTCGCAGAAACAAGCTCAAAAATTGACAAGATGCTCAAAAAGATCAGGATTAATGACATAAAAACACTCAACAGGGTCATGTACGCGGGTGGAGTTATAACGGCACAAATGTTGGGGGTAAAAGCGAAAGTACAAGAAACTGCAAAGAAGCCATGGTGGCAAAAACGACTGGAAAGCCAGGTAAAGGAGCTTCGTAAAGATTTTGACAGAGTGAAAGTGATCAAAGATGGTGGAAAGATAAAAAAGAAGCACAGAGACAGATTACAACAAAAATATAGATTGAAAGAGAAAGGTGAGAACACGGTCTTAGAGGTAATAAGTCAAAGAATCAAAGCAAAGCAAGGCAAAATCAACCGATATAACAACAGGATTAGTCAATACCAGCAAAACCGAATGTTCCAGAACAATGAAGGAAACTTCTATCGTAAGCTTAATGGTGCTGGCAAACAAACCGAGAATGAACCCCCGGATGCCAAAGAAGCAAAGAAATTCTGGCAGAATATTTGGAGTGTGAAGAAAGAACACAATAAAAATGCGGAATGGCTAAGTAATGTCAAATCAAAAATGAACGAAGTACAACAACAAGAAGACATCACTATTACTAAGGAAAGCCTACAAAAAGCTGTGAAGAAATTACCTAACTGTAAAGCACCAGGCAGTGACGGTTTACAAGGATATTGGATAAAAGCCTTCAAGTCATTACACAGAGATATGGAGAGGCTTCTTAATAAATGCCTACGAGAAGGTTGGGTTCCATCATGGATGACCAAAGGAAGAACTGTACTGATCCAAAAAGATCTTAGTAAAGGAAATGTCCCAGTAATTACAGGCCAATTACGTGCCTACCAATAATGTAGAAAATACTAACGGGAATTATTGCTGATTGTGTCTACGAATCTCTGGATAGCAGAGGAATGTTGACCGCAGAGCAGAAGGGTTGTAAGCGTGGAACAAGGGGTACACATGACCTTATTTACATTGATAAAATGGTACTAACGGAGGTGAAAAGAAGGAGAAAGAATCTGGCAATGTGTTGGATCGATTATCGTAAAGCATACGATATGGTTCCACATTCATGGATCATAGAATGTCTGGACTTGTTCAAAGTAGCAAAGAATGTCAGGAATCTGCTAACAGAGACAATGGAAAAATGGTGTGTTGAATTAACATCAAATGGAAAATTACTAGGAGAAGTTAATATCAAAAGAGGGATCTTTCAAGGAGACACATTATCACCGCTACTATTTGTTATTGCATTAATCCCACTGACATTAATTCTGCGTGATTGTAAAGAGGCATATGAATTTTATAAGAACAAAGAGAAATTGAATCACTTGCTCTATATGGATGATTTAAAATTGTTTTCGAAAAGCGAACGAGGGCTAGACTCACTGATTAACACCGTGAGGATCTTTAGTGCAGATATTAAAATGGAATTCGGAATAGAAAAATGTGCAGTCCTAATTATGAAAAGAGGAACGAAGGTAAAGAGTAATAGCATTCTGTTACCAGATGCAGTAAAGATAAAGTCATTAGATGAAGGAGAATCCTAAAAGTATTTAGGAGTACTAGAAGATGACAGAATAAAACATCAAGAAATGAAAGATAAAGTGTCAAAAGAGTATCTTAGGCGAGTGCGAAAAGTGCTAGGGTCAAAACTAAACAGTGGGAATTTGATAAAAGCCATTAACACCTGGGCAGTGTCTCTGTTTAGATATACGGCAGCAACTATTGACTGGAGGAAGGAGGAAATAACGAAGTTGGACCAACGGACAAGGAAGCTACTTACTATGCACAAGGCTCATCATCCAAAGACAGCGTTCACCGTTTATACATAAGTCGGAAAGAGGGTGGGCGTGGCCTTATTAGCATAGAGAATTGCGTTGAAATTGCAACAGTAGCATTAGAAAACTACATTCAAAATAGCACAGAAAGACTCA
Source organism: Aurelia sp. 4 Dawson et al 2005 (assembly GCA_964019985.1). Lineage (NCBI taxonomy): Eukaryota > Metazoa > Cnidaria > Scyphozoa > Semaeostomeae > Ulmaridae > Aurelia > Aurelia sp. 4 Dawson et al 2005. The sequence goes on along the minus strand of OZ026493.1, from coordinate 17,854,563 downwards.
TAATCGCAGCACGTGGGGAAGACAAAGAATCAACTGAAAGTGTTAACAATGTTAAACAGCGAATTAAAAGAAACAGAAAGGCGGAATTAAAGGAGAAAAAACTACATGGTAAGTTTCCTAGAGATATAGAGGAAGTTGCCGGTGAAAAAACTTGGAACTGGATGAAAAATGGTCGTCTAAAGAGGGAAACCGAATCTCTTATTATAGCAGCGCAGGATCAAGCCATCCGAACGAATGCTATCAAGGCCAAAATCGACAAGACTCGAGATGACAGCATGTGCCGTATGTGCAACGCAAAAGATGAAACGATCACCCACATCATAAGCGAATTCCCTAAACTACCCAAAAGGAATATAAAAGAAGGCATGACTGGATGGGTAATGCGATCCATTGGGACCTTTGTCGAAAGAAAGGTTTTGCAACCACTGATAAATGGTACGAACATGAACCCCAGCCAGTTACTGAAAACGAGAAGTTCAAGATCCTTTGGGACTTCACTGTACAAACTGATCATATCGTTGAGACAAGGAGACCAGGCATGATGATTATCGACAAGGAGAATAAATTATGTTTAATTGTTGACTTCGCTGTACCTTCTGATCATCGCATTGAAATAAAGGAAAGAGAGAAGATCGAGAAGTACCAAGATCTTAAACGAGAAGTGCAAAAGCTTTGGAACATGAAAGCCAAGATCATACCCATCGTTATTGGTGCTCTTGGGACGATTCCTAAAACACTGCAGAAACAATTGGAACAGATTGAATCAGGTATTGCCATCAACCAAATGCAGACCACCGTATTACTGAACACTGCAAGAATACTACGAAAGGTCCTGGAAATCTAAGGAGACTTGTTGTCACCAGATGCTCAGAACATTAAATCCGTCAATGGACGAGCGTTGAATTTTCATAATAATGATAATAATAATAATAATAATAATAATAATAATAATAATAATAATAATAATAATAATAATAATAATAATAATAATAATAATAATAATAATTCCTGGGTATGACACTAAACTACATCCGGTTGTGGAGTTTAGACGTGGGATAATGAGGTTACCCTTTGCCACAACTACCTCCAGGTCACCCTTGGGCAAGGTGTAGCACCTGTCAGCCCATTCAGAGACCTTGAAATACCGGGTTGGCGTCCGGCGGGGTTAAGTCTGTCTCATGGGTAGGGGGGGGCTCTTTAGCTTTGGTTGGCAACCCCCCCTAGTGATGGTGTCACGATAAAAACACTGGTGGTTGTGTCACCTTATCACCACAACCCTCTTATGAGTGAAATGTCTCAAATAAACAATCCAAACAACGGCGTAAACGGGAGTGGAACCCTTGGTGAAGCTGTCGCGCCCGGTAGGGGTCCAGTCGCAACGCATAACTGCCCCGATTGTCATCAAGCTACTGCGGATCGGAGGAGGAGAGTCCATTGGACAAAAGAAATGAATAAACTAGTAATGAAATGTTATTTGAAAAGTGATCCCAGCAAGAGAGGTTACAGAAAGAGAATGCTTGCAATATGGAATGAAATAGGAGTGTTTGAAACTACAGAATAACAACTAGCAGGTCAAGCTCTATGCATTAAGAACAAAGGATGGCTGTCGCAAGTTGAAATCGAGGAAATAAAACGGAGCTTAGATACCAGGGAAATAAATGAACGAGAGAATGCAGAAGAAAATGTTGAAGTTATAGATGGAACATTATTACCTGAGAGCGTACAGTTAGGAGTAGAGTTGGAGGAGGAAGCCATCACCGCTGAAGAAGAAAGAGTGTAGCACGGATAGAAGAAAACTTGGAGCAGCCAGAAAGATTAGAAGCTCAGAACTTACACACGTAGACAGGAAGAAATTGCGAGAAACGTCGACGATAGTAAATAGTGTTATCAATAGAGTTAAAACTTATGATATCACAGAGACGAATGTGCTGGTACTTGGCTGGGGCGAATGTCGTTGCTGATCTAATGAATATCAAGAAAAAGAAAGCATCTAGAGACAAAGATCCTTGGTGGAAGAAGAGAATAACAGGAAAAATACGACAGCTACGAAAGGATATCAGCAAATTAGACCAATGGGACAGAAAATCATTAAAAAATGAACATACCAAGAATAGGCTGGAGCAAGTTTACCATGTCAAAAGAAAGGGCATTCTATTGGTTATTGAAGAGCTTAAGCAAAGAGTGAAGTCTAAGGCAGCTAAGATAAAGAGATATGAGGAAAGAAACAATCAGTTTCTGCAAAATAGGCTCTTCCAAACAAACAGAAAAAGATTATTTGAAAAAATCGATGGGAAGGAAAGGAACTATGAAATCAAACCAGATGCGGAGGAGAGTAAAACATTTTGGAGTGACATTTGGGGTATAGAGAAGAAGCACAACGAAGATGCAGAATGGCTCAAAGATCTAGAGGAAAGTTATCGAAACATTCCACAACAAGAGAGTTTCCAAATAGACCTGGGAAAAATGAAAAAAAAACAGCTATCGAAACTACCAAATTGGAAGGCGTGTGGCCCTGACAAAGTGCATGGGTATTGGTTGAAAATATTTAATAGTGTACATGAAAGAATGTCTAAACTGCGTAGATACAGGAGAAGTACCGAATGGGATGGTGGCGGGTAGAACGACTCTTATCATCAAGGATGTGTCAAAAGGGAGTCTTGTGTCAAACTTTCGGCCCATCACCTGCCTTGCCATGATGTGAAAGTTAATGACTGGGATATTTGCTGAAGAAATATATGACCATCTTGAAAGGAACAAGTTGCTGCCAGAAGAACAGAAAGGTTGCAGGCGAAATAGTAGGGGTACTAAAGACCAGCTTTTGATCGATAAAATGGTCATCAAGAACTGCAAAAGAAGAATGACAAATCTATGCCTTGCGTGGATTGACTACAAGAAAGCATATGATATGGTGCCCCACTCCTGGATCATACGATGCCTGCAAATGTTTAAGACATCTGAAAACGTGCAGCGTCTGTTAGCAAATTCTATGAAATCCTGGAAGGTAGAGTTGACATCAGGAACAGATGGATTAGGGATGGTGAATATCAGGAGAGGGATTTTTCAGGGAGACAGTTTATCGCCAATCTTGTTTGTTCTATGTTTGATACCACTATCCGCATTGTTGAATGGAATGGGTGATGGGTATAAGCTTGGAAAAGACCGTGGCAAGATAAACCATCTTCTTTTTACGGATGATCTGAAGCTATACGCAAAAAACGAAAAAGAGCTTGACACACTTGTACAGACGGTGAGAATCTTTAGTGAAGATATCGGTATGGAATTCGGCATCCAAAAAATGTGCAATGGTTAAAGTGATAAGGGGCCATATTGTGGAAAGTCCAGGCATAGCTTTACCAAATCGAGCAGAGCTAAGATCTATGGAGCAGAGTGAGGGATATAAATATCTCGGTATTCTTCAAAGTGATGATATCAAGAACAAGGACATGAAACGAAAGACCAAGAATGAATACTTCAGAAGGGTAAGAAAGGTCTTAAAGGCAAGTCTTAATGGAAAGAATACAATCGAGTCAATAAATTCATGGGCAGTTGCAACAGTGCGATAAAGCGCAGGAATTGCCAACTGGACAAAGGAAGATTTGCGAGAAATGGACAGAAAACACGAAAGCTGCTAACTGTATATCGGTGCATGCATCCGCAAGCAGATGTCGATAGATTGTATTGGAGGAGGAAAGAAGGAGGTCGGGGCTTAATCAGTATAGAGGATTGTATGACTATAGAAGAAAATAGCCTTCGATATTATATAGATACGAATCAGAAACAACTGCTGAAAGAAGTTTGCAAGGAAAATATTATCAAAGAGAGACAAAGCCCTAAGGAAAAGAAAAATGATCATTGAGAAAGAATGATCATTGAGAACAGAAAAGAAAGGTTTGGTGAAAAACCGTTGCACTCTGCTTACTTCAAAGAGACAAAAGATGTTAAAGATGAATAAGAAAATTGGAAGTGGCTGGCCAATGGATATCTAAAAAAGGAAACAGGGGGAGGGAGTGCTTATGGCAGCCCAAGATCAAGCACTCAGAACAAACTGGTTAACGGTCATGATAGATAAAAGGCAAGGATCTGCCATGTGCCGGATGTGCTGGGAGAGGGATGAGACTATAAGTCACATTGTCTCGGAGTGTAAAAAGCTGGCACAAAATGAGTACAAGAAATGGCGTCATGATAAAGTGGTTGCCGTGATACATTGGCATCTGTCACAAGTTTGGATTTCCTTGCGGATCAAAGAACTACGAGCACTTTGTAGATAACACAATTGCTGCATTAGAAAATGAAGCAGTTAAACTGCTATGGGACTTCGCTACGAAGACTGAGTCTAAAATCGAACATAACAGGCCAGATATAGTTGTCATTGAGAAAAAGTCAAAAACATGTTATATAATAGACGTTGCATGTCCCTTCGATACCAGAATTGAGAAAAAAGAAATAGAAAAGAAAGATGCTTCTGCGATCTGAAGTACGAGATATTCAAAGTCTATAAAGGTGAAATCAACAAAGTTTTTATCATTCCAATTATCATCAGAGCGTTGGGCTCAGTGACCAAAAGATTCAAAAGTTACCTAGAGCAGCTGAAGTGCGATGTTCAGATGGAAGTAGTGCAAAGGACCTGTCTTCTGGGAACAGCAAGAATTCTGAGGAACGTTTTGGACGAAAAGTAGGAGAACAAGAGATAACATAAATAAAAGACTAGTTGAACAGTAGAAGCCCGCCTGCTAAAGCTACGGGAAGTTGCCTGCTGGTAGGACGTAAACCAGTAAATTACAACGACACTGTGAATGAATACAACAATAATAACAATAATAATAATAATAATAATAATAATAATAATAATAATAATAATAATAATAATAATAATAATAATAATAATAATAATAATAATAATAATAATAATAATAATGATGATGATAATAATATTGAGGACGAAATGGATAGCATTATTATGAAAGATGTAGAATTAGGAAGCGAGTTTGAATCAGAACCGGTATTATATGGAAATGTTTCAATTAACGAAGATGAACATAAAGCCTTAAGCTTACCTCCAAAATTTGCGCTATATGCAAGAAGTAAGCCCATCAGCTGCAAAGCAGAAGTCGAGAAAGCCTTTACCAAGTTAAGATGGAAACGAGAATTTGAAAGGAGCAAGAAAGAGGAAGGAGGGGACGACGAAGAATTTTGGGAACATAGGTTTTATGATACAGAAGGAAAGAACTTTGACTTTACACGATTAAGACCAACCGATCTCCCATTCAACAAGAAAGTATACATGCCACCGTATGCAGACGAAAAAACAGAGGCAAAAATCCAACTAGCAAAAACGCAAATATATGCAGCAATAGATAGGTTCAAGAACAATGTCAAGGGAAACGAAAACATAAACAGGGCCGTATCGAGTGGAATAAAAAGCTTAAAGAATAGGGTCAAAGAAAGAGAAATTGCATGCTACCCAACAGATAAGTTTTTTTTTCTATTCATATATTATTATTACAATACAAATCTTACATTCTACTTTACTACCCTAATTACTGTACTACTCTACGGGGACGACACCATGAGGAGCGAAAGACAATGACTACCCCATGGCCAATACATAAAGACGCACACAATTAAACAAAGATAGAAAGAATGCAACGAAACAAGGTAAACTAATTACGAATACAAAGTAAACCGACAAAAAGTAGGTGCTAATGTATGGGAGTTTTCAGCAATGGAGCATCTAAAAGCGTTCTGAAGCATGAATGAATTTGAGGGTTGCCTCAAGTAGCTTCTTATTGGTGTCGATGGTTAATCGCTCGTCACCATACAAAATGAATCTAAGTAAAACTTCATTTGAAAGAGACGAAAAACCATGAGGGAGCAATATTGCATTCACACTGTTGAGAAGATCAAATCTAAGTTCATTATACGAATGACAAAGCAGCAGGAAGTGTTCCGTGTCCTCTACCCCATCATTTGCAGGACACAATGGGTTGACTGTATCTCTAAAATTATGTCTAAATTTATGAAAGTTTAGTTTGCTCAGTCCTACCCGTAACTGAGTGAGAATAGCTAGACCTTTTGAATCATGAATACCATATACTAATTTAGGAGTGGGTCGGATAAGTTTCGATAATTTTGTTTTGAAAATACTCAGTGAGGGTGACAACCGAACTTCTTGGTCAAGCGTGTTCCATTCAGAGAGACAATCAGGATAAAAGCTGGCCTTGAATCTTGTCGTTCTTGCCCTTATCTGCCCAATTACATCTGCATTACGAAAAGAATACATAGCTTGTGGTAATTGCGGAATTGGGTATCTTGTGTAATCAGGGGTAATATTGTTGACAATCTTGTAAAAAAGAACAAGGCGTCTGCTCCAGCGTCGTTGGCTTAGGGATTCCCAACCAAGTTCCTCGTAGAGTTTTTCACGAGATGTTCCTTTCCATGCTCCAGTCACTGCTAGTGCAGCAGAATATTGAACTGATTCAAGTTTTTCCACATGATTATTCAGAGAGGTATCTTGACTGAAATCGCTTTTTTTGGGTGGAATGTGGTAAATGACATCACCATAATCCAAATGTGGCCGCACATACAGTTTATACAATTCAGCTAAGGTGTTGCGGGGCAAATACCTTGAAAGAAATTTTATCATTCCTATTCCGCGTCTACATCTTAGTATGATTGACTGAATGTGAGTGGCAAAGGACAGTTTAGAATCAAGCATGATGCCAAGGTGTTTATGTTCATTCATCTTAATGACAGGGATGTTATTGAATAGAACTGGTGGATGATCGGCTGAAATTTTCTTTCTTGAAAAAGTCACTTCAACAGCTTGTTTTGTTGGATCGGGATTAAACAACATGCGCCATTTATGTGCCCAACTTTTGATGATATCAAGATCGTGATTCATGTCTGAAGCAGCCTGATCAAGATTACGAACAATGGTGAAGAGAGAGGTATCATCAGCAAAGAGTTTGACATTGCACTTTAGATTATCCGTCAAGTCGTTGATGTACACAAGGAAGAAAAGTGGGCCTAAGATAGAGCCTTGAGGGACGCCAGCGGTAACAGAACCCCATTCCGATGTTTTTCCATTCAAAACTGTGCGCTGTTTTCGGTTTGCAAGGAAGTCTTTGATAAGTGAGAGCAAATTTCCTGAAACACCACAACGACGAAGTTTATAGATAAGACCTTCATGCCAAACCCTGTCAAATGCTTTCGATATGTCGAGATAAACAGATCGGACATCTAGGGGTGGGTTGCAATCAAAAGCAGTAAATATTGTGTGAACAATTGACAGCAGTTGGTTTATCGTAGAGTCATTTGGACGAAACCCCGATTGGTTTGGGTTTAGTAACTCATTAGCAGTTAGATGCTCACAAAGGGTATCGTAAATCATTTTTTCAAAAATTTTTCCGAAGATTGGAAGAAGGGATATCGGACGATAGTTTTGTTTTAAATTTTTACTGCCTTTTTTATGGACAGGGACGATATTGGCCTTTTTCCAGATTTCTGGGAAAATACCATTTTTGATACAGCTTTCAAATATCATTTTAAGTGGAGTCACCAAAACATCATCACTAATCTTTATCATACGGACTGATATTTCATCCCAGCCATGTGCTTTGTTAGGATTTAAAGAACGAATGATTTTTAGTATTTTATCCTCGGAAATGTGGATACTGGCCAATGCAGGGACATTACTTGTAGCAATATTAGGGATTTCACTGCCTTTGTCGATAGTAGTACACTGAAGAATGAAATAATCGTTAAAGATTTTTGCCTTTGTTTTAAAATCCAGGACAAAAATGTCATTTTCCAAAAGCGGTGGGATTTCCGGAATCTTAGCTTTGTTCAAAACTTTGTTTATTAGTGACCAATAGGTTTTTTGACCAGTATCAGCATTTGAGAGGGTTTGACCAATTTTCATAAAGTAGTTGTGCTTTGCGTCCTCTATTAATTTGCATCCTTGAGAAACCATACGTTGGATTCCTTCAAGTTTCTCTTGTGGCTGACCATTCCTAATGAAGGACTTGTATGCTCGGTTTTTTTTACGAATAAAATTTTTGATAGCCTTTGTTATCCAAGGTGCCTGCCGAGGCCTTACTGTCGTGAATTTGTTTGGGATAAAGTTACTAAAAATGTTTAGTAAGACTTCGTTTAACATACTGACTTGCTGATTAGGACAGCTGACTTCATCTAGGGTTTCACGCCAATGAAACATTTCGATGCTTCTTCTAACTGCAATTACGTTAGCTCGGTCGTAAAACCAAATCCTACGAGTATAGGTTGGAGGGGCTAGATTATTCACAGCTAATTTGCCATAGACTATTTGATGGTGACATTGTTCATGAAGGGTAGGATGAACACCGGTCTCAAGGAATAAGTTAGGTTGGTCCGTAAAAATTAAGTCTATACAAGACCTTGATTGGCCCATAAAGTGAGTTGGTTCTGAGATCATTTGATGAAGACCAAGATCTGATGTAAGCGGTTCAAAAATTTTGCCCTCTTCATTTTCAGTATCGTTCTCCCACCACTGAGGTGAGCGACAGTTAAAATCTCCTGTTACAATCACACAGTATGGATTCTCGGCAGCCATCTTCGATATGATTAGTTCAAAGCCATCCGTAAAAGCTTGGAATTGTTCTTGATTTTGGCTAGGACTTCTATACAGTACAGTAAAGAAATATTTTTTCCTATTGAGTTGAAATTCACATACTATGCATTCCGGTAAAGTTTCGAGGTCATGCCGTTGTTTAGCAGGAAATGATTCCTTATAGTAGAGCCTCTCTTTATGTTTTGGGGATGGTTGCTTTTGAAAAAGGAGTAGCCATCAAGAGTCAATTTACTTTCATCAGTAGTACTATCGAGATGAGTCTCGACAATACCAATTAAGTCATAGCTATGAACTGAGTTGTATGCTTCGATGAGGGAAACCCGCGTGAAGTCGTGCGCACAAATACTATTAAGATTCCAAGAGCAGAAACTGAAAGTTGCCTTATCTGGGCCAGGATTTGTCTCAATATCGCCACTCAGTAGGATGGATTTATAAATAGTCCATTGCATCCAGAGTGTATAAAAAATGAGGCAAATTAAATATAGATGACCATAACCGAGAAATACCAGTTTCATGACGCAACGTTTGTGCTGAAAAAGGCTTCGAAACAAAAGGGGGAGTCTCTTAGTGAGTTCTAAAAGTGTATAAAGCATAAGTTTGCTATAGCAGTAAAGTTGGGTAAATAAAGGCAAGAAACAAGAGGTCGGGTGAGGGTAACAAGGGAACTGTATTATAACCTGGATAACCATCGTTAGCGGTAGCAGTGGTATGGAGATTGCGATAAAGATACAGCAGAACAAATACATTTTCAGCACGAGAGAAACTATTTTGAAGGGATTCATCTTTTTAACGACTTTCCTATAACAACCTAGGGAGGAACGGAAAATACCTATGGCTGCTCGCCATTGAATTATATCAACCAGCATCAAACACTTGGGATCTTCTCACGAGTGCAAAGCAAATTTTGCTAGTTTCGGAAAACAGGATGCTGGATATCCCATACATTAGCATGCACATGAGCTTACAAAACAAATTCAACATAATAGACAACAGAAGAATAGAAAATTGACAAATACACTTGAAAACACAAATCGCCTTAAACTCCAGAAAAATGCGTTGAGGGAGTTGCTTTTTTGCTGTTTGTGCTGTAAAGTTTTTTTTTGCTAGCCTTTATTATTGCTTCAACAAAAGGAAAACCAAACTTGATTGGGAGAGAGATATTAATAATGGAATGTCCCTTGTGGCCAAAAATAGGATGTCTGGATCTCACATTTGAATGTTCCCATTTCAATGTTTTTCAATAATTCACGCACTTTCAAAGATAAGAGAAAACTGTGAACAAAATGATAATGGGGGCTGGAAAGTTTATTTTTGCGAAGACGAATGAAACGAAAATAGAAAGTGTAAACAAAGAACAGTGGCCTAAAAATTTTGGTTCTCAAAGAAAGAGCGTTTACCCGATATATGGGAAGTGAGAAAAATAAAATAAAATAAAATAAAAGGAAAAGAAGAAATTATATCCTCACCATTTCAATAACGATTTCCTTAGTGAGAACCATACTAAGAATGACATCTATTTATCCTGCGAAATAGATTTACAGTCTGTCACAAATTAGATGTCACCTTCAGATGCCCGTGAAAAATAGAATTGGTAGTGTTTCTCCACTGCAATTTTGCGATTTTTCAAATCTAAGGTGACATGTAATTTGAGACGGAAATGTACAAACTATTTTCGACGGAAAGTACTAAACTTATTTCTCACGAGTTGGAAAATCATCTGAAAATTTTTGAAATATTTTGGATGTGTTTGATTGGTAATTCTAATACGTATTAAATGGACAATTCTGGGAACCAGTCTATAGTACCAAATCGAACACATACCCATGTTGCCCCAATCTTGTGTGTTTTGACCCATGATAAACCAAATTTAGGAACCAAGCTTAACTAACACAAATTAAAAATAAACATAAAAGGGATCTTGAAGGTTTTTCAACAAAAAGTTACTCATCATCAAAACTGTTTCTGCTTTTATCATCTTCCATTGGTTGAAGGAGTTCATCTAACTCACTTTCGTTTGAGAAATAATGAAAACCATCTTCTAATTTAAGACAAGGGCGGCAATTCACATCCGCAAATGCGAAACAGTTTACTATTCCATTTTCAGTGAGCCAATCATTTGCTCTTCCAATCATGTTCAATCTCTTTTGCGTTATGTCGAGATGAACCTTGTAATTGCCTGACGTTTTCGTTTTCCTTGCACGATATACCCTTGTTCGATGGCGCCATGTAGTGAAGCGAACTATCATTTGACGGCTCGACTTTCCATTTTTCGTCGTTGTTCGGCCAATTCGATGGGCTCTGTCAATTGCCAAGTCAGGTACATCAGCATTTAACTCTTTACAGACTTCTTTTACTTTCTCCAAACATTTTTCACCGGTTTCATTTGGCTCCATTTCAATGCCGCTGATACGAAGACACAGCCTCCTTTGGTATTGTTCGACATCATCGTTGCTTTGTTCGAGGCGTTCAACGAGCTTCTCCATTATTATGACCTTAGCTTCGAGGATTGCAATTCTTGAGTTTTGCTCAGATATTGTATTTCGCAGATCTTTAATGCAGTCCTTTGTCGCAAGGTCTTTCATGTGCTCTGTTAATTTTCGGTCTAAAAGATCTTCCAAGCTCTGTTTCAATTGCGTCTCCAAGTTATCCGAGTTATCAGAGTCTGACTCCACTGCCGATTCCACCTCCTCCTCTTCGTCCTCGTGACAGGTCGCAACTTGCTTCGATTTCAGCCTTGTCTGGGTAGGCATTCTGATTCCGAGTATAAATGATATGAAAACTAGCAAAGTCCCGATCAAAAATACATATCATTAGTTCATCTGCTTATTTCATGCGACATTAGCAAGGCTTTTCATAGCATAAACTTGACAGCACAGTTTTCAGTTTCAGCACGGCCGATTCACGTCCTCGCGGCACGTCGCCATTATGAAAAAAGCTTATCTGTCGCTAAAAAAGCTTATCTGTCGCAAGCAACAGATAAGTCAGGAAGGTTGTCAATAGACTCACCACAGAATTACATTGAAAGCATGAAACCACATTTAGAAGGTATGATGGAAGTCACTCAGACAGACTACGAAAACACGGAGAGATTACTGAATGCACATATGTCAGCATGGTCCACTATATTAGGAGCAAAAGAAAGAGTTGCAAATAATTTCCGATCGAAAAACAATATGATACCTCCACTGTATGGCTTAAGAAAGGATCCTAACAAATTTGACGATCAAAGCAAAGGTCCTCCAACGAGACCAGTATGTGGAGCGGTTGTCGCAAGCAACTATCGAATATCATACTTTCTGTCGATGTTGATAAGACCACTGATAAGAGAATCCCCAGACGTTTGTGACAGCACGGAAGATCTGTTGAGCAGAGTTAAGGAGTGCAATGAGAACTCCGATTTAGAGCAGAGTACCTTAGGAAGTATGGATGTCGAAGCACTGTATCCATCAATCGACATTACCTTTGCTGTTGAAAAATGTCAAGAAATGATTGCTGAAAGCGACCTAGAATTTAGGCACGTAGACGTAGATGAGTTAGGTCTTTTCCTTGCATTAACAACAGCGACGGAAGAACTGCAAGAGCACAATCTAAAGCAATATTGCCCAACAAGGTCAAACAAGGGAAGGGCACCAACATTAGCATCCTCAGGAACATGCAAGAATAAGAATAACCGTTGGTCCGGATGGACAGCCAGCAAAGGGGAACCAAACAGTGAAGCTGAAACAAGACGGATGCTTGCATTTGCAATTGGCAGGAGCCTGAAAGTCACATTATAAAACCACATATTCCGGTTCAACAATAGGTATTATAAGCAAATGAAAGGTGGAGCAATAGGGGTAGGAATAGCTGGAGACGTCGCGAATCTGTTTATGGTATGGTGGGATAGACAAGTGAAAATGAAGTTGGAAAACGATGGAATAAATGTTCAACTGTATTCAAGATACGTCGATGACATTAGCATCGTTTGCAGAATGAGATCACCAGAGCCAGGAAGACAACAGTCAGACAAAGCAATGATGGAAAATATTCAAAGGATTGCCAATGGCGTTTCACAATAGCATAAAAGTCACTATTGATTATCCATCAAATCATAAAAGTGGAAGGATGCCCGTGTTAGATCTGGAACAATGGATTGGACAAGCAGAGATAGCGTTGCACGTAAACAAATTCTCCATTCTCATTACATGAAGAAAATTGCTAGTAACAGTGTCATCAATAAAAATTCTGCAATTTCCCAAGATGCCAAGATTAATATTCTTGTTGCAGACCTGGTCAGAATAATGAGAAATGTGTCACAGCACTGCGAAATGAACGAGAGAACACAGCATGTACAACACTTTCTCCACCGAATGCAATTCTCAGGTTATCCACAAGAAGACAGGATCAAGGTATACAAAAAGGCCAAACGAAAGTTTGAATAGATTGTTGAACGGGATAGAACGGGTGAATGTCCAATGTATAGGGGGAAATTTTGGCAGCGTGAACGGAGGGAAATGGAGAAGGCAGAGAAAAAGAACCGGTGGTATGAGAAAGGAGGATACGAAGCGGTCATGTTTGTAGATGCAACACCGAATGGCGAGCTAGCGGCGGAGTGCAAGAAGGCACTAAAAAGTTCCGAACTAAAGATAAGAGTTGTTGAACGATCAGGACAATCATTGAGGAATGTCTTAAGCAAATCTGATCCGTTTCAAAATGGTTCTTGCGGAAAAGATACCTGCAAAGTATGTAAAGCGAACCCAACAATAAACTGTAAAATGAGGGATGTCGTATACAGAATAAAATGCCTCGGCTGTACAGAAAACGACCAAATAGAAGGAATGTATATTGGAGAAACAGCAAGAAGCATCGGAGAGAGAGCAAGTGAACACTTAGTGAAATATGAACAAAATGAAAAGAATTCGGTGTTTTACAAACACATGTTAGACAGACACGATTCCATTCCACAAGACATAAACGTAGATATATTGGCTATGTGCTCTGGTGATGCGATGCTCAGGAAAGTGACTGAAGCAGTTTTTATCAATGAATGGAACCCAACATTGAATACAAAAGAAGAATGGGGAAACTCGAACAAATTAAGAGAACGACGTAACGCATTCGAATTCATCGATTTTGCGAATCAAAATGTTACGAACAGTACAGGAACGCAACGTTCGGGAGAAGCAAACATTCTCACTGAAGAGGCCGCCGAAGGGCGGTGAAAATTTTGAGCAAAACAAAAACGTGTAAGTGTGTTTTCAATAATGGTTTTGAACAAAAAGGTATGAAATTACCAAAATATAATTTAGGGTACAACACACGGGATCAATTGAGATCGCTAGCGATAAGCGCTAGTGAAAGAAAAGGTAATAATGATAATAATAACGATATAATATGATATACGATATAATAATAACGATCTGCAACAAAAAATATGTTGGCAGCACAACGACTAAGTTTCGACAACGGTTTAATGTCTATAAGTCCTATCATCGCACATATGCCCGCAAATACAATGATGGCAGCCTTGACAGGGGTAAACCAGTCCCGCAGGCCAACTTTTTTGCTCATTTTTTTGGCGAAGGTCATCAGGGTGCATTTTCGGTTAGTGTAGAAATCATAGATGGGGCTCACGATGTGTTTTCGGTTAGACGAAAGGAGTTGTTTTGGCAATATAAATTGGGGACTTTCATACCAAATGGTTTAAATGAAAGGGCAGCGGATGTTGAGCTGAATATGTTTGCTTGCGGTATTGCTTAACATTTATCGATTTATCGGAGAGATCATTTGATCTGGGACATCAGATAGGTGGTATACACGCGGTGGCAGGATGGAACCCACGGTCAAGCCATCCGGGATTTAGCAATTTACGAAAAGCAGATCCTGGAGGGTATTTTGGAGTCTCTATATGGCCGCCCGGGATTTAGCAATTTACGAAAAGCAGATCCTGGAAGGTATTTTGGAGTCTCTATATGGCCATCAGGGATTTAGCAATTTACGAAAAGCAGATCCTGGAAGGTATTTTGGAGTCTCTATATGGCCATCAGGGATTTAGCAATTTACGAAAAGCAGGTCCTTTGGGGGTATTTTCGAGTCTCTATCTAGCCATTAGGGATTTAGCAATTTTACAAAAAGCAGTTCCTTGGAGGGTGTACACTGTTAGGAGTCCCCGTAGAGTCCAGTGTCCTAGTTTCTAACAGCATGAATTCTAGTCCCTTGTCGATTTTAGAACCGCTTAGGCTAGATAAAAAACAATTGCATGTAAACATTTTTTCCTATAAATACTTGGCTGTTTTTATTGTAAAGCACTGATGAAGATTTGATAATCGAAACGTCTGGTTTTTAACAGTTGTGTTTTTTATTAATAATAACGATAATAATAATAATAATAAAATTCGTCCTGGATATGACGTGAAACTGCATCCGGTTGTGGAGTTTCGACGTGGGAGACTGAGGTCACCCTTTGCCACAACTACCTTCAGGTCACCCTTGAGCAAGTTGTAGCACCTGTTAGCTCTTCCCGAGACCATTAAGCACCGGGTTGGCGTCCGGCGGGGCTAGTCTGTCTCATGGATGGAGGAGCTCTTTAGCATTGGGTGGCAACCCTCCTAGAGATGGTGTCTCTCAATAAAAACACCGGTGGTTTTGTAACCTACAATCTACTGCCCTCTTTTTTTGAGTGAAATATGTCAAACGATTCAAAGTCAAATAACGGCGTAAATGAGACCGGAATTTTTTGTGAAGGTAGCTCGCCCGGCAGGTGTCTCATGGCCCAGCAGCATGAGCCCAGTCGTCATCAAACTA
Organism: Aurelia sp. 4 Dawson et al 2005; assembly: GCA_964019985.1. Taxonomy (NCBI): domain Eukaryota; kingdom Metazoa; phylum Cnidaria; class Scyphozoa; order Semaeostomeae; family Ulmaridae; genus Aurelia; species Aurelia sp. 4 Dawson et al 2005. The sequence continues at coordinate 17,839,172 of OZ026493.1, read as the reverse complement.
CTGCTAGGAGGACAACAAGAAGAAGATGGTCACAAGAAGAAAATAGGATAGTGATAACGTGCTACTTTATAAGTGTGCCATCAAGAAAGGATTACAGGAAAAGAATGTTAGCGGCATGGCAACAGAAAGAGATATTCTTTGTCATAGAACAACGGCTAGTCGACCAAGCAAACCAGATCCGCAAGAGAAAATGGTTAAGTGAATTAGGAATGGAAGAAATACAAAGAGAGGTGGAGGAAGGAGAATATCTTGAAGCTGACGAATCAACTGATGTTCTTGGAGGTGAAACTCAAGTTGATCAAGAGCAAGCAAATGTAGAGCCGAATGGAAGAGAAGGTAATAAACAGGCAAGGGAACAAATTGAACAGGAGATAGGTGGACCGAACGTACATCATGATGGAAAGCTTCTGATTGTAGAAGGGTGTGAAGTATCTACAGAAGAGACTTCCATTATCGAAGAAATGGAAAGTATCTTGAAGAAAGAGAAAATATGATTACCACCATTGCGAGAAAAAGACTGAGACAAAGTTAAGAAAGCTGGTCAGAAAGGGAATGCAGTTTTCGCAAAAGTAGTGCCTGAAGACATATCAGCAACAAATGATCTGTTATATGCTGGGGCTGCTGTAGTTACTGAAGTGGTTGGAATGAGAAAGATAGTTTCGTGCATCAGGAAGGAGCCACGGTGGAAGAGACGGTTGGAGAAACAAGTGAGAGAACTGAACATTGATCTAAGGAGAGTGAATACATTGATACAAAATGGAAAGATCAAACGCAAGACGATCTTGAAAGGCGAAACAAGGTTAGAAACTGTGAAAGAAGAGATCAAGCAAAGGATATCTGCAAAGGTTGGTAAAATTATGAGATATAGCAGTAGAATCAATCAATATAAAAAACAGAGTTTCCCAAAACAATCAAAAAGGTTTTTCAGTCAACTTAATGGAGAAGAAGAACAACAGCAGAATGAAGCACCAGATGCAGGACAAGCAAAAGAGTTTTGGTCGGCAATCTCGAGCAAAGAGTTAATCATATCAAAGGTGCAAAGTGGTTGAAAGACTTCAAAAAGAATTCTATCAGGAAGAAGGGCAAGAAAGGATAGAAATAATAACGGAAAAATAGAAAGATATTGCAGAAAATTCCTAATTGGAAAGCACCACGACTTGACATGGTACATGGCTTTTGGTTAAAAAATTTCCAAAGCATACATATCCATCAGAAAAGTAACCTGTCAAGTTGTTGAAGTGAAGGAAAGGTCACTAGCTAATTGAACAAAGGAAGAGCAGTTTTGATACAAAAAGACAAAACAAAGGAAATGAAGAGAGCAATTATAGGCCAATTACTTGTTTATCAATAGCATGGAAAATATTAACTGGTCTATTAGCTGACGAGATATATTGTTTCATGGAAAAGAAAACAATGCTACCTGAGGAGCAGAAAGGAGGCCGAAAGGGATCAATGAGGACGGCAGATTTATTATACTTAGACAGAATGATAATGAAAGAAGTTAAAGCCAGAAAGAGAAGTATCGCAGTGCCTGGATGGATTATCGAAAGGCGTATGACATGGTGCCACATTCGTGGATCGTAGAATGTCTCAAAAGCATTGGTGTTAATGAAGAAATTATTGTATTCATGAAAGAAAGTATGAAATCTTGGAGAGTAGAACTGACAAGTTCAAGTGATGTGTTGGGAGAGGTACAGATAAATAGAGGAATATTCCAGGGCGATTCGTTGTCACCATTACTGTTTATCAAAGCACTGCTGCCCCTTACAAGTATTCTACGAAAGTCTAAATCAGGATACAAATTCGCTTCGGGACAGAAAATTAATAAGTTACTGGACAAACGAAGAAGTTAGAGAACATGACAGGACAACCAGGAAGCTGATGTTTGAGTACAGCACGCTACATCTTAAGTCAAATGTAATTAGGCTGTACATGAACAGAAAACGGACGGAGAGAGAGGGCTTATTAGCACAGAGGAGTGTGTGGCCGGTGAAATTCGACACCTGGACGAGTAGATTGCTGACAGCAAAGAGGAAATTTGAGCTTTGTGGCAGTCATCGGAGCCCTTGGGTCCATCCTAAGGAGACTAAATTCATTTGCTGAGAAACTGGGCATAAGAAATGACATGATGACATAGCAAAATCAGCACTGCTGAGAACTGCTGGGAACTGCTGGGAACTGCTGGGATCCTACGAAAAGTTTTATGATTATGAAGTTTGAAGAAGAGAGAAGGACAAATCTTTATCTTAAGTGCTTGCACCTGATGAAGAAAACCTGTGTTAACATCAAAAGCTGTGGTGAATGTGAAATAATAATAAATCTCCCCCCCCCTTTGAGATGTGATAGGCGATGATTTGCATCGAATAAATTTGGAAATTCCCCTTAAGAAATACCTAATAAGGAAATTCCCCCCTCCCGCATGCCGTGTTTCGTTTTAGTTTAAAAGGCCCTCGTGCACATATTTTCTTTGCTGAAGATGACTCTAGCCAGAGTCGAAACGTACCGAATATGTCATAAATAAATAACTAATTATTCTAACCAACTGGACTGTCAAACTTTTCTTTATCATGGATTTTCAACTGGATTGTCAAATTTAATTCTTTAATATAACTGGATTGTCAAAGTTTCACCACAAAATGTCTTTTCTCATCGTCGTCTTCATTCTACGATTTATAACAAAGCTGCGTTTCCCGGAATCATCATCAATTTCAACTATTTTTGTTCAAATGTGAACCTACATTACTACATGATTACTTTGTTAGTGTCGGTGTAAATAAAAGTCCATACTACGGTTTCAACGACACAATCACATATCAACTAAAATATAAACGACAAATCCGAGTTGAAACGGAAGGCTTGGTGATATAGCGACTCTGGCAGTTGGATGCTCCAACATGTGGAGAATGCAAACTAATTTCCTGGTCTTCGGTAGACGGAAATTGGATTTTGGAAAGGTATTGTGCTTTGATACACAGATATTGGCTATACATTTGACGTCTTTCGTCAGTTACCTTAGTGACGGAATCTTTGAACCAATGGTGTTTCCTGGGCAGAGATGTGACGATCCTGTTACTGTTAGGATTGGAAGTGCTAACGTTGTAAATAGCTACGAAGAGAAACTACTGGGAGTCCAAATTGATAGTAAACTTTCCTTCGATAACCATGTTTCCAAACTGTGCCAGAAGGCTAGCAATAAACTTTATGCACTTGCTCGCATATCACCATATATGGATCAGAGAAAATTGAGAACTCTCATGAGGGTATTTATTACCAGTCAGTTTCAATACTGTCCTTTAATCTGGATGTTCCACAGCAGGCAGCTCAATAAAAAATTAACAAAATACAGGAAAGGTCCTTGAGAATTATTTATAAGGATGTGGAATCTACTTATAGTGAACTATTAGAGAAGGACTGTGCCGTTACTATTCATACAAAGAACCTTCAATTACTTAGGACTGAGATGTACAAAACCAGAAATGACCTGAATCCTTCTTTCATGCAGGAAATTTTCTGTGAAAATGAAAGTCATTACAATTTGCGAAACAATGTCGAATTTGTTCAGCCTAGGGTGAGATCGGTGGGTAATGGCACAGAAAGCGTCAGGTTTAAAGGTTCACAACAATGGAAAATGTTACCGCAAACAATACGAAACTCGGGATCCCGTGCTCGGTTTAAAGCAAATGTAAAAAATTGGAAAGGAGAAAATTGTCCATGCAACCTGTGTCGCACTTTCATTCCGACCTTGGGCTTTTTATGATGTTTTTAGAATTTTTTTTATTGTATACTTTGATGAACTGTAAATAGTTTTAATGATTTTGTATCTTTTATCCACACTTTGTAATATATATTTTTTAGCGCTGGAATCAATTAGCTAAATATTTTAGCTATCAGTTATTTTGTTGCTAACGAAAAAGAAATTGATAATAATGATAATCGACGACTTCATTCTGCAGGCCAGCAGGTCATGTAATCTGCGGGTCAAACGCAAAAGCAAACACGAGGGTCACAATTAGGGCCAAGGTCCCTAAACAACAATTGACATTCTGTGTTTGGTGTGTAAGGCCACCAAATAGTCAAAGACAATTGTATCAGATAATCTCCATGACTGTTTGATTGATCGATTTTCGCCAAAACCTCCTCTGCCGTGAACATTTCATTCTTCTCTAAAAATTTGAATTTAAAATGTGAAGTCTTTCCAACCTTAATCATACGATTTCTGTTTCATATTGTATGTTATTTCTGTCGACTGATGGCGATAATTATCGATAATTGGGTGTGCAGTCGTCCAAGCCTTATAGTGGAAAATCAGATCAAGGACTAAAAGGAGATGGGGTATATTTATAACGGGCTAGGTACTTGCTATTGGCACATATTGGAGCCTATTCCTTGGTTCCCAGAAAGATGCTTGAGGTCTACATTAGCTCCTTGCCTTAGCCAGACCTGCATTATCAAAGAGATCTGTTGGTGCAAACTGTATCATCCCCAAAAGAAAGCCAACACAGTTCTTTAATTGGTAAATTGCTTTTGAGTTGTATTAGATTTCCTAACTACTATGGCCTAACTAAACGACCAAGCCATGCGTGCGCCTTTCCTTGGACTTGCCCTCTCCAATGTTCATACCTACAAAATCTGCCACCTAAAAGTTACCTCTGCGTTGGAGGGAAGGGAAGCCTCTATGAAGGAGGGAGGAGAGCAAAGGTAACGGAGACTTATATCCTAGGAATCTTTTATGGTCTCGGGGGGGGGGGTCTAAGTTCTGGCCTAGAAACAATAGTAAGAGCGATAGAGATTATTGTAAGAAGAACCCAAAAACGCGAAAAGGCTACGTTTCTAATTGTTCTTGCTATTTACCTTCCGCCACAGTCTCTTTTGTTCAAGATTTATTGCCCCTCTTGATTTCTATGCGAACTGAAAAAGTCTGAGGTTTGTTTAGGCATTTAAAGTCACAAGCCATCACTCAAGGGAAGTTTCTGTATCATACTAATTTTTGCGTTTATGGCACTTCAGGTCTTCATGATGCGCCATAAGTTACAAAGTTCAAAACAATAGCTTTGTTTAAAGCAAAATGCTCGACTGCTATTGGTCAAAGAAGGTGGACTTCACCAGAGTGACCTTGTTTCCAGCTGGCAACAATACAAGTGTCTTCCTTCCACTTTGCACCTCTCCTTCGCAGGCGTCACTATTTGTTTTTTGATGCAGAAGAGACTTGGGCAGGCCCAGCCTTTAATTGCAATCTTGCCTCCTGATTAGATAATCCAATGTATCTAATCATGGATTCTTGCATTTACTGTTGTATCCAGAGATTATTGTTTTTTCAGCGGTGATTTTATTGCTCATGTCTTCTTTTGGAATGAAACTTCTGCGCCAACAATACAAACTCAAGAAGAAAAGGAATGGGAAATCCGCCAGGATTCTGGTCCGTTAGGTTCCATTCCCAGTGTTCCATGGTCTGGCTATTCCGTTCTGGTCACTTTACGTATGATGTCTGACGTTTAAATTGCCGGCCAATCACACAGCGTTCGAGACCACTGAGCCCTTGTCCCCAATGTTTGCATTTGCGTTTGACCCGCAGATTACATGACCTGCTGGCCTGCAGAATGAAGTCGTCGTAATAATAGTAATGTGATGGGCTAGGTTCCGTGTTTGGGATAGGCCGCTTCGAAGCCAAGTATGTTCCCATAGTTTTACACACAGATTCAGATGTCCTTCCAGTGGACAAAATATGACTAAAACTTTCCTTATTTCGCGAGAAGGCAATGAAGGCAATGCAAATATCCAATCTGGTTTTTTTACCACAGATAGGGGAGATCATAAGTAAATCTCTGAGCCTTCCGACGAGGTGAGTTTCCTACATAAGTAAGAAAGTTGTCTTACATTGCGAAATGGGCTTCTTTAATACAGAAGTAAAGCTACAAAAATGTTTCTACAAATGTTCTAATACCTTTGGCAACAGTCTTTGAATGTAGATACATTTATCTGGCGACATAATAGCAATTTGGCTGTAACATTTGTCGGAAAAAGGGCTATGATTTCTGATGAATGTGAGCCTTTTGCACTGTCTGGTGGCACGACCAGCGGGAAGCAACATCTTGTGTGCTAAAGCGAGGTTTGGTAGTGGCGAAGGTAAAGGTGCAGAACTTTTGCATCATCGTTGACGTACACCTCCTTAGATGCCAGCTTTCTTTGGGCAAGGATAAGCTGCCGAACATTTGGCGTCAAATTCAAAATGGCCAGCTTTCTGTAGGATGTACTGCCGAACCTTTATGAATAGCCAGCTGTATGACTGTGCGCCTGAATGTAGCTTGAGTTGATATACGTAGAGTTGTTCTGCACCAGTGTTAGCCTAGCAACACGAACGGGTCCTCCATCGTTTGCAACCGGGATCGGCGTTACAATAACTGCGTGCTGTTTTACGTGCGCAGACACGGAGTCAGAAACAATTCGAAATGGTCGAATTTCCGCTACAGACAGTATAACTTGTGGTATACCACAAGGATCTTGGCTTGGACCGCTTCTCTTTCTTGTCTATATCAATGATCTTCCTAGTTGTTTAAAACATTCCCCAGCATCCATACATGCAGACAACACAAGCATTTACTATGCCTCTGAATCTGTTTCAGAAATTAATCAGGCAGTGAATGCTGACTCAGAAGCTTTGAAGGGATGGCTCGAAGGAAACAAGTTGTCTCTGAACGTAGCTAAGACAGATGCGATGATCATAGGAAGCAATGGAAAGCTGAGAAAAATCGACTCTGTCGATTCTACTGAACCTCACTTTAAGATTGGTTCAGAGGATATCAAGTTGGTAACGGAGGTCAAATACCTTGGTGTTCAGGTTGACCATCAACTAAAATGGACATCTCAATTGGCTTTAACAACTAGTAAGATCTCTAGAGGTATTGGTATGCTTCGTTATGCCAAGCAGTACCTCCCAATATCAACCGTCAAGACTATGTATAAGAGTTTAGTGGAGCCGTACATTAGATATAGTTGTCTTGTCTGGGGAAATGCTGGGGTGACTGTCATTGAAAAATTGCAGAAACTCCAAAATCTTGCTGCAAAACTAGTTACCAACAGTGCATTTGATGCGCCCGCTCTACCAGTTATTCGTGCGCTTCAATGGCCCACTGTCCGGGAACTTATTGATTTTGAATCACAGAAAAATGGTTTTCAGATCCCTTAAAGGAGACGCGCCTTCCTACATGAATGACATGTTCACGAGAGTCAACAATACCACTGCTCGTTCTCTTAGGAATGCTGAAGTCAACCTCCGGTTGCCATTACTGAAATCAGCAGGGGGGGGGGCAGAAACGCTTCTCGTACCGTGGCGCTAAGCTTTGGAACAGTATTGGCACTGAGTCCAAAATATCTTCAACCCTGAGAGCCTTCAAGAGAGAGGTGCAAAAATGAGCACTAAAATCTTTTCGTTTTTTTGTTGACTATTTACACATTGTAATATTAATTTTAGTTCGTAATTTACTGGTTTTATTGTAAATTATTAATATTGTTAAGTTTTTAGCATGGCCCACTGTAAATACATACATACATACATACATACATACATACATACATACATACATACATACATACATACATGCATGCATGCATGCATGCATGCATGCATACATACATACATACATGCATACATACATGCATCATTTATTTTAGGCAGGTTGTTAAAATAGGCAGCGCAAGTGCTGATGTGGACCTGCATCTACTTCTAAGTTATTTGATATAAAATGCTTTAAATCAGGAATCTAAATAAAACTAAAATCTAAATATAACATCCTGAACTATTTAAACAAATTAAATATCATCTTACAGAAAGGTGTCGATATATCTTAGTAAGGAAGTAGGTAAAAAAAACTATTTAAACTAAAATATTAGTTAAGATAAATATCCTCTAAAAGTAATTATAGTTACTCTTTCTACTTGATGTTGACAAGCAGCAATGTTCCTTTTCGTATGTAATCGATTTTACAGACTCTTTAATTGACTTCAGTTCCGTTTTAAATTTGATCACGCTTTGACTGGCTTTTACTTTGTCAGGTATCGAATTCCATGCAATGGCAGCTCTATGTTGAAACGACTTTCTACCAATTTCTGTTTTTGGGCGATCCAGTATCAACCGGAGCGAGTTTCTCAGATTGTAATTCGTATGTTCCTTTCAATAAGACTATTTATTTCGGGAATTCCCGAACCGTAAAATGCGCTGTGTGCCAGAATGAGTAATCTTTTAGTATAAAAATATTTCAATGATTGCCAACCGACATAACCGAGAATATCATGTTTCTTTACCTTTTTTGGAATGTTGCGGATCGCTCTAGCGGCTCTTATGTGAATTGACTCCAAGTCATCTAACAGTGAAGAAGACCATGATCCCAAGACAGCAATATCATATATTACACAAGGTATTACTGTTTTAAAGTAGATTGTTTCTAAGGCTTCCTTAGGCAAGAATTTCAAATGTCTTAGCATTTTGATCTTTTTATTATATCGCTTGCAACTTTCTACAATTTGTTGTTTCCAAGATAGCTTACTGTCTATCCTTACACCGAGACAGTCAGAGAATTTCTTGTAATCTATTACTTTATTTCCAAAAGTTATTGGCTGAAGTGGACCTATGAAATTCTTTCCAAGTAGTATCACTGCTTCTGTTTTGCCCTCATGGACTGTAAGTTAGTTGAGAGAGCACCACTTATAGACTTCGTTCATGACATCTTGTAGTGCAATACACACTTCATCAACACTAGATCCAACCGTAAAAATCGTTGTGTCATCAGCAAACATGTAAAGTTCACCGTTTACTACACAGTCTGGAAAATCATTCACATACAAGCTATAAAGTCTTGGGCCAAGGACAGAGCCTTGTGGTACTCCATATCTAATTTCTTGTTTACTTGAAATTTTATCGTTGACTTTGGTATATTGCATGCGATTTTGAAGATAGTCTTTTAGCCAGGAGAACAATGATTCAAAAATCCCAACTGACTTCAACTTTTGCAATAGTGTTTCATGGTTAACGGTCTCGAAGGCTTTCCGAAAGTCCAAGAAGATAACCCCAACTTTACACCCATTATCTAGAGCTTTCCTCCATTTCTCAGTTAGATATAAAAGCATACCCTCTGTGGAGTCACCCTCATTAAATCCCCATTGCCTGTTGCTTGATAGCTTGTTGCTATTTACATGATTGTCTAAAGAATAACAGACAACATCTTCGAGCAGTTTGCTAGGAACGCTCAACAGAGAGACTGGTCTGAAATTGGCTCTATCCGTTGAGCTCCCTTTCTTAAAAAGAGGGCTGAGGCAAGATACTTTCCAGCCGATGGGGCATTTTGAACTCTCTATGCTCTTTCTAAATATGTAGAACTATGGACTAATATGGACTATGGTGACGTTATTTATCATATTCCTGCTAAAGTATGTGAATTCAGTGGAAATTTCGTTCTACCAAATTTAATGGAAAAGCTAGAGCCTGTTCAGTATTCTGCTGATTTGGCTGTAACAGGAACGTGGAGGGGAACATCTCGAGAGAAGCTGTACATAGACCTTAGTTGGGAGTCACTAAGGTCCCGAAGATGGAGTAGACGTCTCACCTTGTTCTACAAGTTTTTGAATAATCTTAGTCCTGAGTATACAGTAGATCCGATTCCCCCTCTTCACCAGTCACAGTACCGTCTTCGTAACCAGGATGTCATTGGGCAATTAAAGGCAAGGACAGAAAAATTCAAATCTAGCTTCTATCCCAACTGTCTATCTGAATGGAACAAGCTTGAGCCTGAATTAAGACAGGCACCTTCTGTTGCTGTTTTCAAGAAAAAGCTCTTGTCGATAATCCGCCCCCCTGCAAAATCTGTTTATGGAATTCACGATCCAGAAGGATTATCCTATCTTACTCAACTCAGGGTTGGTCTCAGCAAATTGAATTTCCACAAATTCAAGCATAATTTTAGGGATACCGTAAACCCAATGTGCCCAACAAGCGATGGGATTGAGGATACGGAGCACTTTTTGTTGCTCTGCCCTTCATTTGATGATCAACGGCAAGATCTTCTCGCTGGAATTGCTGAATTACTACGACCAGTCGTACAAATTCCCGATCTCTCAAATGATGCTTTGACCCAGCTTTTGTTATATGGCGATAACGACCTTTCAAATAACGTGAATAGAAGTATACTCGAATTAACTTTACGTTTTATCCATGAAACTGGTCGGTTTGATTGAGATCTTTGCAACCTGAGTACTATGCAACCACCACGTCCCCTTATGTAAACGTTCTTTTTCATTGTAAGTTCTTTTTCACATCAGATGTCAGGCACTTTATCCACTAAATCGAACGAGTTATGTTCGCAACATCATTTCAGTCATTTCAACACTGACCTGACATCTGATGTGGAACAGAATCTGGTACATTATCCATTAGTTTTTAGTCGTTTGTAATGTAGTCGTAGTCAGTTCAACGTTGCATGTCCTTTTATATTGGCCATGGGGTAGTCATTATCTTTCGCTCCCCATGGCATCGTACCTGTAGTGTCGTATAGTAATTAGAAACGTTTAGTTAGATGTAGCACACATTGTAAACTTTTTATATTTGCATAAAAAAAATATGTAGAAAAGCCCAGAATCAACTGTGCTACCAAGTAAGAGTAACGTTTTCGGAGATATCTCGTCCGGACCCATGGCTTTATTAAGTTTCAATTTCTTAGCAATACTTTTCCTAACAATTTCAGGGTTAATAAGGATTTCAGATATGGTTGGAGTTACTTTCGTTATGAATCTCGTAACTTCCTTTTCGTTGACAGGTACATGATCCTTCGCTAGATTTGCTCCAATTCCTACAAAGTACTCATCAAAGCATTCAGCTTTCTTTTCGTCATCTTTCAATAACTCCCCATTGGCATCATATAGAGGCCCTATCGGTTTCTTTTTATCATTTTTCCTCTGGGCATGTTTGACTATCCTCCAAACATCCTTCGGACCACTTGATTCGTTTAGAGTTCTTTTCCAGTAATCAGATTCTGCCCTTCTCAACAGGCGGTTTACTTCATTCCTTTTTGCCTTGTAAATGATCCACTAAATCAGTTATTTTAACTGAGGGGCTACCATGGGTAAATAATATAAAATCAAATCAATCAAATCAATCAAATACGCTGTTGTGTAACGAATATCATGATACTGACTGCCTGAATTTACATATTACTACAACTTAAATACAGATCTTACAGGAAATGAAATACAGAGAGAAGAATGTTCCTTCATACAAATAATGTAGCAGATGGTGAATGGAGAGTCCAAAGTCCAAAGTCCAAAGTTCAGAGAAAGGGCTCCTGGGGAACAAATGTGAAAGGAATGGAGTTTCCTTTTTCCAAACCTCTAGATACCACAAACAGATTTAGCTGCTTAGAAAATCTAACAACAGAAAGAGAGTCTACGCAAGTCCCAATTGACAGAGAGTACTCAGCTGCTGTAAAATCTCAGGGGTTTCCGCAGACAACGAGCAGTAGGAGCATGAGACAAAATATGGCGACTGAACTGGACAAACGCGATGAAGATTGGGAAAATTGCTGGGCAGCAAATAGCAAAACAACTTCTGAAGACGTAAGGAGACCAAGAAAACCTGTTTTCTCAATTCTGGGTGATTCCATGGTTAAAAAGATCAGGAGACAAGACATCAATGCTGAGGTCTCGCATGCCAAAACATCAATCAAAACTTTCCCTGGCGCTACAATCGACCAAATGAAATCTTACATCAAGCCAGCGATAGACGAAAAGCCAGATGGAATAATAATCTTATGTGGAACAAACAACTTGAGATCAGAGAGCCCTGAAGAAACAGCAAACAAGCTGATTGATCTGGCCACTGAAACGAAGAAAAAGTTGAGAGACGTCGCTGTTTCAAGTATCATAAAAAGGACAGATTCGCATGAACTCGAGATGAAACGAAGAAAGGTAAATGACTTAGTTAAAGTGGGCCTCTCAAGAAGTAATATAAGTTTCATTGAGCATGATAACATTGAAAGCAGACACCTAGATAAATGGGGACTTCAGCTAAACTTCCAAGGAAATAATGTTTTAACCGGAAACTTGATTAATTTTCTTAACGGTGTATGACTGATAGATTTAGGACAGGATAGATTTAACATTAGCTATGCACATAACCAAGCTATTAATGCAGGCACACCTAGTGGCACGTTAACATGCCTGGCAGGCCCTGAAATTTCACCAGACTCCTTAGAAAAGAGCTGTAAAAATATTACATCGATCCCTGTTTCTTACATTGAAAACTCATCACAAGAAATGTTTCGATACTCACCTTCACCTCACATCGTGAACACCCCAGTTAGCTCTTTGCCCTCGGTAGAGCATAGCCCACCCCTCTTTGAATCAGCGGCCCCACCTCCTACTTCAACAGATATTTTCTCAGAATCTGATGATTCTTGTGACATCGACAAACTCTTTGGTCTCAGGAAAGAATATCATAACCACCCACTCATAGGTTTCTTGAATATTAATAGTCTTAGAAATAAGATCATTGACTTGAGGATGCTTATGGAAAGATGCCTACCTGATGTTTTGGTTATAGAGGAAACCAAAATAAATTCCAATTTCAAAACTGAGACTTTTCTTGTGAATAATTATCAAAAACCGATGCGTCGTGATAGGAACGAATTCGGTGGGGGTATTATGCTGTATGTCAGGAAAGGTGTAGCGTGTAACCGTGTCCCAGTATTAGAGAATCCTTCTCTTGAACTCTTTTGTTCCGAACTAATAGTAAGCAAAAAGAAATGGATTGTCTACAGTATTTACCGGCCCCCTGAATCAAACAACATTGATTCATTCTTTAACGATCTTTCAACTACCTTAAACTCTGCTTTAGACAAATACGACAACGTAATTGTAATGGGGGATATCAACATTGATACCCTAAACCGGCAGGACACTGGGCACTCTAAACTAGTGTCCTTTTGTGATGTCTTTGGGCTATCAAATTTAGTGACTGCTAAAACATGTTTCACCAAGAACAGTAGTTCTTTCATTGATGTTATCCTTACAAATCGGCCGAGATCATTCCAAAAAACTTCTGTGTTTGAAACTGGCTTAAGTGACTACCATAGTCTTGTCATAACGGTTATGAAATCTCATCTCCCTAGGCTTAAGCCTAAGGGAATCAAGTATCGCAGCTACAAAAAGTTTGACACCGAAAATTTTTTGTCAGATCTAAAGCTGGCGAATTTTGGTGCTCCTGACGATCCGGATCAAGCTTATAATGATCCTGTCTGTACTTTTCGAAAATTGGTTGACAAACATGCTCCCCTAAAAACAAAAGTACTACGAGGAAACACTGCTCCTTTCATGACCAGGGAATTAAAGAAGGGAATTTATGCCAGAACGAGGCTACAAAAGAGATACAAGAAAAATCCTACGAAAGAAAATGAATTAAAATTTAAACGACAAAGAAATAAATGTGTTTCATTGAGAAAAAAGGCAATTAAACAGCATTTCAAGCAAGCAACAGGAAATGGACTTGTATCGACTCGAGCTTTCTGGAACCTTGTCAAACCTTTTCTCTCCAACAAAGGAGGCTTAGCTGGTAGTAATATTTCCTTAGTTAAAAATAATGAAATTGTAACTGACGACCAGCAACTAACCGAAATATTTAACGATCATTACATCAACATAGTAGAAAAGTCTAGCGGTGTAAAACCTTGCAACATTGCAGATACGGTTGCGACCGATGATTATCGGCAAATCATTAGGCTGATTCTTGAAAAATACAAAAACCATTCAAGTATTCTAGCTATCATTCAAAATCCTGAAAACAATTTCAATTCATTTTCCTTTCATGAGGTACAAGTTTGTCAAGTTAGGGAACAACTAAGGTCCTTGGACGGTAGGAAATCAACGGGGGAAGATCAAATATCACCAAAACTTGTGCTGTTGGCTGCAGACGAGCTTGCAGCCCCTTTAACAGATGCCATTAACAGCGGCATACGAAACTATAGGTTTCCAGACAATGGAAAACGAGCTGCGGTTTGTCCCTTAGATAAAGGGGAGGCCAATCGTACGGTTGAGCGAAACTTTCGACCTGTCAGTATTCTAAATATATTCTCCAAAATCTATGAAAAGACTTTGAAAAACCAACCGGTCCCGTACTTAGATGAAACTCTTTCACTTTTCATAGCTGCCTAGAAAAGCATATGGCACACAACATGTCTTGATAAGAATGATAGAAGAATGGAAGGTTAAACTCGATAATGATAATATCGTGGGAGCTATCCTTATGGATTTATCGAAAGCTTTCGATTGTATTCCACACGATTTACTTATAGCCAAACTGCATGCCTATGGTTTTGATGAAAATGCCTTGGTCCTTATCTACTCCTACTTGAAACGGCGGAAACAGTCTGTTAGAATCAATAATACATATAGCTCTTTCCAAACAATTTTATCAGGGGTACCTCAAGGCTCTGTTTTGGGTCCCGTTCTTTTCAATATTTACATAAACGATCTGTTTTTATTCATTAACCGAGCAACATTACATAATTACGCTGACGATAACACTCTAGCTTATTTTTCCGAGACCCTATCAAATTTGATCGAAGTACTGGAAGAAGAAGCTGGAGTTGCTTTAACCTGGCTAAAACAAAATCAAATGATAGCCAATCCAGAAAAATTTCATGCACTCCTCATTAGAAAGGATCAAACAAATACTAGTGGGGAGAATTTTAACATCCAAGGCAAAATGATCAAATCAGAAGAAACTGTTAAATTGCTGGGTATTCAGCTAGATTATAGGCTAAATTTTGAACAGCATATCTCTGAACTTTGCAGAAAAGCTGCCTCTCAACTCAATGTCTTAAAAAGACTCAAACACTTTATTGGTTTTAGAGAAAGGAAAATCCTTGTCCAGAGTTTTGTTTTTTCAAATTTTGACTATTGCCCTCTTGTGTGGTACTTCTCATCAGCTAAGGCTTTACAAAAAATTGAAAAGATTCAAGAACGTGCCCTTAGATTTTTATACAATGATCACCTTTCCTCTTATGGCGACTTACTTTTGAAGTCAGAAAGGTGCACTATGCATGTTTCTCGTATGAGAGTTCTTTGTATGGAGGTTTTTAAGACACTGACAAATATAAACCCATCTTTCATGCATGAAATTTTCAAAATAAAATCTTCCATTCACTCATCACGAAATCCAAATGATTTACAGCATTACAGACCAAATCAAGTCACCTTTGGCTCAAATAGCCTGCGATCTCTGGGACCTCAAATATGGAATGGACTGCCCAATGAAATAAAATCCGCCGAAAATTTGAATAGTTGTAAACACATGATAAAAAAGTGGGATGGCCCAAACTGCAAATGCAATGCTTGTCAGCATGTGACAGAAACTTAATCTTTCCTTTATATACATATATTTTATTTATCTATTTATCGATTTAGATTAGTTTCCTATGTATATATTGCATATATGTAGAAAGCTAGAATAAAATAATCGATTTAAAATAAGGTGACAAACAAACGAAAAAATCATTCTAATGCAAATAAAAGCGAGGTTTATGGATTTGGAGGAAAGGGAGATTATTCCTGCTACGATAAGATAATCTGGAGAATGTTAACAAGTTTCACTGATATTTTGGAGAAGGCTAAGAGTTTGTTTCAAAAGAAATTGACTTCTTTGGTGTTACCAGTTTTAACATGGTGTTAGTTTTCCATCGAGAAAAAGCAAACTTGGGGAATTCTTATGGCGTTTACACTGAGTAGAGGCCTACCAAATAGATATATTAGAATGATTACATGAGTCTTAGTCTTTTGCTTTGAACTGAATGATCTCCATGGCTTCAAACTGAGACTAATGACAAAAAAGCTTCAAAATCAAGACTAAATTGGGCCAAGACCGCAGCGTTTACGAGGTGACCAATCAGACCACTACTTTCTTAATATGCTCAACTTCTTCTTAGCGTTTGACTAGCAGATGAGATTTATAGGTCAACTTTCGAAGTGACACGACGTTCGAAGGGACCCTCAAAGCAACGCTCGACCTTACTTTTGACGTCCGAAGAAAAGAAGACGTGCGATGTTTCGCCTGATTTTTTGCAAGATTTTAGCGCCTGTTTAGAATCTGTTTGGCGGTGAATCCTTGTATGAGTCAAATAAAATGTTAGATTAAGTATGTTGAGCAAAAAGAACGAATCACATCGTCAGTCTACAGATAGACTGCACTCTTACATGATTCCGTCATTTGATTCCGTTGATTCGTCATTTCCTTCCCCTGATTCGTGATTTCGTGGTTCATAGACTGCCCATTCCGGACTATCTACAGGGTGTCCCAGAAAAATTGTGCCCCGTTTGCCTGAAGATTGCGAGAAAACAGCAAAAGATTATCACTAACCTTTTCCATGACGTTGCTCTTCAGATGTTCAATTAAAGTTTGCCACCGTTCCCGTGAAAATCCGTCGAAAAATGATGGAGCTATGACTTTCAGAAGACCAAATCTGCCTGTTGACTGAAACCAGTGGTCGGCCATTTTATCTTACTATTTTGCAAAGATAAACAGCTTCATGGATGAACTGAAATAGCAGCCTTTAATGTCATAGCTCTCATCAAAGTTCCAATAATCATCAGAGAGTTAGACTATTTTTTACCCCACGATCTTTGATAGAATGCAAAAGTGAAGATCAGAATTCCCAAAGTAATAAAAAATCAAAAGCTTCGACAAAAATATATTTCACATTTAATTTGTCGCCATCCCTAGCGTATCCCTACTCAGATTTCTCCCTTCAGTTGTTACAAGCAATTGTTGATTTACTACCGAAGACAATGAACTAAAAGAAACTAGAAGGGCAAAAGATTTTTGGAGCTGTATTGTCTCATTTTGAACTGATAGATAAACTAAATAATTGCTGCACTCACCACGCCTGCAAACAAAATGTGACTATATTTTTGTCATTGCCTTTCAATTGTTTATTTTATCATGGGATCCTCGTCTTCGTTTTGACATTCAATAAAGGATCGTGGGGTAAGAAATAGCTGAAGTCTCTGATGATTATTGAAACTTTCGCGAGAGCTATGAGATTGGAGGCTACTGTTTCAGCTCATCCATGAAGCTGCTTATCGTTGCAAAAATAGCAATACAAAATGGCCGACCGCTGGTTTCAGTCATCAGAGAAATTTGGTCTTCTGAACGTCATAGCTCCATCATTTCTTAACGGATTTTTACGGGGATGGAAGCAAACTTTAATTTAACATCTTGCGAGCAACATCATGCCAAAATATGGTGACGACCTTTTGCTGCTTTGTCGTGGTCTTCAGGCAAACGGGGCACAAATTTTCTGGGACACCCTGTATGTTAGAATGAAAGTTTCGCTATTAATCATTTCCCCTCCTCCCATTTCCCTCCCTGCTCAGCCCTTTTGCATGCTCGAGAAGCCATATCGCCCTCTCAAATAAAACAGAACTATCAAAATCATGAAACTAATCACCTGATTTTGATCCAGTCTCTACAACAGCTGCTGGCCATTAACGTTTCTAAGTCATTCCTTCCAAAGTACTGAGGAGGTCTGGCATTAATCTTTTGTGGCACAACTTCCAGTAAGCCGACTGGTATGTACCTAGAAAATTAGGCACGGAAATTACTAATCAACAAAAATGTTCCATAGTCAGTTATTGCACCAGTTCATCATCAATTCGTATTTGTCCTATAATAAAATAATAATAATCACTTTCTTTAAGGTTGGCGTGGTAGATAGCACTAGGCTAATTAATGCCAACCATTATTGAATACAAAAATTAGATATAATCAATAAACCTAAATGTAACCTAAATTTGCAATAAAATCCTTACACAATCTACAGTTGCATGAAAAATTCCAAAACTTAATTTCTTTTTTAAAATACTGTACAGATCGGGACTCTTTTATATGTAATGGTAAATCTCGCCAGAGATTTTGCCCCAGGAAACTCACAGTTTCTAACCCATATGCTGTGGTCCTAGGTCTTCGTGCATAGATGTTGCTCGTAACTCTTAAGTTGTAAAGTATTTCTCTCTCCGCAAAAATTTCTTTCATAAAGCAAGGATTCAAATTCATCCTTGCTCGGTAAATTTCAGTGACCAGCAACTGCAGATTTCGTTGATGAATAGAGACTGAATGGTCTGTAATTAACAGTTCTTCAAAACTTGAGGTCCGATCATGGTACGCTATTCGTAATGCTCTTTCGTGAATGTGGTTAATTTTTGCGTTAACGCGTCTATCATGAAACATCCATATCAATGGACAGTAACTAAACTGTGACATTACAAAAGCCCTCATGACTGTCCTAGTTTTTTCCTTAGGCATATACGTCGAGGCCCTAGCAAGAGCATGTAGCTTTTGGCTTGCCTTCGTACACACCATGTCCACGTGTTGTTTAAAATTTAGCTTTTGGTCGATTACAACGCCCAACAATTTTTCTTCTTTACTCTCTTTAATGACAGAGGAACCAACTTTTATTGAGATTTCTGTTTCTTTCTCGCCAAACACGAGGAGATGGCATTTCTCTTCGTTTAGTTTCATACAGTTTTGTGCGAACCAATTGCTTAGCTCAACAGTATCATTTTCTAGCTTTAAAATAATTTCCTGTAACTCTTTGTGAGAACAATAAATTGTCGTATCGTCTGCATAATTACAGATTTCAGTCTCATTCAACAAAAGGAAAATGTCATTTATAAATATATTGAAAAGGAGAGGCCCTAGGACTGATCCTTGTGGGACACCTAATTTCATTTCTTTCCAAGAGCTGAATGAACCATTTATTTTGACTCGTTGCCTTCTACCTGCTAGATAACTGTGAACCATCTTTATGGCGTTTTTACTAAAGCCGTATGCGTTCAATTTAGCAAGCAAGAGTTCATGGTTGAGACAATCGAAAGCTTTGGATAAGTCCATAAGGACTGCTCCGACGAAACCTCTGTTGTCTAAGGTTTTCTTACAAGTCTCCACCAATTTCAGCAGGGCATGCTGGGTATTGTAACCCTGTCGATAGGCACAAAGGCTAGGCGAGAGAAATTTGTTGACAAAAGGTAGCATTTGATTTACCAAAAGTCTCTCAAAAACTTTGGACACTGACGGTAATACTGTTATTGGTCTATAGTTCTTTTTGTGAAATGAGTCACTATTCTTGAAAAGCGCACTGACATCACCATCTTTCAGTTCATTTGGAAAAAAGTTTTCATCCACACTTACATTGAAAAGGTCAAGCAGGTGGGAGGCAACTTCATCAACGTTATCTTTAATTATCCTCGCTGGAATACTACTAATAGGCGAGGCCTTCTTAATATTGAGATTATCAACTTGCTTGAAAACTTCAACAAATGTAGCCCTTCTGAAACTGAAAGCCTCAACATCTTCACAGTGGCTTTTTATCAAAAGTACACTGGGATGAGAGCGGTATTTTGCGATGGCAGCAGTGACTGGATCCGAGATTCCATCAACAGGCAATAAATTTTCGTTATTGTCCGCAATATTCAATGACTTTGCAACATTACTGAAATATTCATTCAATATATTTGCAACTGCTCGGTCTTCGGAAACAAGTTCATCATTCTCCATTAAAACAATTGTTGAAGAGGTTTTAATATTTTCATTGAATAGAGGTTTTACCGATTTCCAGAACTTCTTACTATCGGTCAAGTCCTTAATGTCAAGATCCTTATAGTAATCCTTTTTAGCCTGTCGCAATATCTTAACACATTTATTTCTTTGCTTTTTAAAAGCTTTCAAATTGTCAACAGTGCGATTTTTGCAATATATATTCCTGAGTCGGGTTCTGCTCATGATTGCCTTTCTAAGTGTTTTGGTCATAAATGGGCCATCATTTGCTCGAACAGATTTTTGTCAGATGGCACGCCGCAAAAGAAGCAAAAGAAGAAGAAAACAACGACAATGATAATTGGGGATTCAATTGTCAAATTCGTTGATGGTAAACAAATGCACAGGTCACTGCAAAGGAGCCAAAACGTGTTGGTGAAATCTTTTCCTGGTGCAACAACGAGTCACATGAAGCACCATGTTGTTCCATGCATGGAAAGACAGCCAGACCATGTTATTCTACACACAGGCTGCAATGATATAAGATCAAAGGATGCCCCGAGTGCAATAGCAAGTAGAATAGTCGAATTGGCTGACGAGATACAAAGAGAGAAACGAAAAGTCACCGTCTCCACACTAATCCCAAGGAATGACTCTAATGAACTGAATGAGAAGACAGAAGCGGTAAATGCAGAATTGAAACAGATGTGTTCACAACGCAACATTGACATCATTGAGCATTCAAATCTTGACCGAAAAATCCATGTAAATGGCAACGTACATCTTAGCCGAGCAGGAACGAGTGCTTTCGCAGGTAACATTACTCGATATCTGAAAAATTGACATTTGTGCAGGACTTCTTTTCAATGCAATAATAATCCTCAGTGTAATTCTATAAATTCTTCTTCTGACAATGACAGCTCAGTTAACACCAGGGAGCGCCGAAGGCGCGGGAGGGGAAACTGCCAATGTTTTCAAAACTGATGATCGATGCGCAGCTTGAAAACGAGGTTGAACGCTTTCGAAGCAAAATGCAAAGCTGTGGTCAAACAAGTGATTCAAGAAGATTCAGCATTTCCTCCAAGTTTTGTTATCAGCCCATCTGGTGAAGGTGAAACAATATAAGCAGATAACGCCATTTTCAGTTCTGAAAGACACCGAATTTATTTCATCTCTACATGCAGCGAAGCTACTCTCATTCTCAAGTGAACTTGGCCTAAAGAATTTTTGCAATTGGACTCGAAGAAACTCAGACGATTGTGTTGTTCAGTGTGTAAGTTGCTGCTTGGACGTTATGCAAGCCAGCAAGCAATTTCAAAACAGAGTTAATGGACACTACGGTGAAGGCATGCTCTCTCTTGAAAACTAAAGTAATTACAAGGACCAATTGCAAGTAAATTCTTGTGGATCAGGCTACGTGTTACTTGAAGAAGTTGCAATCAAGATATACACTGGTTTTATGCACTGAACTTGTTCCTGCCAGTGAAAATGGCAAATCAATCAGCACCAACAAAAATTACAAAAAACTTTGTCTTTGACAATAAGTATAAAGTATACCTAGAAAATTTCATAATGGAAACTGCTCTAGGAGTTTCAATTTGCAACTTGAACTTAAAACAAGAAACAATGTTTTTTAATTCTTTTTACTGCTTGAAATAAACTTTGGAAATGATATTGCTTCAGGAATTAATTTTTTTCAGTTGTTGATTTATAGAAGAGTTTAGTTCTTAAAGGGGTTTCCTGTAAGGGTCTTACCATATGACCCTATTTGTCAAACACAGAATTCACCACATTTTTTAACATACTCTCAAGTATCAAATAATCAGGGGGTTTGGCAGTGGTTTTACAGTCGTACAGACCTCCAGTCGTTTTACAGTCAGGTCAGGACACATAGTTGTTCCTGCTACTGGTAACATTGTAACCCAGTACAACCTGCCGCATGGACGAGTAGTCGGCGTCTAAACCGGCTCCCCCAATGGTCGTTCCAGTGAGGTGGGTGGCATGACACCCAGCAGGACGAAGAATAGGACCTGTCAAAGGGCGGATGGGCTCATGAGTCAACGGCCATCATGCACAACAGTACTGAATAGTCAACACGGCATCAGTTCTGTCACCAAGCAACGAGTCGTTCCTGCGGCCATCTCAGCTATGCTGACTTGTCGATTAACAGGACTTCTCGCCAAGAGGGTATTGCATTGCGCTGAGCAGTACCGTCATCTTTAGCGCAGCCTAGCAATTCATGAGATGAGTGATAATGAGTCTTCAGATAATACTACTGCGTTCGAGGTAACCGACGCGCCACTCTCTATGGCAGTGGTGGAAAGTGAGAAAAGTCCATATGATAATGCTACCGCATCCGGGGGAGCCGATGAATTTGCTCTTATTTCATATTTCATATTCATATTTCATTTGTTTAGGGAGGGTTGCCCTTCAACCGAAGTTGTTTTTCAAGGGGCCCTCCAATTAAAAACTAATTACAATATACAATAAGAATGCCAAAAAATAAGAACCCATAATATTAAAAACCTATTTACAACTATATAATATTTACAATAAAAAAGGAAATAATCAACCCTGTATTGATTTTTTGAAACTACCCAAGGAGGATGCCGTCTTAGACTCAGCGGGAAGGCTATTCCATAGTTTAGCTCCCCGGAAAGAAAAGCATTTTTGTCCATTTGCTGATCTTTTCTTTGGCAACCTCAAATCAGTCTCAGTGTTCCGGAGGATGCGGGAGGAGCATGCTGAGTTTTTGGTAAAGAGATTACACAAGTATTGAGGAGCCAAATCATTGAGCGACTTGAAGACCATTGTTTTGGACTCATTGCCAATGAGTTCTTCAACGGTCTTCCAGCCCAACTCTGTAATAAGTGGTCTGCTTGGGGTATCAAAGCTGCTGTTTTTTATGATCCTAGCAGCACGATTTTGAAGTTTTTGCAACTGGTTGATGTCTGTAGACCCAGCACAACCCCAGACAGAACAACAATATCGAAAGTGGGGCTCGACAATACCTGTGTAAAGAGTTTTCAAACTTGCCATAGGTAAAAAGGATTTAGCATGTTTTAAAAAGCCGATCGCCCTGGAGACCTTGGTAGAAACAGCCTTGATTTGCTCTTTCCAATCTAAGTTGCAGTCGATCTGCACTCCAAGGTACTTTGTCTTTTGAACTACCTCGAGCTCATTTTCGCGTATCTTCAGTTCCAAAGCTTCATTTCGACTTGTAAGAGAGCTGCCTTTCTGCTTGGTGGATATGAGCATTGAATGAGTTTTTGCCACATTCAATGAAAGCTTATTGCCATTCAGCCACGTCTCCAGTTTCTTGAGATCGCTATTAATAGCCTCATTCAGCTGAGTCAAATCGTGAGACTGATGACAAAGACTCGTGTCATCGGCATACATTGTCACAGAGGAATCTTGGACGGCCTGGGGAAGGTCATTGATATAAATGAGGAATAGAAGAGGGCCCAGGCATGAACCCTGTGGGACTCCCACATCTATTTCCGCAACATTTGAATCAACACCATTAACCCTACAGAATTGTTTGCGGTTGGATAGGTAAGACCTAAACCAAGACAACTCTCGCTGCTGAACTCCATATAGTTAGAGCTTTTTGCAGAGAATATCATGGTCGACCGTATCAAATGCCTTTTTTAGGTCAATAAATACCAATCCCACAAGCTTACTGAGATCAAGCCCGTTGTACCAGTCATCACTCATTTTAAGCAAACAAGTTAGTGTGGAATGTAGCCGCAAAAACCCTGATTGGTCAGATGTAAAGAGACTATTTTCTTTCATATAGTGGTACAGCTGGTTGAAAACAAGCTTTTCGAAGAGCTTTGAGATGACAGGCAAGACTGATATGGGACGATAATTGGATTTTTCAGTCTTATCTCCCTCTTTGAAAATCGGAGTAATTCTAGCTACTTTCCATGAATCTGGGAACTGGCTAGTTTCAATGGATGTGTTAAACAGGAAAGCCAGAGAGATTTCAATGCAGGGCAAAGCAAGCTTCAAAAAGTAACTAGAGATATTGTCAACCCCAAAGCTCTTTGTTGTTTTAACCTTGGCAAATGCATCCCTGATATCTTTCAACTCAATGGTCTTGAAGTTAAACTTGGTCTTATCTTTGTTAACTACATATTCACCAGAGAGAAGGGGGTTAGCGGCAAGTTGTATTTTATCCGCTAGATCCCTACCTATTGTGCAAAAGAAATTGTTCATTGCATTAGAAACATCCTTTTTGTTCCGAGTTTCAGTACCAGATTCTTTGAGACAATCAATGCTACTTGACTTGGATCTCTTGTTGAGAAGTTCATTCATTGCTTTCCAAGATTCTTTCATATTACCTTTGCATGCAGAGATCCTATTGGTATAATGCTGTTTCTTCAACTGAATATTAAGTGCATTGACCTTATTACGGATCTGTCTGTAAGAATCCATAAGGATTGGGGATTTACCTTTGACTGCTGATTTTTTTGACTGCTCTATCAAACGACTCTGTAAAACGCTTACTGCTATGTATGTATACTCCTGAGAGGGTAGGCGAGTTAGCTGGATGGCTTAAAGGTCAGATAAAGGCAAAAGACATTTTTATTGATTTCGATCATTTACGGCCTGGAGATTTCAAATTTTCAAACGAAATTTCGATATGAGTTCTGGAACCTATCGAAATCGCCTGTCGAATTTCGTTTTTCAGTCAAATTTTCCAAAAAAACCGCGCGAGCAAAAGAGCCTGGATCTAGCAGAGGCGTGACGTGGAATGAGTCGATCGAGTCATTGCAAAGCTGTGAGGGAATGGAGGAGTCTGTTTGCACTCACCGATTGTCAAGTCACGAAAGTTAGAAATGACTACTTATTTTAACTATCTCAAACAAAAAACGCCGAGAAAGTAGGTAGTTTATCGTCGTAGCACGTCAGCTTGTGCAGAGAAGAATATATATTCCGAACGTTGGTGCGGACAGACTTGTCGCAGCTGTGAGCTGTGGACTGACTTGGAGAGGGAACCCGTACGACTTGCAACAACGAAAACATTGGGGGTCTGCACAAGATATTTCAATCCTAACGACTTTAAACATTCATTGGCTGCTACAAGTGCACTAGCTGGCTTCCAGAGCACCTTTCTGAGAACTCTTCGACGTGCAAAACATGAAATTATAGTTGAAATCGAATGATATGCACTCACCCACTCTTCGAGCATGATGACATCGGATTTTGCCATATCAGGATTAGGCCATGTTATCACATTCATGGATAAGGTAAGGGCAAGTTCTTTCTCCACATTTATGTTTCCTTTTCTTCGATAGCTCTTTGGTTCTTTGCAAACTTTTTAGGTGGCCAGTGGTGCCTCTTACAATATATTTTGTATTTACAGACAATTCGTGAAGCCACGCAAATGTGCCTTCGATAGGCTCTTGTCGGTCAAATGAGGAGGAAGAATCCTAACCCTGGGGAGATCAAGGCTTGTTTTTCCGTAGTCTTTTGAAATAACACAATAGTTAAATGTTTGATCAATACCATGGTTTGACCCAGCCATTCACAGCTAAAGACAATCAATATTCAATTGCTAATTTGCATCAAAATAATTCAAATGATGTTTTTATGTTTCCATTTCAGAATCGGTCCCACTTGAGGAGAGCAGAACACAGGAAGCTTGGTCTGACTGTGTTCAATTCATTCTTCTGCATCGAGGGAAAACTATGAGGGTGTGGAGCTCAATACTCGATCTTTGGAAATATCAGAGAAGCTATTGGCCGCTATCCAAAATTTATTTTGTTTACTGTTCGATGTGTATCTGCCACGCGGCGTGTGTTCTTCACGGTTACTTCTTCAAGTGCCTTGGGCCTCTCAAGTGATGGATTTCTTATGACTCATTCCACGTCATGACTTAGCTAGTTCCAGGCCTCTATCATCACGCGGTTTTTTGAAGGAGTGCCCTTTTTCAAAACCCCCAAACTTATCCTTTTGCATCGCAAAGCTAAAAAATTTTATTGCCATCGGATTTCCCATCGTTTGAAGTTATGAATATAAAAAAATCGCATTTGCCTTTATCTGACCTTTAAGGACAGGGGCTACGAAGAGTCTTTAGTTAATGAACAAATAGATATGGTACGTAGGTTGGATAGGGCAACTCTTCTAGCAAATTCGGGAAATAGGACCAATGACCAAGGGAGGGGGGAAAGGGTTCCACTTGTTGCAACATATCATCCAGCGTTCAATAGTTTCGGGAAGGTTGTCAGGCGACTTCATCCTGTGCTCACGAATTCGTTGTTGTCATAATCATTGTTGCCAGTGTCGTACAAGGTATTTTCAAAAGCTTTGCGTAGCAGGTTGCTTCCTTTTGTCTCAGATAAAGTAGCTTTTTGGCAACGTGCATTCCTCAGCAAGCGTGACAGGCAAGATTTGATTTTCACACTAAAAACAGCATTTGACGATTTTCGCCATAAGAGCTCGAAAATGGTGTCAGTATTTATTGATTTTGCAGATGCTTTCGGCAGCGTGGAGCATGGGTTCATCTTTGAAACACTTAAGTCATTCGGCATACCCTTGATTTATTGTGCATTGATTGAGGAAATTTATTGTTAATCGTCCTTCTCAGTGATTTGTGGGTGTGAACTCAGTGAACTGTTTTATATAATACGTGGCACCAAAACTGGGGACCCTCTTAGTGCCCTCATTTTCATTCTGGTGATTGATGTTGTATGTCGGCCTATATATAGAAGAGCTTTAGATGAAATGAACATTTTGAACGATGAGATCGTTAATCCATTACCGGTTCAGGCATTTGCAGACGATATTAACACTGCCCATCATGACGCTAAGCTTATTCAAAAGATGTTCGATGTCAGCGAAGAAGTTAGTATTCAGTCAGGACTCGAAGTTAAGCCTGAGAAATGTGCTGTACTCTACGCACGACGCTCTGGAAATAATTGGTACAAAGGAAAGAATGACGTCACTCCGTCCATTACTGTTCAGGGGAATGTTCTAGAGACATATGGTTGAAGCTATTCATACAAGTATTTAGGAAAATCTCTCTCGCTGTCAGGTGAAGACAGTGCTCAAGTTGAAGAATTTATTGAAACGTATCTCGATTTGGTAAAGAAAATCTCTGATTCCAGTTTACCTTTCGCACTTAAAGCAAGCGCATTAAATAACATGGCCCTAGCCAAAATCCTCCATCATTTTAATAATACACGATTAACGGAAGAACAACTGGATGATATCGACAAGTCAGTTACTACGACTGTCAGAGAAATGTATGGATTATACACCACTACAACCAATCTTGTGATTTACTTACCGCGGGAGTATGGTGGTATTGGAGTGAAAAGAGTGTCCTATGTTTATCGGACTACAAGACTGGCATTTTTAGTCAAGATGCTGAATCATGATGTGCCACAGTTCAGAAAAATGGCTCGTGAGTCTTTAAGGTAGGATATGGTCAAAAGGGGAGTGCCACTTTCAGAGAATAGTGATAACTTTCTTGATTATGATTTGAATTCTAATGGCTTTTTGAATACGACGACGCGATTCGGGTGCCAGTCAGACTGGCCAGACATGCTACGATATTCTCGTAAGTTGGGTGTGAAAGTGATTTTTAGAAACGGAAAAGCAGAAGTAACTTACAAAGATTTAATTTTGGACGAAACCCCTACACTGCAGAAAGACTGTTTCGCATCACGATAGATAGTGATCTTCAAAAGAGTAAAGAACTTAGCATTCAAGGTCCTTTTCTTGGACTAACTGATATTCAGATAAAAGCGTCACATTCTATATTTTACAACTGGAACATAAGTGATGATTTGGTCCGTTTTGCTATCAAAGCGCGTTTAAGCTTACTCCCAACAAACTTCACACCCATATTTGGAACAGGACAAATGATCTGTGTTGCCCGTTTTGCTTTGGTCTCACAGAGAGTATTGCTCACTTGTTTAATGGATGCAAGGAATTTTATAATTTCTACAGTCGCCGCCACGATCGGATTGTTTAGAAACTTTTCGATGAAATAAATTTGATATCATGTTCGGGGAAGAAAGTTTATACAAACAAGTTACTAGAAACTTTGTTGCCGGAGTATCGAGAAGAGCTGACTTTGCTTCAACATCGGAAACCGGATATTGTCATAATTGATGAGACTTCGCGAGTTATCATCATAGCAGAAGTTACAGTGTGTTTTGATCTCTACTTCGAATTCTCGTTTCCAGTCAAGTGTGATCGCTACCAGGAACTATGTGACTTTCTTCGTGAAAATGGTTGGAAACCTTCTCTTCATGTTCTGTGTTTTGGTGCGCTTGGCAGTATCAAAGATGACGTTTATGAACGATTGAGGAATATTGGTTTTGGAAAAGCAAAAACAAAGGAATTGTTAGCTTGGTGCTCGATTTCTAATATTATTGGAGCGAATTATATCTGGAGGCACAGGGTGAAAAAATTGAATCACTGATTCTTTCCACTACATCTTTCGCTTTCGTTTTTAGTCTGCTGTTGATTACACCTGGTTGTTGTTTACATCAAGATTGAGCCTTTTCATCCTTGATACTCAGTGATAAATTTATTCACCGTTTGTGCCATAGCGTTTATGAACTGTAACTGTAAAACCAGCAAACATTCTGTATATTAACTAAGCAGTTGGTCTCGCCATTTGCTTGGGTGCGGAATAACTTACGATCGTATTATTATTATTATTATTATTATTATTATTATTATTATTATTATTATTATTATTATTATTATTATTATTATTATTATTATTATTATTAGTATTATTATTATTATCATTATTATTATTATTATTATTACTATTATTATCAAGTGATATCTCCGATATGTTATATCATGTTACTTATATTTTTACAGCAGTACTTCCTTGATGGTTGCACTCACTGAAAATGTCTAAGACGGCGACTTGTTCGATTTTCATTTTGAGAAAATTAGATGCCGCCGCGGTGAGGCTGTGGACGTCCCTCGGACTAGGGCCACTGCAACAACAAACAAATGCATTTTTTTCCTGTAAAATGTTGTCCTATCGCTCTCATATGTCCACAGGGGCATCAGTTCAAATGTTCGTAGTTATTATTTAGTATTTCTCGATATTGTTATTTTTAATATTTTCACTATTTCTCGATACTGTTGTCTTTCTTGCTTCTGAGGAGCCGCGAATACTTTGACCAATGCGAAGGGGAGCAGAAAATGCGAAGGAAGTGAGGGAGAGAAAAGCGGAGGAGGAGCGAGATAAGAGAGAAGGAAGAAAAGGACAAGGGACGAAACAGCGCGCATGATGAGATTTTTGTGAAGGCTTTTGCGAGGCTTCCTGACGTCCGATTTTCATAAACAATGGCTTGTTCGTTGCGTAAATTCTCGAATTTTCGTATCAGCATAAGATTTTGGCCTCGTTATTAATACCTTGGATGTCATCATCCTTCAAGTTCTTTTGCTAATGTATTCCGCACTCACCCTGGACAGACCGCTGATCCTCGCCTATTGTTTTGATCTTCGGCTGTTGGTTTCGGGGTCGGTAAGAAGTTTGCCATTCAAGCAAGCTGCATAAAATGGCTGTCAGACCGAGCCTGAACAGCTTGCAACAGCAGTTTTTAGACACAGCTATGTCTGGACACAATGTTCTCCTGCTTGGAAAAGTGGGAACTGGCAAAACACACGCATTGAAAACTGTCATAGGCCTGCTAGAGAATTGTAAAAATGTCGAAGTGGTAGGTCTTCGGGAATGTCCTCGCGATTCCGAATTCTGCTTCATACAGCTCTCGTATTTCATCTACAGGGATGCAGTTTTTTCGCTTTTAGCTTCATTGACAGCAGTGGTTAAGTTCTGTCCCAGCCTGAAATTACAACGACAAAAGCTCAATTAGGCCTACTGCTGTTTCGCTGTAATAAAAAGTGCCTTGAAACACATTTCATATCGAGTTCCAAACAAAGAACGAGTGCAAATAAGATGTTAACTTACTACAGAGCAGCCCTTGAATGCTGATTGTTTTCCTTCTCCCTCGTTTGATTTGCTTCACACAAAACACCCGCCATTATCCGCCATTATTCACACAACGTGGACAACAAGATATGACACATTGCGAGTGCCGAAAATTGTAACGAGAAAAGCTGTCCAAGGTCAGTGCGGAATACATTATCTCAGCATGCGCGCTGTTTCGTCCCTTGTCCTTTTCTTCCTTCTCTCTTATCTCGCTCCTCCTCCGCTTTTCTCTCCCTCACTTCCTTCGCATTTTCTGCGCTCCTTCGCATTGGTCAAAGTATTCGCGGCTCTTCAGAAGCAAGAAAGACAACAGTATCGAGGAATAGTGAAAATATTAAAAATAACAATATCGAGAAATACTAAATAATAACTACGAATATTTAAACTGATGCCCCTGTGATATTTCATTGAAAGGAGGGAAATCACCCGGGAAGAGTTGGAAAGTAAAAAATGGACTCACCAAGTACAGATTTAAAGAGTTCGACTCTCTTTCGAGCTCAACTCTTGCAATGCAACCCACTCCTTCCACTCAGAAAATTTTGCAACTCGAGCGCAACCTCGATCGTATGCGCATCATAGCCCATTCACGCAAGTCACTGTGCGTTTCCCCTCCCGCGCCTTTGGCGCTCCCTGGTTAACACAGCTCAGTTAACATAAAACTGTCTGCCCGGCATACGCTATGCACAACTTAATTAGGTCATACTTTGTAAACATAAAGGACTTAGAATCCATACAGTGTGAACAGTGTCAATATATAGAAATTATATAGTCTGATTACAAGCAAGGAATGATCCGAAAAGAGGGTTCACATGGATAATACCTTCACCGTGTCTCTCTAGCTATTATCATATTCGATAGGAACCTCTACTGCACTGTGGTCTTCACAATTAACGTATCTACTGATAATGATCTCAGAACAATTCAAACATCCTTTCTGGATAGATAATAAGGGATCGTATGATACAGTGCCCCAAAAGTGGCTTATTGAGTGTACTGTGACGCTTCCAGCAGCACTTAATGTGAGGCAACTGTTGAGTAACTCAATACATGGATTGAATGGAAAAGTTGAACTGACATTAGGAGGAGAAAGATTAGGGGATGTTAACATCAGGAGAGGAATTTGCCAAGGAGATAGCTTTTCCGCAGTCGCATCTGTAACGACCCCTATACCATTATCGATAATTCTTAGAAAAGTAAATATTAAGAAGCGGAGGATGAGGCAAGCGACGACAATCATTGTTAATTTCATTTTATCGATATTCCTTATTATCTTTGACAATTCCAGGAGACTTAACGGTGGTTGAAGTAGCTAACATAAACAGGAGACTTGAAAGGTGGTTGAAGTAGTTGACATAAACGGTAAAAAACTGATTATATCATTGACTTAGGGGCCCTTTACATGAGCAAACTCAGACCTGTCTGAGTTTGAAATCGGCTTGAAACTTGCTATGTCTGCTATTTCGCATTGTGTTTACATGGAATTTCAAACCGGTATGAAATTATACTAGCGTCACATTACGCATGCGTTTGATGCGAATGAGGCAAAGATGACAGTGGTCCTTTTCTCGTGTTTTGGATATAGGCCTATTTTCATCGTGACGCCAAGTTATCAACATCGCAACATGGATATTCAAGGATAATCAACTGTATGTTTGCACTGCATTACAGATCTACTTTGGTTTCATGGTTCAATCATTCCTTAACCTGAAATTTAAATAGGAGGCTGATCTGCCTCAGATTTTTATGCTTAGTTACCTATTTTTAGCACAGTAAATTACTATGGTTTTAGTTTCTTGCGTAATCTAAACTACAAGAGTAAAACAAACAAACAACCAAACAATAAGACTGGTTCCCAGTGGTGCAATACCATTTCCGTAATTACATTCACAACTTTCATTTCGCCCCGATCTGAAAAAAATTCTGTTTACATGAGAATTTCAGGACGACCTGACTTTAAGATCGGTCTTAAAGACCGAAATGAACCCAGACCGAAACCAGTTTCATTTCGCCTGTTCTCATGTAAACACACTAAGGGCTTTGACCAGACACCGAAGTGAAACTCGTGCCGTTCTGAAACTCATGCCGGTCTGAGTTTGCTCATGTAAAGGGTCCCTTAAACATGTTTGTACGTTTCGAACCATACTTGGTTCATCTTCAGCAAATCTAATCAATGACACAGAGCAATTTCCACCAGTGAACAAACAAGATGAAAACACGGTAAACGAGCGTGAGTTACATTTCCTACGCGTAAGGGAACCGGAGATCTCAGTCTCGAGTTGATAAAATGGGAACAAATCAAGAGAGGACTAAGGGAATGGACGACTGTTAGGAATTAAGACCAGGTCGATCCCGTAAAATTAGGAGGATTTCATGAATAAGAAGTAGGCTCTGGCAGAGCTGCGAAAAGTTGTTGACCTTCCTCCAAACCTGAAATTTATACTCTCAACCTTCCTCATTTTAACACAATATATAATTACTAGAAAACAGTGCGACGGTGTTTTGTGAACCAGGCAAACGCATGTAATTACGGATCTTCCCGTATCATTTGCCTGTTTGAGTGAAATTATCAGGGCTCTAACCAGGTTTAAATACAAGGGAGACCATAGTCTTAAGGAAGCGATTCATTAATTGAAAGGTATTGGGGCAATGAAGGGGGAACAAAGAGTTCAAGTTGAGAACATCTAAAAGCTACTGGGTGTCCAAAAATGTACTCCCGTTTGCAAAATTGCTAAAATTTTATTACGAAAGTTATCATAAAATTTTTTCATCTCTTGTGTCAACAACTCAACAACTCAAATATATTCAATGATTTTAAACAAAAATAAAAATAAAGAAAAATGATTTCAAAATATTTGTTCTCTTTACTTAACGGGCATGAAATAATGCATCAAAAACCTCATTCTATGCAACACTCTTTATGCAACATCGCTAATTTTGCCTCTAAGAGCCGTTACATTGAGAATTTTTCAGTATTCTTCAAGTCTACAATAACATTTCACGTTTCATCCTGATATTTATGACCAAACAAGAAACTCAATATAACAAAAGAAATTACTCGAATAAACATAAGTGTTTTCTTGCAGACGACTTCAAAACCAGACAGACTAAAAAGAGCTTGATTCACTTGATCCAAAAACAAATCTAAAGATCAGCTTGCAAAAATAATTTGTTTTGATCTACTAGTAAGAAAAAGAAATTTGAAGATCTACCTTACAACAAAATTTTGGTGATTTTGCAAACAGAAGTACTTTTCTGGGACACCCGGAAAATATCCATTTCTTGATTTTTACGCCGTTAAAGCAGTGAAGTTTTTGCAGCATTTGCTGTGAAGTTCTTGTTGCACTTCAACGTTTCAAAAATCATTTTTTCTTGACACATATGCATATTTCCTCATAGACTTTCTCTCTTTCATCACATTGACTGATCAAACTTGATTTTTCTTCTTTGATATAGTTTTGAAATATAAACTCACCATATGCATACAGTTGACATGATTTTTAACGATTCTATGTATTTATTGATTATTTGTTCTCCACACTTATAAGAACTATGCTAAGAAAGTAAAATTTTATTTTTGACAACAAAGCCTTCCTCAATTTTTGGCCAAAACCTTCCTCCAAACCAGGTTTGTAGGTTTGCAGTGTTTTTGCGTCTCTGCTCTCTGGAATGACAAAGGCTGCATAAGGAGGCTCTCATTTAGAAATAAAGATCATGTATACAGTTTCCTTGAATATATTAATTGCCAACATCCTAATATCAAATTTACGTATAAATTAGAGATGGACAATGCTTTACCATTCTTAGATATGCTTGCTTAGCAAAATAATGATGCTTTTTCAACTAGAGAAGCGTCGCCCTAAATGGTCGGGTTGCGAGATGAAATTGATTTCAAAAGAAGGAGATGCACTAGGACACAGCAAATAACGATAAAAATGTTCACATACTCTTTCTCAAAGCTGACTTTGAATGCAACGACCGTCCTCTTCTTCGTCTTAGGAAATTTTCGTCTCAAACGCAAGTCGGTCTGACCGGCCTAATCTTCGGCATGGCGTCTAATTTGGACGTACCCTAAACTCGTAACACCGCCTTCGCAGTTACCTCGGCGAACAGTTACTTGATTTGTGAGTATCGGGGGAGCAATAAGAAGGTCTTAAGAAATGTTTTGAAATACTTTGAGTTGGTGAGGATTTTTACAGTGATTACAAAACAATTTTCAGTTAAATATTCATAAATATTGATATCTGGAATGATGAAATAGGAAATTGTTTCAAAAATCCACGTATCTCACTTAAAAAAAGAAAAAGTCACTTTGTTTGTACGCTTCTTTATTGAACCCCCTAACTCGTCAAACTGTGCTTTTGAACTCGTGACTTCTGACAAGTCTGGTTGACAGTGCAGCCAATAAGAGAGTTCAAGATCCCAAGGCTGACCAATAGGGGCGCAGGTAGGCCAGTCAGACTACTACTGAAACAAAACCCCCGGCTCCTTTACCAGTTGCAAATATTTTCATTTTTCTTTGAAAGTTATCTTTTGAGGGTTGGAGTTTCCCATAACTAAACCGTAGTTGTGCTTTACTTCAAATCCCGAAGCAACACGAAGAGAATAAATCTGGAGCTTGGAAAACAGAAAGGAAACAAAATACACTCACCTGCATCCATTTCAAGTATGTATTTTCAAAACATTCTTCGCAGCGAAGTTATGCAGTTTAAAACAAAAACAAAACAAGAGAGAATTTCTTAGATGGCGTCAGCAAATAATTTTCGTGCTCTTTCGAAAAAAAGCTAGACCCAAATTCCTTCTGACACGAAGTTTTTGCAGCTCGGTCAAAGCATGGTGAAAACGTAGGGTGACCATTTAGGGCGACGCCTCTCTAACCTGTATAGAAAAAAGACATTTAAGGGTCTTTACATTAATTTTTCGAGCCTAGCCCCTACTAAATATAAGAACAACTTAGTTAGGGTCCTAGTCTATTACGACTTTCATATTTTCATGTCCTACCAAAATTTTCATGAAGAAATCAAGAAGACTTTGACCGACAATTGCTTTCCCAAGAGACTTATTGACCATATTCTTAAGAATTTTTTAGATCGCCAATTTGGACCCAGCTCGCCCTTGAAACCTAATGACAATAAATATAATTACAAATTAAAACTAGGCTAAGTAGGGTCATCAAACAATGTTATCCAAATATTCAACTCAAAGTTATCTTTCGGTCCCCTAAACGCATTGGATCGCTTTTCTCGTTCAAAGACTGCTTTCCTACTCTCATGCGCTCATCTCTTATTTACAAGTTTCAGTGTCCTAGCTGCCACGTCTTGTACTATGGAAAAACATCCCGTAATTTAATTACACGATGCAGAGAGCACCTGGGAGTTAACAAAGCTGGCTGAAAGATAAAAGCGAGCCCATCCGCAATCGGAGATCACATTAGCTGATCGGAGATCAATCGGAGATCACATTAGATCGCATTCTTCGCTCTACCGAAACAAACTTGCAGATACCTCTGCTAAGAACAAGCACAGGCCAAAAAGCATTTTCGTATCGTGGAGCAAAATTATGGAATGAGTTAGATAAGGAAACTAAATTGGCATCGTTCTTGGCTACCTTTAAAAAATCCATATGAGAGGTACATTATATTTTCAATTTTATATGGCATGAATGAGCATATCCACTATAACTGTGGCTCTTCAACTCTAAAAAAATTAAAAATAAGTCTATTTTACAACGTTAAAGCGATTACATAAAACAACGAGAATATTACAAAGCCAAGTTCGTAGATAAAAAGATTTTAGTTCTGAGAATCCTTCGCTTTCTTCATCAAGAATATTTTAACATCCGCGCAAAATTTATTAAAATTAGTCTGTTGTTTGATATCACTAGGAAGAGCATTGAAGCTACTTGCAGCTGCATCTTGAAAAGAGTTTCGAATCATCGAAGGTCTTATACGGATCTCACAACCACTGCGTAATGTTCTACTACAAGTTTGCATGTCAAGTTTGTTCATTTCGGGCCATTTTCTATGATTCATCGCTTTGAAGGCCATTTTCAAGATGTTAGTTCTATTATGCTCTTTTGTACATTGTGAGGTCAATTTGTAAAACAGTTATTTATTACTGAAATTTGTAACCTGTTTGAATATCTAAAAATTAAAAATTTTTTTTAAAAAAATGAAAGCCAATCGGGTCACGCCGCGCTGTTAGAAGATTTCTCTATTTTGGACAGACCCAACAACGAGTTTGAAGTTCTTATTCACAAGAGCCTCCTTATTTTACGGGATCGACCTGATCTTAATTCCCAACAGTCGTCTATTCCCTTAGTCGTCTTTTGATTTGTCCCATTTTATCCACTCGAGACTTAGATCTCGGGTCCCCTTACGCGTAGGAAATGTAACTCACGCTTGTTTACCGTGTTTTCATCTTGCTTGTTCACTGGCATAAATTGTCATGTGTCATTAATGAGATTTGCTGAAGATGAACTAAGTATAATTCGAAATGTACAAACATATTTAAGTCAATGATATAATAAGTTTTTTACCGTTTATGTCAACTACTTCAACCACCGTTCAAGTCTCCTGTTTATGTTAGCTACTTCAACCACCGTTAAGTCTCCTGGAATTTTCAAAGATAACATGGAATATCGATAAAATGAAATTAACAATGATTGTCGTCGCTTGCTTCATCCTCCGCTTCTCAATCGAACTGCGCTTTCCAACGAATTTTCCAATTTCAAGTATTTTACAAAATAAATATTGAATACGGCTTAGCCAAAACAGAGGAATATTTAACCAACTACTCTTTATGATAACTTACAACTTTACGAGGAGGGGTGTGTCAATGAGAGATATTCACCGATTAAAATTCTACGAAGATTCAGTCAAGATATTGCTATGAAATTCGGGATATAGAAATGCGCAATGCTAAAGGTTGCTAGAAGACACATGGTAGGAAGCGAAGGAAAATCCTTGCCAATTGAAGAAAACATAAGATAATCCGAGGAAGAGAATCACCGGTACTGACAGCTGTTAGGAAAATCTAACTCACCTGTGGAGAAATGAAAGCCATTCTAGCAAAAATCTCCTCGTATTTTCAACTCCCTAAAAATAATATGAAGCGATCTATGATGGAATCAATGAAGAGTGTCAAGTATAAAAGAGGAAGCAATTTAAATGGGAAAATTTTTGCTCTGCTTCAGGGAAAACTTTCGGCGGTATTACTACCCCATAGTCACGGTAACAAACATGACTGGTCGAAAGCATTCGAAATTGACGAAGGGGTAGGGCATTATTTCTCAGCACAGCTCAGATTCAAACAGCATCAAGTGGCCTGATCTTTAAAGGCTTCATGCCAGAACTTTGATAATTTTATCTTCAGTTTGATCTTATTACACATGTATGGTTCTAACGTTAGCTTGACACTGAAATTTGGAGAAACAAAGATCGGTTCCTTTGCTGCTCGGGTTAATAAAAAGATTCTCAACGGGTGAATAAAAAAGGAACAATGCCCCTTTGAATGGCTAGTATTCTCTTGATATCGAGGCAATAATATACGCAAGTATGTCATTAAATATAGGGCATGTTCACATACAATCTAAAATTTATCTGCCTGGAACTACTTCTGAAATTGTGAGGGATCTTCTGAAGAAAGCCCCTAAATCACGACCAAACTTTTCTGCCTTACCATAATGCTTTACATGTTGTAGCACAAATTATATCTTTTGGAGAATGAATAATACCTGGGCCTGGGATAAAACAACATCATTCTAGGTGATATCATCTTCGCGAGGGGATAACACGTACTAAAACGTGATACCACGTGTTGAACTGCTGCCTGGAAAAATTTTGTCGTGATGTCTGTCCTCTTTTGAAGCTTTTTTGAAGGAGCTTTCTCAATAAAATCCTTCATAATTTCATAACGAGGTGGCTGATTTCAGTAATGGAAATTGTAAAATGATTTGAATAACAGAGACGCAACGAATCCAATGTGTCTAATCAATGGATACGGAATATTTCTTGCTGCCTTATTATTATTATACATTATTTATACACGAAAAATCCCTTCAGCAAAACTTAAAATGTACAGGCATAAAAAATAAATATATAAAAAATTCATTGGGTGGGGCTGATCTTCCAGGGAGTCGTGTTTGAGTTTAATTCAGCTCCTCAAATGTATCTTGAGGTGTTTTTTGAATTGTTGCAAGGTAGAGAGTTCCCTGATGGTAGTGGGGATTTCGTTCCAAGCTTTTAGACCCGAATAGTGAAAGCTTTTCTTTGAGTACTCAAGATTCTTTCATAATCGTACCGTACCTTACGGTTCTTTCAAAATCGTAATCGTCTCGCTGTTGTTAATGTTGTACTTCAAAATATTGGGCATTCTGTTTGGAGCAACGACTGCTTGCAACTTCTTTTGTACGCTGATGGGAGTCCATTTTATTAGGTAAACAGATCAATTCTAACTTTGACGAATACATATATTTCAAGACGGAACGTCTTTACAGAAAACGTTGCTTATTATCCTCAAGAAGTTATCTCTTTCCTTCCATTCCTTTTTGCAAATCAACGCTTTGCTTTCTTTTATTCATCCTCTTTCGTAGTGGCTAAGTGTAGCTAACATTATATCTACAGTACGGTATTTCAATGGACGATTGTGGTAAAGATAGTGGCATAACAGCTCAAGAAAATCGCTTACATTTTATATAAAGTCCTCCGATGAAATTGACTTTAATTGGTTTGATGAGATACAGAGCTTCGTCATTTAGAACTTCCTCGAAACAGTCTTTACAGCAAAAGTCCTTACAGAGTTTAATTTACAAATACTTATTTTTCATTGTTTTTGTGTATTGTCCAGGTAGCATTTTTTATGGTTAAATGTGATGGCCATGGGACTGCCAAGCTACTTTGCTCCTCGCGGTCTCCTCCCTGCAGTATTGTATAGTTGTATAGTATAAACTTGAAAGGAAGATAGAAACATGTATTGTACAATTATTATCTGGGTACACATAACAAAAATTGTACATTTTCCAATATCTTTGTCATGATATCCATGGAGAAGTGACCCTCCAAGCCGGGATCGTTTTCTACCCATCCAGTAGACCTGAGATTTCATCCACTATTTCTTGCTGTCAATTGAATAACATTAGTCACAGGAATCCTTGGGCTCTGAACTGTACTAGTTGCCGCCTCCCACCTTTAAAGGACAACGAACATCGTGCATGGTAGCCCCCTCAACTTTAACTATTTGCTAAACCACCACACGACATTCATGCGATTCAATTTTAGTCCCAAAGTATTTAGTTCTATCTATATTTTACTACATTCATATATCTTACCAAAATTTATTTACCTTTGTATCAGAACCCCAGTGCTCCAGACCATAATTCGTGTAGTCTTTCAAGATATCGAATCTTTCACTTGCTGATATATCCCAATGCCTGAAATAAATCAAAGTCATATATTCATCTTAAGTTTTATACTGCGGATAGCTTTAGCACTGTAAGGTTCATTTTGAATTGAAGTCATGTTCCTCTGGCACCAAGTGACCCAAAATAGCCGATTTGTTACTGACTTGAGAATTTAATTGTTGTTCAATTGTGTTATCTTCAAGAGACGGTCAATATTGCATTTTTGTTAGCTAGCCATTTTACAAACTTGCTTGTCTAATGCGCACTTGGTTTAAAACAAACGTCAAGTTTCTAGTCCAAGTGAATTCATTTTGTGATTCTTGAAATCGATTCTAACACAAGAACAAGAAAAAAGAAGCCATCTTTGCAATATACTCAGATTCGTTAAGACCAGGAATCTAGCAAATGACTGGATCTGAAAATCATTTCCTGCAATCGACAAATACGCAAGAAAGTTGACAAGGTCACAAAAAAGAGATCGCATGTCTCTCATGAAATTAAGGGTAAGAAATATTCATGCAATGAATGCCACCATGGACAAAATCGCGAAAGAACAAAATTTAGTGCCTTTTTTAAACTTCGTTTATCAGTTAAACTTCGATTTAGCAATTGCCAGTATTTCAAACAAATGAGCATTATCTGACAAATATCAAAGTTTTATCCAACAAATAGTAATATACACGCAATCAATGTCTTCAATGGGAAACTACACAAGAGCTATTTTAAGAAAGAAACTGAAATCAAATTGTCATTGACAAGAAGTATATTTTGTGGTGTTTCAACCATCTGTCAGCCTTCGTTAATTTGAAGTTTTGCAAGAAAGTGAAATCGTCGATTTCATCAATTTATTTCACATTTGATTCGCCCTAGTCTTATGATACTGTCTCAAACAACTATTAATGTACTAAAATCAATAAAACTGTTCATAGACTGGAATATGAACTGAATCGTCATCTTTCGTCAACGTCTACTGGTCCGGTCCCAATATGCTTCTCGTCGCATCTCTCCTGATCAAATTTATCATGAACCTTCGTTGCCCTAATGATCATCCAAGGTGAACAAATTATGGAGGGGTTAACATGATTTACAATTAGAATTCAAATAAGGCAGAAAATAAACGGGCTACAAATTGTGTTTGATACTTGTTAGATAGCTCCATTAAGTCAATTTGCAAGTGTGAAATTTTCCCATCTTACGAAAAATTATGGAAGTAATTTGTTTTATTTTTGACAACATTAAAGCTTTTGTCTTGATAACGGGCTATGCTCAAAATGTCATGCTTATTTCAATTCGCATCAAAGCGCTCAGAGGTTAATTTATCCGCTTGTTTATCCATGTCCCATTGCACTACAAGCAAAAAGAAGACTTAATGGTTCAAAACGCTCGTCTGTTGTCAACGTTCTCGCGAAAAACAGATAGACAAATCATTTCTAAGTTAGCAAGTGCAAACTCATAGATTTGGAACTTTTGTCTTGAGCTATAAAAAGGTGAACTTTAGGGGAGACTGGGGCTGAAAGTAACTGGGGCAAGTTGTACAAGAGGGGATTCCTCTGCCGCTATTGAAGCTGTGCTCACTAGCCCTTATGTGAATGAATGTCTTGCACCTTCAATTTGACCAGTGATTCTTATTGTTCTTGCCGGTGGGTATTTTTTTTACTATTGCAATCTTTTTTTTTGGCCTAGAAGTGAATTTTTGGTTTTCCAAATTTTTTGTTCCGCAGCGTTCTGTAGTTAGTGTGTATTCCTGATACCCACAAAGTATTGAAGTAAAATATGTATTGTTTCTCTAGAAATCAACCTTGAATGCTATATACATTCACACATGCATTTTCCAGAACAGCGCATTTTCACACCGTGTCGGACTGGGGCAAGTTGTAACAAAACAAAAAATTCACCAAAAAAAAGCAAACTCTTTCTGAAAGCTATTCAGCCAAACTTCTTCTATCCGTAAACAACTGTTAGATATGCTTGTTACAGAATTAGAGTTTACTGGGAATAAAATCCAGTAAACTTCTACATTCAGAAGGTGATTGGCAAGATTTTGAGATCTGGGAAAGCAGCTAGAGCCTCTGGTGTGCAATTAATGAAATAATATAAACTGGATGTATTTAATCTAATTTTTGGTTTATTTGATTTATTTTACCTGATTTTGAGTTTATTAGGCCCGGTTCAGACGGCGTATTCTTCATGTGCCGAATATAATAGGCATTATATTCGACTGAAATTCCGTTAAAATCTCCTTTTGATTCAGACGGCGTATTTTTCATGCATCGAATAGAATTGACTAAGCTTTAGCGTTGAGTGTTTTGCTGTGATTTTCTACACCATTTTGAAGTCCTTTGTTTGATTACAAAGGGTGTTTATGGAATGCAAGATTTATATTCTCAATCGATATTGGAAAACAAAACAAGATCGTTATGTGATACGAGTGCTCGAGATGGCTTCATGTTTTCCATCTTTCATTCCATGCCCTTACGGTCTTTTCCCGTCGTTTTGTTCGCTTTGCTTTACTCACAAGAACTGGCTTTGCAATTACCTCCCATTTCATTTGCAATACAAATGAGGGAAATGAGGGTTCGTCAGAATACGTGGGTCTTCTGGGTCTTCAAAGTGCAGGCAAATCTTTGTAGAAATATCCATTTCTCGCTTAAGCAAAGGACTGCAGCTATTCACAGAATGCTGAGAAAAGGTGGGAGAAAACAGTCTTCAGCTACGTCCTGGATTTATGTGACTACATGACAAAATCATTGCTCAATTTGCACGTTGATCTGTCCCAAATAGCACACAGATGCTGTTACTCCAGGAAGCAGAAGATGAAAAGCCCGCTTTAAAAAGTTTTCAGCAGCACGCACTCCTGCACATTCGCTGTCAATCAAGATGATAATCAAAGCAACCGCCGTGGTAAATGTTATTGTTTGCAGCAGGAAAACCGAGTAAGGGGATTAGCATAATTTGTGCATTTGATTCGACACATGGAAAGTACGCCGTCTGAACCACTGCCATGCTTACGTCGTTTTATTCGACTGGGTTGGCAGAATTTGTTGATTTGGGTCGACGTTAAAAATAACTGCACTAGCAAAATACGCCGTCTGGACCGGGCCTTAGATGTAAAAAGTAGGATTATACTATAGCAAGCTCTGGGGAAGTTGCAACATTCCGGTCTTGATTTTCATTTGCAATTTGTAGAAATCTGGAAGATGAATGTATGTGAAACAACATACGTTCAATAGCCAATGGTCAAACAAAACACATGGTGGCATAAACCGGTACTGCATTTTGACGAGAAGGAAAAATTTTTCTAAATTATATTTTGGTAATTTCATACCTTTTTGTTCAAAACCATTATTGAAAACACACTTACACGTTTTGTTTTGCTCAAAATTTTCACCGCCCTTCGGCGGCCTCTTCAGTGAGTATGTTTGATTCTCCCGAACGTTGCGAAACAACACAAAAAAGCATGAAACCACATTTAGAAGGTATGATGGAAGTCACTCAGACATACTACAAAAACACCGAGAGATTACTGAATGCACATATGTCAGCATGGTCAACTATATTAGGTGCAAAAGAAAGAGTTGCAAATAATTTCCAATCGAAAAACAATATGATACCTCCACTGTATGGCTTAAGAAAGGATCATAAGAAATTTGACGATCAAAGCAAAGGTCCTCCAACGAGACCAGTACGTGGAGCGGTCGTCGCAAGCAACTATCGAATATCATACTTTCTGTCGATGTTGATAAGACCACTGATAAGAGAATCCCCAGACGTTTGTGACAGCACGGCAGATCTGTTGAGCAGAGTTAAGGAGTGCAATGAGAACTCCGATTTAGAGCAGAGTATCTTAGGAAGTATGGATGTCGAAGCACTGTATCCATCAATCGACACTACCTTTGCTGTTGAAAAATGTCAAGAAATGATTGCTGAAAGCGACCTAGAATTTAGGCACGTAGACGTAGATGAGTTAGGTCTTTTCCTTGCATTAACAACAGCGACGGAAGAACTGCAAGAGCACAATCTAAAGCAATATTGCCCAACAAGGTCAAACAAGGGAAGGGCACCAACACTAGCATCCTCAGGAACATGCAAGAATAAGAGTAAACGTTGGTTCGAATGGACAGCCAGCAAAAGGAAACCAAACAGTGAAGCTGAAGCAAGACGGATGCTTGCATTTGCAATTGGCAGGAGCCTGAAAGTCACATTATAAAACCACATATTCCGGTTCAACAATAGGTATTACAAGCAAATGAGAGGTGGAGCAATAGGGGTAGGCATAGCTGGGGACGTCGCGAATCTGTTTATGGTATGGTGGGATAGACAAGTGAAAATGAAGTTGGAAAACGATGGAATAAATGTTCAAATGTATTCAAGATACGTCGATGACATTAGCATCGTTTGCAGAATGAGATCACCAGAGCCAGGAAGACAACAGTCAGGCAAAGCAATGATGGAAAATATTCAAAGGATTGCCAATGGCGTTCACAATAGCATAAAAGTCACTATTGATTATCCATCAAATCATAAAAATGGAAGGATGCCCGTGTTAGATCTGGAACAATGGATTGGACAAGCAGAGATAGATAGCGTTGCACGTAAACAAATTCTCCATTCTCATTACATGAAGAAAATTGCTAGTAAAAGTGCCATCAATAAAAATTCTGCAATTTCCCAAGATGCCAAGATTAATATTCTTGTTGCAGACCTGGTCAGAATAATGAGAAATGTGTCACAGCACTGCGAAATGAACGAGAGAACACAGCATGTACAACACATTCTCCACCGAATGCAATTCTCAGGTTATCCGCAAGAAGACAGGATCAAGGTATACAAAAAGGCCAAACGAAAGTTTGAAAAGATTGTTGAACGGGATAGAACGGGTGAATGTCCAA
Source organism: Aurelia sp. 4 Dawson et al 2005 (assembly GCA_964019985.1). Classification (NCBI taxonomy): domain Eukaryota; kingdom Metazoa; phylum Cnidaria; class Scyphozoa; order Semaeostomeae; family Ulmaridae; genus Aurelia; species Aurelia sp. 4 Dawson et al 2005. Next base: position 17,795,344 of record OZ026493.1, on the reverse strand, counting down.
TGTATAGGGGGAAATTTTGGCAGCGTGAACGTAGAGAAATGGAGAAGGCAGAGAAAAAGAACCGGTGGTATGAGAAAGTTGGATACGAAACGGTCATGTTTGTAGATGCAACACCGAATGGCGAGCTAGCGGCGGAGTGTAAGAAGGCACTAAAAAGTTCCGAACTAAAGATAAGAGTTGTTGAACGATCAGGACAATCATTGAGGAATGTCTTAAGCAAATCTGATCCGTTTCAAAATGGTTCTTGCGGAAAAGATACCTGCAAAATATGTAAAGCAAACCCAACAATAAACTGTAAAATGAGGGATGTCGTATACAGAATAAAATGCCTCGGCTGTACAGAAAACGACCAAATAGAAGGAATGTATATTGGAGAAACAGCAAGAAGCATCGGAGAGAGAGCAAGTGAACACTTAGTGAAATATGAACAAAATGAAAAGAATTCGGTGTTTTACAAACACATGTTAGACAGACACGATTCCATTCCACAAGACATAAACGTAGATATATTGGCTATGTGCTCTGGTGATGCGATGCTCAGGAAAGTGACTGAAGCAGTTTTTATCAATGAATGGAACCCAACATTGAATACAAAAGAAGAATGGGGAAACTCGAACAAATTAAGAGAACGACGTAACGTATTCGAATTCATCGATTTTGCGAATCAAAATGTTACGAACAGTACAAGGACGCAACGTTCGGGAGAATCAAACATTCTCACTGAAGAGGCCGCCGAAGGGCGGTGAAAATTTTGAGCAAAACAAAAACGTGTAAGTGTGTTTTCAATAATGGTTTTGAACAAAAAGGTATGAAATTACCAAAATATAATTTAGGGTACAACACACGGGATCAATTGAGATCGCTAGCGATAAGCGCTAGTGAAAGAAAACATGAAAAATTTTTCATATTTCTTGAAAGTACTACGACCGGGCCCGGTCTCCCTTATCCTGTCAAAATCTTCGCAGCCATTTCGCTTTCAATCTCTTAGAGCAACTTTTAACTGAGTTTAACATCCAAGCTTAAAAGTGCTTTATAACTAAACAAAGCATGTTAGCATCTGCCCTAAAAATAGCTACCGAGTATCTAAAAATAGGTACCTGGAACACGGCACGAGGGTATTGGCCTTTCCGAGTGCACGACTAAATTCTTTAGTCTTCAACTTTAATGCACGTACCCTGCATCTAATAACCGTCTACCAAACCCGGGGGGGTGGCAACACGCATAAGGTCAATATTCAGAAAGAACAAGGGTCTTACATGTATTTAGCTAAAGGGAACGGTGGCTTGTCGGCAGTGGAGCTTATTTTCATGGGCCCTCCCGTAACATAAAACTAAGCTAAATTGCAAAAAGTTTCCAACATCCAGCATACAGCTCAAATCCTTACTGGTTGCTGAAGCACGCGGAAATTATACAATCTCACGGTATTCAGCCAATCAAATAGCCCCTTTCCAACCACGTGATACCAAATTGGCCGTTTGAAGTGAATTCTTGGGTACCCTCACGAAAGTTGAAACAGCTACTATGTTACAGTAACGACATGCAATTTTTTTTTGATAAATCAGTAGGGGTGCCCCTCCACAGTTTGTAGCGTGCTTGGAAAAGTATCTCATTTGAAGCCGAAATTACATTCATTTTCCGGTCGAAGAATACTGGCATTTGTTCAGACATCGATAAAAGTCGCTGCAAATGAGATATAAAGATAAAAAATTCAACGATCATGGATACTGTCCTAATGAATAACCCAAGCACTATCCTTCAATTACATCTCAAAATCGCAGGTGATTTTTCAGTGATTTCTGCCAGAAACGTGATCTGGGCATAAACTTCGTAACGATTAAAATTCATTCGTTGCCCCCAAAAGGGTTCACTTTGTGTTATTTAGCTAAATGATTCACTTACCAACAAGTCAAGAATGCATTTGACTTCCTTTTCCATCTAAATGTCTCGAAATTTCGTTTAAAGCATCCATTCTTGGACAACTTCTTGAAAATTCGTCTCCTTCCATATTTTCTCTGCAAGCACCAGTAATCTCCTCAAAAACGTGCATCGATAGGCTTTGTGCTACAGATAATGCGATTCGATACAGTTCATACACTCGTGAATGGATATGGCATTCCTGAGTTTGCTCAATTTATTCAAATGGAAACAAAAGGGATAAAAATTTTGGCTGTTTTGTCCACCAATGAATAGATCTTACACGAAACAACAAAAGTAACAAAAAATTTGTGCAAGAAACGTGTCAAATTCATTCATGATTGAATACAATAAAAACAAAGGAGGAAAGCGGTAAAGCGTAAACTGTCAGTGCAACAAAAAATTACTTTTTTTTGGGCAGGATCTATTGATTGGTGAACCAAACAGCCAAAAACGTTTTATCAGTTTTTGTTTCCATTTGAATGAATTGAGCAAAATCAGGCATGTCATATCTATTCACGAGTGTATCAACTGTATCGAATCGCATTATCTGTAGCACAAAGCCTATCGATGCGATGTTTTTGAGGAGATTACTGGCGCTTGCACAGAAAATATGGAACGAGACGAATTTGCAAGGAATTGCTAAAGACTGGATGTTTCAAACAAAATTTCGAGACATTTAAATGGAAAATGAAGTCAAATGCATTCTTGAGTCGTTGGTAAGCGAATCATTTAGCTAAATACAGCAAAGTAAGTCCTTTTGGGGGCAACGAATGAATTTTTATCGTTGCGAAGTTTAGGCCCAGATCACGTTTCTTGCAGGAATCACTGAAAAATCACCTGCGATTTTGAGATGTAATTGAAAGGACAGTGCTTGGGTTATTGATTAGGGCAATATCCATGATCGCTGAAATTGCTATCTTTATGTCTCATTTGCAGCGACTTTTATCGATGTCTGAACGAATGTCAATATTCTTCGACCGGAAAATAGATGTAATTTCGGCTCAGAATGAGATATTTTTCCAGGCACACTACAAACTGTGGAAAGGCACAAGAAAATTCCATGCAATTATTGTAACTTAGTAGCCGTTTCAACTTGCGTGGGGATACTCAAGAATTCACTTCGAACGGCCAATTTGTTATCACGTGGTTGGAAAGGGGCTATTTGATTGGCTGAATACCGTGAAATTGGATGATTTCCGTGTGCTTCAGCAACCAGTAAGGATTTGAGCTGCATGCTTCAATATCCAAAAATTGTAAATAAACCTATCTGAAAATCTAGAATCCTATTTACAATACAAAAACTTTCCTATTAAAAGAAAGAGATACATTAAATAGTTTGCTTGAATAAGCTCAGGGAGGAAACTTGCTTTGACTCAGTTGAGAGCCAATTCCACAACTGTGCAGCTCTGAAAGAAAATATTTTTGACGGCAAACATGGACATAATAGCAAGCCAGAGTAATTCACAGATTTAAATGATTAAAAGCCGAACAATTGAAGTATTTTTGTGATTTTTCTCCCAGACTTACGAGCACTAGAAATAAAGGTAAATTCAATTTTACATAAATTTCGTGGTTGCAAAATGACTGCCAAAGGGCCTAAGACATTGATCAAATCATAAAGGACTCCTAACACAGCACAATTAATATAATGTTATTTCTCATAAGAAAATTGTTCGACGTTTGATCAAATACTGAAAAATGACGATACGCTGAATGGACACTTTGTCAAGAAATCCTTTTTTCTGAGATTTTTATTTAATTTTTGACAGAAGTGTCTTGCAAATCTGCCAAAAGTTCATGGATTTGCAAGCCTTCGAAGTTCAAGTTTGTGCGAAAGCTGAAATCAGAGGCCTTGAAATGGCATTTTTGGCAAAAATTCCATAGGCCATCGTTTCTGTTATTTCTCAATTGTTTCAGGACGAACCAGATGGGATTTGAACAGGTTTTCGATACCCTAACTTTCAAGCAAATGGATGCCTTGAGGAAATGGGTTCAGTCTCTCGTTGATTTTGTTTTTAACCACTGTTTTTAGACACATGCAAATTTTAAGCAAATTTTGACAATGATCGCAAGGATTGAATTACTTTAGAAGTCCTAGTTGCTTTGCTCCGATATCAACGAGAGGTATGACATTGGATGAGCTTCTTTTACCTCCATCTTCGAGCTCTTTGCATTACAAGTAATCTGGGGGACTCTGGTTTCAGCTATCCCATATGTTTGATCTTCGAAAGCTCGCAACTCAGTGGATTTCAACCGATTTGCAAGATTCTGGTCTCTAAAATTATTTCATAAGCTTAGGAATAGGGTTATCTTCCAATGAGCCTGTTCATGTTGTCGTTATTTTTCAATAATTAATCAAACGTGGAAGGTTTTTTTTTTGTTGAGACACCCTGTAGTTTCCTTTTTTCATTCACTGAAAAGAGGCCCGGGAACTTCATAATCTTACAAATAGCAATAAACATATAGACTTGATTGAATCTCAGTTCATATCGTTTTTCACTCGGGTTAAATAGTACAAATCAGCAAGCAAGCAAGCAAGCAACATTCATTTGTTAACGCACGCTGGGATTATTGGCAGCAAAACCAGCTGATGTGGGCTTGCGGTACTACGGCTTGTACCCTCAGAGGTGCCTCTGAGTACTCATCTTCCAGCCCCGGAAGGATGGACAACTGAAATGGCCGCTGACTTGCAGTTTGTAGTGCCAGTGACGAGATTCGAGCCCACGCGGGCAGACCCAACAAGATTTGAAACACTGCGCCTTAACCACTTGGCAACACCATCATACGAGTTATGATGTGATGACAAATGATATATAATGAAATATGATATGAACTGAAGTTCAGTCAAGTCAATACGTTCTCTGTCGTTATCCTTGTTCTGAAATTCCTGACGACTACTGACGCTATACTACTGACGTGTCTTACGCATAAGAAATCCTATCAAATGTTAAAACCAAACCTTTGCTCTTTGATTTCAGTAAATATCCATGGTTTTATTAGTGCACCTCTGAAAACAAATGAAAAAAAATTATCTTTTTCTGAAATCGTCATCAAAACAGCCAAGTTGGCAAATGTTGCAACTGCCACAAAACAAGTCTCTCAACAAGTCTACCACAAGTCAAGATGGCTGCTGCACGAGAGGACACGCCCTGCACAGCCTTGGACAGCTCACCTGGTAAAGACGATTTGATTTCCGATTCGGGAATAATATTAGGAAGTAAAGAGATCGAAGATCTTATAGAAGCAGAAATTCTTAAAATTCAAGAGAAAAACAGCGTGCTGAAACGAAATAGGTAGGTCAAGGGCTGCATAAGGCACATGCATAAGGCACTTTCTTCGGGTCTGAGCGGGCAGCCGAGATGTAACACAAGCTATCTGCTCACTGCTGTTTTGTGTCGCTTTTTTCAAATTTAAAACGCTGACTTCGATAATTTGTCACTTAAAATGAGTAACACAACTGGGAAAAGCCAACGATCAAAGTCAAATACAAACCTAGAGCCGGAGAGCCAACCAGAAGACCTTGAATCGGAAGGCTCATCACGCGATCTTAGGCCTAGGCCTAAATCAACAACCATACCACCAGTGACAAAGAAACCAAAGAAACCTGAAGATGAAGACTCCGAGTCGCAACCCCCGAAACCAAACCAAAGAAGCCAAACCAAAGAAGAAACCAAACTAAAGAAACCAAATAAACCTGAAGATGAAGACCCTGAGTCGCAGCCCCCAAAATGGGTTGCACAGTTTCATAAGGATTTGGCTGATGACATTTGCAAAAAGCTTGATGTTAAACTGAATTCACTTGAAGCAAAGTTAGAACCAAGGTTCTCCGACCTAGAAACTTCTGTGGTGAATATAAAGAGTCACCAAGATCAAGTTCTCCAACGAATCAAGGGAAGTGAGTCACTAATTCAAGCAAACTCAAACCGCCTGGAAAAGCTTGAAAACCTTTTATCTGAAAAAGATGGCACAATTCGGAAACTCACAAATGAAATAGAGGATTTGCGTAACAGATCAATGAGGAAGACCCTTGTATTTTATGGGTTTCCTGAGGCTGATCAAGAAAGCTGGGATGACTGCAAAACAGTGATTGTGAAACACCTTGAAGCTTGCAAGTTGAAGAATATCTCTACTGACCGTGCATACAGAGTCAACAGAAACACTGGGAAAGACTCAGTAGCTGGGCCAAGACCAATTTATGCAGAGTTTGTCAAATGGCAAGACTCAAATCGGGTCCTGAACAATGCTGGCAAGATCTCAAAGAATCGTTACAAGTCTGATGAAGGAAGCCATGCTATCAAAGTTGAGCAGTTGTTCTCCAAGCACACCTTCTCAGAACGTAAGAAAATGTTGAAGATCAGGCGCTACTTTCTGCAACAAGACAGTAGCTTGAAGATTCGTTTGACTTATCCAGCCTCTCTCTTCTTATCAATTCTGGTCATGGCTTTCTAAATATAAATTTGATGAAAAGGACCTAATTGAAGCTGAGGAGTACTTTGAAAGTCTAAAATGATTCCTAAGTCAGCTTATATATATATTTCTCAACTTAATTTCAAAATAGGCACTTTCAGCAGTGTACTGTCACACTTCGTGTTAGTTACTGTAGGCTGAGGTCATTTACTTACATACCTTTTCTTTGTTTATTTATTTTATTTTTATAGCTAGCAGTAAACCATCCAGATGATTGCCTCAGAGGCAATTACAAACAAAATTATTGAAAATATTAGAAATGGCACAGGACCCTGTAAGCAAAACATACCCTTCCCCTGTGGACTTTGTGATAAAAATGTAAATCAAAACCAAAAGGCAGTTTTCTGTGATCAGTGTGGAAAGTGGATCCATATTAAATGTAACAACATTTCCAATTCGGATTTGAAATTCTCAAAGAAGAGCCTGACAACAAAAGGTGGACTTGTATCAAATGCACCATCATAAATAACGCATCTATGCTCCCATTCACGTTAGAATCTGATGAAGTCCTCCAAGGACTAAATGGTTTTAACCTGCCCTCTCTTGTTGACTCTTTACCTTCCTTTGAAATCTCATCAAAACTTACCAACCTACCTAACCTATGAGATTATGATACAGATGAGAATCTGAACCTCAATATTAGCTCTCAGTATTGTACGGTTGAAGAAATTGCCTCTATGGCAGTACCAGACAAAGACCTCTCTCTCTTCCACATGAATATCAGAAGTCTTTCTCTTCATTTCGATGAACTACATGCTCTTCTATCCTGTCTTAATGTAAACTTCCAAGTCATAGGTTTGTCTGAAACAAGGACTTCACATGGCTCCCAAAACATAAACAGTGATCTTCTAGGCTACAAATTTCATGAAACTCCCTCTCACAGCTCTGCTGGTGGTGTTGGAATCTATGTTAAACCTAATTTGACAGCTAACAAGAGAGATGATCTCTGTGTCAGTGATAAAGATTTTGAAACTGTCTGGATTGAGATTGAAAATTCAAAAGCAAAAAATGTTCTTTGCTGCTGTGCCTACAGACATCCCAGTTCAGATATTTCAAAATTTAATGATTATTTGCAGATGACCCTCAGCAACCTGGCAACGGAAAACAAGTTTGTTGCTATTATGGGTGATTTTAATATTGATTTACTCAAATATGAGGATCACACCCCCAGTAATCATTTTGTTAACATGATGTTCTCCTACCATTTCCAGCCATCTGTATTGCACCCAACTCGCATTACTGACTCTTCCTCAACAATTATTGACAATATATACATTAATAATGCTACTGAAAGTAATATTTTTGCAGGCAACATTCTATCCCTAATCTCTGACCACCTTCCTCAATTTGCTGTAGTGAATGAGAATGCTCCGGACTACAACACCTCATCTTATACTGTCTATGACTACAAAAATTTTGATGAAGCTAAGTTCCTTGCAGATTATAAGGAAATGGATACCTCCTTTCTAGATGGAGAAAGTAAGGACCTAGATGGAAAATTTGACACCTTTCTCCTTAATCTCCACAATCTTGTAAACAAACACTGCCCTAAGAAAAAGCTGAATAAGCGGGCTATAAAGCTTAAAAACAAACCTTGGATTAGCTTTAGAATTCGGCGAATGATGAAAATCAGAGATCGTCTATTTCAACACTTTAAATCAACAAAATCCACAAATGACCTGGAGGCATATAAGGAGTTTCGTAATCGCATTGTCAATGAAATAAGAGAGAGCAAAAAGAACTACTATCATCAATATTTTGATGAAAATAAAAACAACATGAAAATGCTTTGGAAAGGCATAAGGAGTATAATAAGCATCAAACCTGGAAACTTTGATACTGTTAGATTCCTAAAGGAAGGACAGGGCCCCAAAATTGTAGACCCAGTGAAAATAGCTAATGAATTTAATAATTATTTTACTAATGTTGCTAGTGATATTACAAAGAAGATTCCGAGAACACCCAAGTCTCCTTTAGACTATCTGTCAAACCGTAATCTGGACTCTTTCTTCATATCCCCTTGTACAGCAGAAGAAGTATCTTCTCTTATTCTGTCATTGAAAAATGGTAAGTCCTGTGGACCAAACAGCATTCCAGTAAAGCTTCTTAAAATTCTTAATTTGCCTGTCTCAAAAAATCTTGCTGTCTTGATAAATGAATCATTCTTGACAGGAACCTTCCCTGAGAAACTAAAGATAGCTAAGGTTATTCCAATCTTTAAAAAAGGACTAGTTTCAAGTAAATCTAACTGTAGACCAATTTCACTCCTTTCTGTTTTCAGCAAGCTATTTGAGAAATTAATGCACCAGCGACTGTTCCGGTTTCTTGAGGTCTGTGAGGTATTATTTTGCATGCAATTTGGTTTCCGCACGGGCCACTCAACTGATCATGCACTTACTAGTTTAACTGAAACAATTAAGGCTTCTTTGGACAAAAAGAGATTTGGATGTGGAATCTTCATTGATCTACAAAAGGCTTTTGATACGGTTAATCATGACATACTTCTGAAGAAGTTAGAGCATTATGGTATCAGAGGTACTGCTCTAAATTGGTTCAAATCTTACCTTAGTAATCGCAAGCAGTTTGTTTCGATTAATGGTCATTCTTCTTCTCTTGCCAACATATCCTGTGGTGTTCCCCAAGGATCAGTCCTGGGGCCACTTCTATTTTTAATTTACATCAATGACCTCCCAGATTCATCACATTTTCTGTCTTTCTTCCTTTTTGCTGATGATACCAACATTTACTGTGAATCTGATAACCTTGAGCTACTCACCAAAAAGGTCAACAGAGAACTTAAGAAAGTAAAGCTTTGGCTTGACTCAAACAAGCTTGCACTAAATATTGAAAAGACAAACTGGGTACTCTTTCACTCCCCCTGGAAGAAATTGACAGTACACAACAACCTGAAAATTGGTAAACAATATATTCAAAGGACTAAGTTTGTGAAGTTTTTAGGAGTCCTCATGGATGAACATCTGACTTGGAAGTATCACACAACCGAGCTTTGCAAAAAGCTTTCCAAAACTGCTGGCATATTCTTCAAAGTACGGCATTATGTCCCCCTGCCTACTCTCATCTCTCTCTATAACTCCCTTTTCTTGCCCTCAACTATGAGTCCTCAACTATGGTATTTCAGCATGGAGAATGACTTATGAATCCTACTTGGACCCACTATTTAAACTTCAAAAGAAAATTCTTCGGCGTATTAAATTCGAACCCTTCTCTTCTTCGAGCACTCCAATCTTCCAGTCATTGAAATTATTAAAAGTCGAGGATATTTTGCACCTAAATATCCTAACTTTTGTTTATAAATCTATTAATAAGCTTTCTCCTTCCTGTTTTCATGATTATTTTCAGCTAAACTCATCTGTACATAGGATAGGTACTCGCCAGGCCACCAGAGGTGATCTCCTCAAGTCATTTAAAAACACTACTTTGTATGGTCTTCAATCAATTCAATTTTTTGGTTCAAAACTTTGGAACACTCTCCCACTGTTCATACGCGTTGCTAGCTCTGTTGTCGTTTTTCGTTCAAAATTGAAAAGTTATTTCCTTGATTCATATTCACAAAACTGATTCAAACAAACTCACCCACTCATGATCTATCCCACTGAGGTTCATCTGGTTATTACTTGCTGGCTTAATTCTTTTTTAAATAATTTTTCTTTTTTCTTTTTAGTTTCTTTTGTCCTTTTATGGGGAGGGGGGCTCCCCCTCGATTAGTTTATCTACTTAGAGAGCTCCTCCTTAATCTATCAATCTTAAATACAATCATGTAAATAGCATTAATTATTATTTTCAATATTGTTAGTTGTTAGTTCTTGGTGTTAAATGTAGTAATCATGTATGTATCTTAGTAGTAGTGTATCTTTTTGTTAAATTGTATTTAGGATTGATGGATAATGAAATGAAAATGAAACTGAAACTGAAACATGGCCTAACCGAAGGAGTTGTGCGCCAGGCATTGAGTTTCATGACCAATACAGGAAAAGTCACAAGAGCATTTCCACGCGGCAAAGAATCCCTGAGGTTGCCAGAAAAGAAGAAATCAAGTCAACATGAATCGACGAAAGAACGCGAAGTCTCACAGGATGAAGAAAAGATGGTTAAATGGCACAGTGAACTCCTGAAAATTGCTTCGGCCTCAAATACCGATACCAGCAACACCATCAAAGACAGTGAAGGTAGTCCATCTATTTATATTTCTGAAAACTATGACACAGATACTGAAAGTCAGACAAGTGAAATACCAGATTGTGATTTTATTGAAAATATGAAAGAAAGTAAAAAAAATTGATGAACCTTTATGGCAAAGAACAAACAGACGCCTGGCCGAAGTAGAACAATAAATCCAATCCATCGAATCTAAGTTGAATGATAGAGAACGTAATGATATGGGGAAATTTCAATTCATGTATGATGGTTTTTTAAAAAATTAACTGTCTCGAGCAAGAAAATCAGAGTTTGATATATGAGAACTCCTCGTTAAAAAATAAAATTATGAATCTAGAAGCAATGGTTGCAAAGAATTCAATTGAGATTAGGCCTAGACTGAGTAGTCAATTTTTACAAGAAAACGTTTTCAGCCAAAATCAAAGTAAAATCGCAGCTGGTGCCGCATATGTATTTGGAATAAATCAAGCACATCCCCAACATCAATACAATCAATACAAAAACGGGGAAAATGTTGTTGTTCACTCCTTTCGTGGCGCAACAACTGACGACATGAAGAGTTACATTTTGCCAACAAAGAGAAGAAACCCTGGTCATGTCGTAATCCATGTTGGGAAAAACAACCTTGAAAGTGATAAAACTCCAAAAGAGATTGCCAAAGATATTTATGACATCGCGCAAAGCTTGAAGACAAATGACAACATGGGACAATATCCGGCCTTGTTCCACGAGGGGATCGAATGCTCCCCTAAAACTGGTAAAGTGGTCAAAGTGAATGATGAATTGATGGAAATTGCTCAAAGCTGTAAGTTTGGATTTGTAGATCATAGCAATATCAATCCCGAAAACCATCTAAATGGAAGCAGGCTGCACACAAACAAACGTGGAACTGCAATAATAGCGAATAATTTATCAAATTCCTTTGCAATTGACAAAAGACAACAGGTAACAATTCTTGTACACAAAACAACAATATAACGTCACGAGACATTTCTGATACTCAAAGCGAAGATGACAGTGCCTACAAGAATTTGAAAAATCTTAGGATCCAAAACCGTAATGGTCTAATTATCTCCTATCTAAACATAAATTCGATAAGAAACAAGATTGAATCGTTGCGAGCTAACATTCGCTCTATTTGGAAGAGTGCAGAAATGTCCGTTTGCAAGAAACTTTCGAAGTAGCAAGACATCCCGACAAGAAAGTTAAGGTTCTTAACGAAGTGCTTCTGAATGCCTGTTCAAATTTCATACCAAACAAGCTCAAAAAGATAGAGGCCCATCAAGTGCATTGGATTACTCCCAGCATTAAAGATTTCTGAAGAAAAGAAAATCGCGCTTGCACCAGGAGGGATGCTTGACGGTGTTCAAAACATGATAGCTCAAATATCAAAACTTGTGGAAGATGCTAAACATAGAACTTCACTAATGCTGCCCGTACATTGTAAGATCCTTCATCTTGCGCCAAAAAGTACTTGTGTCTGATCAATAGGATTCTCAAAAAGGCTAAGATACCCTCTATTGGAAAATGATATCTTTGTGCTTTTCTTCAAAGCTCAAATATTGATGATTATTTTATTCCTCAATGCATAACATTCGAAACTGGCAGTAAAATTCCGAGTGATCTGAGTGTGACCACATCCCAGCGCCAGCTTCAAGAATCGCTGTCTCCGATATGCCGATATAACTGATCATTTGCAATCTTAATTCGAACAAATCGCACGGTTGGGACAAACTTTCAGTGCGATAAGACATTAATAACACCGTTAAAACTGACTTTCGAAAATTGTTTGCATCATGGTACGTACTTTCCTAGACTCATGGCCTTTAGTCTCTTGTTTGCTTTTGACTTGATGACGGCGCTTAGGTCAACAGAGACTTGCAATTGTCGTCGCACAGTGCCTTGTCAGATTCTCGATATTTTAAAAAATATCGATAACCAGAGGGTGTCTTTGTTAGTGCTGCTTGATTTAAGTGCTACTTTTGACACCTTGGACGTGAATACATTGCAGCAAATCTTTCAAAATAAATTCATGATCAGTAGTCAGGTCAGTCAATGGTTTCAGTTGTATTTTACAAACCGCCAGCAAAGGATTTTGATTAAAGATGTGCTGTCAAATGAATTTGAATTTGAATTTGAATGGTGTGCCACCAGCTGTGCAGGGCCAGTAATACTTCTATCTTATCTGTCATCGTTATATGATCTCATTCCTCAATATGATGTTAATGTAGGGGGATTCGCAGATGATAATCAACTCTATATATCTTTCAAGCCCAACAGTGAGAGTGAAGCTGAAGCATTAAATGAAATCACTAATGGTATTGCTGCTGTAAGAAAATGGATTCTACGAAATAAACTAAAAATCAATGATGACAAAACTGAACTCATCATTATTGGTGGCAGTAAACAGTTGCCAAAAGTTTCATTAGACAGCATACAAGTAGGTGAATGTACTGTTTCTCCAGGACAGAATGTAAGAAACCTTGGTGTCATCTTTGATGAAAACTTATCAATGAAAGATCATGTCAGCAATGTTTGTAAAAAAGTATTCTACCAACTGCATAGACTACGGCAAGTCAGGAAATACTTCAACCGTAACACCTTTGAATGTTTAGTTCACACTTTTATGACATCACATATTGACTATGGAAATGCCATGTTATTTGGATTGCCGGATGTCACAATTAAAAAACTACAGAGGCTCCAACACGCAACAGCTAGATTGATTTTAAACAGGAGTTGGAGAGATAGTGACACAGAAATGTTGAAAGAATGACACTGATTACCTATCAGGTATAGGATCTTGTACAAACATTCATTACTTGTATTTAAGTGCATGAACAATATTGGATCGGCTTATTTAAAGGAATTATTGATCAGTAAAAAAGCTCCCAGAACGCTTCGATCAGCAGAGCTTTCCCAACTTGCTATCCCAAGAGTTAGAACTGAGACTTTTGGCAAGAGAGCATTTGAATATGCTGCACCTCACACATGGAACTCTTTGCCTATCCACATCAGACAATCTAACGACATGACTATTTTTAAGAAGGCATTAAGAACTCATTTTTTCGAACAATCATTTCAATTGTAAGTACCTTTTTTCATTGGAAATACTGTAATTTTTAGAACCTTTTTGTAATTCTAAGTTATCTTGATTTGAAGCAATTCTTTACTTATATTACTTGCACCTACAAATTGTATGCGCCACAGAGTATTGTATAATATAGGGGCGCATTATAAAATCAATTATTTATGTATTATGTATTATGTATTATTCTCACATTGGCTGTCACAGCATGATACAAAGTCTTGTTATCTGCCAATCGCATAATGTCCATGCCACTTCTGTCAAAGCATTTGCCTTTCCAACTGAGAAATGTCTGTCTTTGTCTTCCTCTATCTCTTTTTCCTTCTACTTTGACTCACAATATTACTCCGAAAAAACCTGACTCTATTTAGGCCAAATTCTGCGATTCCTAGAGTTCCAATCAGATTGCGAGATTTGCGAATTACTATTGTTAACGGTGTAAATGTGATAGAATTTTAGATTCGATTGAAGAACTGAAAAAATTTGCACGGAATTGAGATTTGAAGTAGTGATTCCATCATAATTCCATGGATGATTGCAGAAAATATGGTCAGCTTTTTCACTGTTCATCAAGAGTCCCTGCTGAGCGAAATTTACCGCAGTGATACAAGGAACTCATCGTCACAAGTCTAGTACTTTCCCTGAAGCTGGAAAACGAGGAAATGTTGTACCTGCTCATATGAATAACGAGAAAAATCTGAAGGAAAACTATCGCCCTATCTCTCTCCTTCCACCTTAAGAAAAATTTTAGAGGAGCAGATCTACGAGTCTTTGTATTCACATTTAGAGAGAAAAATTTATTAAACTCCAACCAATCAGGCTTCTGTCCATGCGATTCATCAATAAATCAACTGCTTTCCATAACCAATTCTGTCTTTGAAGCCTCTGACTGCAATCCTACCCGAGAAGTTCGCTCTGTCTACCTAGACATATCTAAGCCTTTGACAGGGTCCAGCATAAGGGCCATGTCTCTAACCTTAAAAGATGTGGTGTTTCGGGAAATCTACTGTTACTCCTCTAACGATTCTCGTCAAATATGAAACAGAGAACCGCCCTGAATGGTCTACTACCACTACTACCACCACTACCACCACTACCACCACTACCACCACTACCACCACTACTACCACTACCACCACTACCACCACCACCACCAGGTTATCATCTCCCACACTTCGTCTAGGTTATCATCTCCCACACTTTTCCTGTTCTTTAAACTTTCTTCTACCTTTTGTATTTCTACGCCAGTAAAGAGTGTTTTCATTTCACAAGGTGGTATCTTGGGGAGTAATTCTTTTGTTTCCATCGTGAATATTTTTTTAAAATGTTTCGTAATTAAAGTTATCTGTTCTTTCTCAGAGCCAGCAATGCTGCCATCCTCTCCTTGTGCGATGAGGGGTTTCTTCTGTTTTCAGTTATTAAGAGTTCTGATGGCCTGATAACACTTGTTCGAATCATCGTTTTTTCCTTCTATTTCTGCCACTTGCTTGTTCATTTCTTCATTCTCGAGTATTCTTATTCTTTCGCGTATCTGTTTCATGATTTTACTCCTATTTTTCCGTAGTTCTTGCCTTTTTCCTTATTCTTGACATGCATCTGTTTGATTTTTATAGTTTTTGTTCACTTGATAGATCTTTTAATATGACGTCATCATGGTGCTTTTCTTTCGACCTAGCACCAAGGATTTCTTCCCCTGCAGTTAAACACGATTTTATTATGTGATTCCATTGTTCTTGCGGGTATTCGGGTGTTCCTGCCGGTATCTGAATGGTCAGGGGGGATATTTTGCTGCCATTCCACATGGTTCTATCCTGGGCCTCGTTTTTTTCTTAAGATATATATGCAAACTCATATAAAGGTAGAAAGTCGTACGAATAAACTGTATAGAAGAAATTCGGATACAAAAACAGACGAGACATTTAGCATACTGAGGCCTTTCTGACTTGTGCCTTCATCAGAGCGTGACTTACAAAGTGAACTGATTCTGAAATACGTTATGGGTATATGGACTTGGACCTGGTTGACAGATGGATCAACAAATTTCCGAAGGCGAGTAAGTATAGAGACTAATTGTGGTTGCATGTCCGGCTATTATCAACTTTTTCCTGAGGAAGTAACAGCCTTGGGTCTTTTAATTGCATGACAGCGAAAACTTTGAAAAACTTGATAAAGCAAGCGCTCCATCGAGCAAAACTCCACAAAAACCACAAAACGCCAGAACCACAAAAAAGACATGATACCCCTCATGACAACGTATTACCAAAGTTTAAAATATAACAATGTCTTGAAAACCATCTCCACACTCTTCAAAAGTTTTAAGGACAACAAAACGAAACAAAACTTTATTAATTGCCAACCACTGTTACCCCTCAAGCAACCACCTAACATCACATAAATACTTACGACCGCAAAATTCAATTCAAAATAAAAGAGGAATCACTTTATGTAACAATAGACAATGCAAGCTTTGAAGATCATACCTCCAATCAACAGACTAATGTTTAACTTCGAACGGAATAACCTGGCCAATCAGAAGTTACGTGACATTCAAAAGCAAAAATATTGTGTGCTTTCTCTCGTGCAATTTGTGTGAAGGGAGAGCGACCTACGTTGATCAAACAAGGAATTGACGGCAACGTATGAACAAACATATTTCTGAGCCACGCACAGGAATTCACATACTCTCTATATATACTCGCCTTCGGAAATTTGTTAATCCAATCTGTCAACCAGGTCCTTCCATATACCCATTACGTAATTTTAGCATCAGTTCAGTTTTGTATGTCACACTCCGATGAAGACACAAGTCAGAAGGCCTCAGCGTGCTAAATATCTTGTCTTTCTTTTGTATCCGAATTCCTTCTATACAGTTAAAACAACCTCACACAGAATATGAAGTGCGGTGTGAAACCTTTTGCGGATGACACATCATTCTTGATGATCGTACAAGAACCTGCCATAGCTGCAAGTGACATGAACCATGACTTGGATCTTATTATATTATTATATCCATTGGAGAGTGTCCTTTAATCCGGACCCCCAAAATCAAGCTGTTGAAATAACGTACGACCAAAAACTATGTATAGTTAAGTAGTTTTTGGCTACAGAGCTGCAATTGTTTTCAAAAATAACGCAAACTAGATACTAGTCGACAGAGTTTTGCGAGTGCAACTTGATATTTGCACTTAGGAATTTTTCGGTTATCTTCCTTGGAAAACAAGTTTGATTTCTCGTGAAAATGTGATGCCATCTGATTAGGAGTCTACAATAGCCTGGTCAAGCCTGGTCAATATCATTATAGCCTGGTCAGGCCTGGACAAGGAATAGCCTGGTCAAGGTTATATTTGTCAAATTTTATCAAGAAAGCATAGGAGCTGAAATTGACCACATTGCATGCTGTGCCAGGTGAGGATCAAACCAGTCCTTTTATGGAAGGTCTTCCTTTACTGTACTGTTATCGAAGACCTGCACTTTTAATTATGTATAATAGGAAGAAAATACTTGAGCAACGAAAAACTTCCAAAAATTCCCGAGGGACTAGAGCCATCTTAAGTAAATAAAACTTTACAACTCTTGCAACAATCAAGTTTCTCTCACTCTCGAATGATATCTAGTTTACATTTTTATGGGAAATAATTGTAGTTCTGTGGTAACAAACCATTTCAATCTACATAGTGTTTGGTCATATTTGGTCTTTTCAAGGAAAAATGTGAAAGTAGATCATCCAGCGATTCTCCTTAATTGGTTGATGCTAGAATTTCAGTTTTGAAAAATGGGACTACTTTACAAGAACATGCAGGTCCCACGTTAGCGATACTTTCCAAAACAGCACATTTAACCTTTCTGATTTCTTGTTTCCCATAAGTAATCGTCAGTTAGGGTTTTTGCAGTTGTATTTTGGTTATAGGTTTTATACTTTCTTTGTAATTTATATTTAAATTTAACAGTAACACGTATTTAGGTTTTGGTTGACGAAAAATTAGCATACCAGCTACGCTAATGCTTCATTCACATTGCCCAGTTAAACCAGAGTAAATCAAACCAGGTTGGGATTCTAATCAGTCAATTCAACCAATCGAATCCATTTGATTGGTTGAGATTAAACTTTGTATACATAAAGCTGATTTAAATGTGTCAATGCGAATCGGGTAAAAGCCTTAAATAAAGGAATTGAGATACTTATTGTTATTATAAATTGTTATTCTTGTATAATCTAGTGCACACGAAGATATCATAAACAGATAAAACAGATTTAAGAGGACTGTGCAGACATTTACCTTGCTATCATGATTCCAGATACACGTGTATTCTCTCTGCGTAAGTTAGCATCTTCAAATGATAGTATGTCACCATTGCCTATGTAATTGAAAACGAATAAAGTTCATGAACGAATTCCAAACAAAGTTATGAATGTATTGAGATTAAAGGAAACCAGCATTCCATTCATACTACTTTGAGCAGTCCTGAACGTTGCAGTTTTACGACGTGAGATGCGAAATGAACTTTCAGAAGTTAAAGATAATAATGAAAGCTAAAACAATAACAGTAACGGCACTCAAAGCCAAAAGACGATTGTTCGCTTTTAGCTCATTAGGTCAATTTAAATTATCAAATCAAATCATGATCACGGCTAATAACTGAAATAAAGTTGGTGTAAGTTGAACATATTTCAGTTTCAACGATATTCTCAAGTATAAGTATCTACGTAAAACTGACAGGCTGACTTAAACTCTGAAGTTCTGGGCCAAAAATGCATCAAAATCAATAGAAACTAGACCCTTGTCGCAAAGGCTCCAAACCCTTAAAAGGATGGCTTAGATAGGAGTTGAGGCCGCTTTCACCCAGTAGAATTTTCCAATCAAACAATGATGGATGTGAAGTCTGCAAAGCCTTTTGAAAACAAACAAAATCTGAAGCGAAGCTGTAGCAGAGGTATCTTAGCAACGCCCGACAACACCTTTCTCGAGGAGTTTTGCCTCATTTTGATGCCCCTATACAAATGTATAGGAAAATGACCGGAAGTGAATATGTTTGACGACTTTGAACGTTTCTTGCGGGAACGGGATGTTACTTTTCCGTGTCAATTCAATTCTAAAAGATAGTGCATTTATCTAAGAAACATTTAAAACCAAATTTGTTTTGATTTAAACTCCGTGGTGAGCTCCACAAATATGGAGAAGAGGGGTGGTCTTATTTTGAGAGAGTTTCTATTGTCTTTGAGCATAATCATTCGAACTAATTGTCTTTCATGATGGAGGCAGCACCTCCAAGACCATGACATTTAGAAAATACAGTAGAGCGAGAGATTGTTTTTAACACGGCGTGGTCTTCGTGCTGCTTGCTTGAAGAAACTTTTTAATTTTGAACGAAGCAATAAATCACTACGCAGAGCACAAATGATCCATTTTACCACTAGTGAAGGACAATTTCTGGGTCTCTTGCTCGAGAGGCATTCATGATTTTGCAACAAATCGGCCAGCAAGAACGACACGAAAGAAGCAAACACCCGCTTGTTTAGGCCACAGCTTCGAAGGGAGAAATTTCGCATGTTTATGGATCAAGAACTAAATTTCGTTTATGAAGGCAGATCACTTTAATGGGCAGATGGAGAACACATAATAGACAATATCTTATTTGTACTGGACAGTGAGTTCCACTTGTTGGACATATGGGTTAACAACTCAACGAAGAGAATTTTCAAACTTCTGAAACTTTTCTAGAAACTTCTTCTTGTTCTGAAAATTTGGCTCTAAATAGCCAGACAAGTACGAGGTGGATGCTGTCTATTGAAATTAAAATGATTATCTCCGATGGACAACTTCAATGACTGCCATTTTGATGACTTTCAGAAACTCACAAACAAACATAGAGATAGGGTCCACAAGGTAAAAAGGGCACACTTGGGGTAAAATCGGATGACAAAAATGTTGATTCACATAATTTTTTCGGAGCAGTTAAAAGTTCAATGTTTTCCAGGTCTCAAAATGTAACTGTTTTCACCCTTGCTTACCCATTTTACCCCTGCTGCATGCAGTGCAACACGATTCAATCTTTATTTCTGCTAATTTGGAAGGCACAATAAAGATTTATTGATTTAAGCATATTCTTCATGAGATGCAGCTCTTGGAAAGAGAAGTCTTTGCAATGTTTTCTTTGACTTTATTCTTTGATGTCACTTGAAATGGCATTATTTGATATCAACCTTCAAAATTGCTAGAAAGAGATATCAAGCGGCTTTGAGCAAAGAAAATTTTTGGTGGTTAGGCGTGTAGCTATTCTTGTTCATTTTCATGTATCATCAACGTTTCCAAACTTCCAACCTTTAAAGGTTGAATTTAGAAGAAGTCTCAGGCTGCCTCAGAATTTAAAAGAATTAAAATTTCAATTTTGGGATTATTCAATTGCTATTATGTTAACATCTTCACATCACAAACAAAATCATCAGTATCAATTTCTACAGCAAAGTAAAATTTTCTTGTACGTTGTAATGATTACTTGATTCAATGATTAATTTGCAACAGTAATATTCCATCGGAATTGGATCAGTCTTCAGGCGTTATAACAACAAGCATTCCCGTCTTCGTCGTTTTCATTTATGCTACATCAGGATCGTGCTTGATAAAGATACACTTGTTCGTGGGGAGAATCCTAAATCAAGAACAATAACATGAGTCCAGTAAGTTTCACATTTATAGGCAAGATGATAAAGGTTATTGAGTTTTTCGTACAAGACAGTCTTCATAAACATTATGCCATATGTAAACCTCCATTTCTAAGCCAGAAATCCCCAACTGATGCGAAGTTCTTCAACATCGATGAAGTTTATGATTGTTTACATTTCCTAGGCCGAACCCAAAGAAAGTTCTCAGAATGCGAAGTCAAAGTGTTGTTATTATTCTTCTTGCCTTTGCGCTGAAACGGTTAGCAAAGTATTCCAAAATAATTCTGTTTCCATGAACTTCAAATAAACTTTGAATGAAGTAAATTTAGCAAGGGTAAACAGTTGTTTTCCGACTAAAAAGCAAACACGTTTGAGAAAGGAAGCCCGTAAAGTTGGCTCTCGAGCAAAAATTGCCTTTAAAAACTATGGGAAAATGGCAGAGGCTAAAGCAAAACTGCGAACATTTTTAGAAACTAGACGCGTACAGCTATTGCGTTATATCTCCATATTGAGGATTTCTGCCTTAGTTTATAAATATTGCACTTTGAAAAAATGTTGGGTAAATTTAGGCCAAGAAAAGTTGACTTTCTTGAAACAGCCAGGCCAAATTCAATAGGAGAAAAATATGGCTTCATTTGGTCAACATTTCGTAAAGTGTGGCAACCTAGGCTAAAAAAATATCGATGAATCCAAAACTTTGAACGAAATTACAATGAAACCAAGGACAAACGTTAAATTTGCGAAAAAGTTTGCTCACCTGCTGTGCTGCATCCGAAGTTTCTAAACAGAGTTGTCAACGGCCTTTGAAAGTTTGAAGAACCAAGAAACTTTGAGTCCGAAACTCTTAAAGAAGTTGAAAGAGTGAAGATACAGCTATTGCATTAAATCTCGATATTTTTGCTTTGCGACACTTGCGACGCCTGCTGACGCCATGTATCACAAAATTTTACGTTCGCGCCATAGCTTTCTTGCTTAAGAGGCCGGAAGTGACGTCAGATTTTAGGCTTGGTGTTGTCGGGCGTGTTGGGGTGCTTCGCATCAATCCACCTTTCCAAGATAAGACGTGCGAAAACTGAAGTCTTTTGTTGATTAAGATTTCCCATTTTTAACGCTAAGTTCTTGTTCTGCGCACAAAGCTTAGCAATAGGCCAAATTTTTACATTCATATCAGTCTTCATTTCAAAATTATGGCGATTCTAAGAATTTAAGTTGTAAGGGTTTTGACGGCAAAATCAAAGTTTGGATAAAATGTTTGTCAACATTTTGCATCCATGGTCAAAGTCCTTATGAACACAAGGTATTCAAATCTCTATAACTTCGAAAAATAAAGACAGATATGAATATCAAAATTTGGCTGTTCACTAAACTTTGTATGCAGAGCAAGATTTTAGCCTCAAAATGCCAAATTCCACACAACAAAAGACTTCCCTTTTCGCACCTCTTATCTTGAAAGGTGGATCATATACTTGTTTCAAGAATACTTGTTTTTTCCACTCAAGTTTCACTTTTAAAGATAAGTATTGAATCAGCTCATTTTGAGAAATCTTACTAACAAAGTAAAAATGGTCTAACTAAGAATTCTTGTGAAGAATCTTTTGCTTACAACGCGGACAATTTGTATCAAGCAAACAATTCCTACTGAAGTAGAAATATTCTAATCAAGAATTCTTGACAAGAATTTTTTGCCTACCACATGGACAAGTGTAAATGCACTTGTTTCAAACATTTTATTCTTGAAACGAGCATTTCATTTCTCATTTTTCGAAACAAAAATTTACTGTGAGTGGATCTGACAAGTAGCTGCTGACTTATGAAGCACGAAAGTCGAATTCAAAGGCTGTCTCAAAACCAGAGGAGTATAACTCAGAATAATCCTATAACCTTACAACTTGAATTTTAGCACTAATTCTTGCTCTAAACTTTGCATCTTTACCAAAAATCACACCTAGGAGTAATGAATGGCCAAATGGTTCAAAAATATTAACAACAAAGTACTTGGAAAGCAATTTTGTTGGTTTAAAAGAATTATATGACTTTGGAAAAGCAAAAACAACTGATGGACGCATACCATGGCCTGCAGCACTTTTGCTGCACACAACCTTTTCCAGAACCCTAGATATGCCTTTCCTTATTTGCTTTCAGAAAATCTTACCTATGACTGCCAGACTCACGTATGAGAAGCAAAAAACTGAGCTACGTTCATATTTCACTCAATTTCCTTGATTTTAACATTGATAGAGAATATTAAATCCTCTGGTTTTAAGGCAACCAGTGATTTTGACTTCCTTACTGCATAAATCAGCAACTACTTGTCAGATTTACCCAAACTCGGTGCAAACTCTAAGTTGAATTCTCTAGTTTCATAAATCTAAAAAACAGGAACATTGGATTCACAGCTCCTTCACAGTAGCCACTCAAATGGCGCACATGATTTTGGACACCCTGTACACGTTCAGATTAGGGAAATATCGATAAATCATCTCTCGAAATGTTAAGAAAAACTGTCTGAATATTCTTTGCAAACTAATCAAGAAAAACCGCAATCATGGACATACGTTTCATGTTCAAAATCATTTAAATTTTCAAACAAGAATTTTACCAATTTTCCATAAAATTTTGTACCATCGTAAAGGCACATCTGAACCCAAATCAGACATCTGCAATAAAATGCATTCTAGGTCTAGATCTAAAATGACTTGAATCTTGTTCAAAACACAAATGTTGTAAATCGATGGGTAAGCCTTAAAAAGATAATTTCCACGATTTTCTCCTCTAAACATAGAAAATGAAGAAGCATTTCGTCAATATTTTAAAGAAGCAATGCACACCATATAATGGCATGGGACTGGCAAGATCTGCACATTGATTTATGTATTCCCAGTCTGCAAATCGTGTGTAACGTTGTTCTCTCGATCTTCCATGTAACTAAATGAAGAAAAGGCTTTAAATGACAAACGCAACAAAGGAATTCAATAACTGTTGAACAGAACAAGCAACAAAAATGGTTCGACAGAGCATACGTGAGCAAAACAAGGTTAAAACGTTATTAAACTTGCAGGTTGTTTTTTGTTCACTATAAACTGCAAATAATTGTTTGGGCAACATGACAACTTACATAACAACATTTAGCTGGTTAAAATCTGTTAAATTTGTCTCAATTTGCGAATGATTGCATGGAAGTCTTTCGTGTAGGATTTCGTTTTAGGCAAAACTTGCCTAAAATAACGTGTCATAGTTTGCAATATTTAACCTTGACAGCGATGACAATGAAACTTAATCAGGCTATTCAATTCCCATGGCAATCAATTGATTGGATAAGGAGCTAACCAGGGCTGGAAAAGAATTTTTAGTGCCTCCGACCAGGAAAAATGAATTGGCAAAGGGCTTCCAAAAACTGCTCTTAGAGTTTCTGTAAGTCCAATGCCATGATGTAAATATGCAGCTGTCCAAAGCGTGAAATATCGAAACTGCATGCAAAATAACAAAAATTTTGTAAGAAAGTGAAATATTGGTTTGAAAACAATTGAAATTCGAGAATTCTAGAAATCTAAAATTTCCTGTTTGAGGTTCACAAAGTGACAGAGAATTGCCAACGTCGATTATCCTAGCATTCGTTTTAACGTGGCAGTGAACTTACTTGCACACCATTAAGCTAAATTTTGTTGCAGTTTTCAAATCTTGTGACGTAGTTGAAACAGCCGGATGATGATACATGAATGGAATAGAAAACTGATATCAAATCGTAAAATGAAGACCAACAATCCATCGCTTAAAAATAGTGGCTTCCTAATCTGACTAGCTAAATGAACGACAGAAACTTTTTCTATTGTAGAAGTCAGTTCTACTAATTCTTCGAACGCTTTATGCTTTAGTTATTCACCCGGTATAAAGATAAATATCACTGGACGGATGATAATGATTGAAAACGCAAAAAGTCAGTTGCAACGGTTTCTTCCAGTACCCGAGAAATTGTTGATGGAGTACGTTCCAGTCTTTAGGAAAAGTCTTTGCTCAAGTTATTTCAAATGTCTATCAGTTCTTTGGTGTCTTGCCAGAAAATGAAAAGAATATCTGTAGATACAATGGTCTGGCAAAGATTGGACAGTTAATATGCTGTTGTTATACGAAGTATTTTTTCTCCAAAAGAATTTTGGATGAAAAAATTTTGGACAAGATATTTTCGGACTACAAGTTTTCAATAATCTTTTTCACCGAATTTCGGACGGTTTTACAGAAATTTCCAACGAATAAAAACCATATTTTCAATTTATTTTTGCTTCTCTCCTACTAAAATTGTCCTTAATTGATAGATCGCTCTTCATTTTAGAGGTGCTTGGTCAGAAATTTCCACAAATAATTGTTGTTGATGATGACAAGAATGATTGCTAAGATGGATTTGATTAACGAAAATATAGTATTTTTTGAAAATCAACACTCTCACCACACTCCCTCAACGCAAAGCTTCTCGTGAGCAAAACCGTGCGTTTTCAAAGAGGAGAAATACTTTGCTGTGGCTTTTCTATGATGCAAAACATTTCTTACACTAAATATTTCGGAGTATGAAAAATTCGGACAGTGATAAAAGATGTCCAAAGAATATTAACGCCATAAATTTCTGGTGTTTACTGCATGATACATTCAATTGAGGTAATTAAGAGTAGGAGATATCTGGCAAAAAGCCCTTCCAGCACAGTTTGAAAAGTGTCTCCATTTTCTCAGATTTCAGAGCATGCCTCTGACCGGCGGTCGCGCGGTCGGGCACTTTTCCAGCCCTGGTCAGCTAACCTTACTGTTCTTTATACTTGGAATCTCCTTTTCCAGGTAGTTTCCAGTAGTGGCATTAGTTGAAAAATTTGATCAAGGGCTTTAGGCTTGTTTTCAAGGATTAAAAACTTAACAATATCAAAATATTGCTCACACAATTATGAATGCTATATTCTCATCCATCATCGCAACTGGAAATAGGCGTAGGGTAATGAACGATGAAAATTACACAAAGAGAATGAACTCTTTCTTTTCAAGCTGGAGAATGAACTCTTTCTGTGCACACTGCATCGGTTTTCTCGCTTTTATGACTGAGCAGAAGCGATGCATGCCTGCGCACTAAATTTTTTGAGAATTGAGCGAAGGATGAAGGACAACAACTCATAGCATCGAAAGTCTGATCGATGTAAAAAGATTTAATGTTTTCGATCGTAAAATGCTTCTTAGCGGCAATTAATGGAGGGTAAATATCAATACCGTGGTACACATCTTGTTCAGTATTCTTTTGTCTTTCTTTTAACTGCAAAGCCGTTCATGTGAACGAAGTTTTCTATGGAAAGATGAGGGGGATGAAGACCCATTTTTCTAAAACAATTGCATAAACTGCAGTTCATGCGTCAAAAAGTGTCTGTATTATATTGAATTGGAAGAAGGAGGCAGAATTCTGAAGCCTGGGCTGATTCCTATAAAATATTGAAACATTGACAAATATTGATACAGTAACATGATAATGTTTTCTTGCCAAGGCACCTAAGTAACAGTTGCAACGGGTGAGCCAGAAAAAAACTTCCCACTTTTAACAATTCATAGCACCATGAATACTACACAGATTTGAATTTCCTTGTGCATGTAAATGATCTAGCTATAGGCTTGAAGTGCAATGTTAAGCTATTTGCTGATGATACATCATTATTCACAGTGATAGAAGATTCAAATACAGCTGCCAGTGATATGAACAATGACTTGGACTTCATAAGTCAATGGGCTCACGCTTGGAGAATGACCTTTAATCCTGATCCGCAAAAACAGGCTGTTGAATTGGCATTTTCAAGGAAGAAAATTGAAACTGATCATTCAATGATCCTTTTTAACGACACACCTGTGAAAAAAGTAAGTGAACATAAACATTTAGGAATTATCCTGGACTCTACGCTATCCTTCTCTCCTCATATCAAATCAGCTATCTCTAACACAAGCAAGGGCATTGGTTTGCTGAAATATCTCTCCAGTTATCTGCCCAGGCATACCCTAAATGAGTTGTATAAACCCTATGTTCAACCCCACCTGGACTATGGTGACGTTATTTATCACATTCCTGCTAAAATGTGTAATTTCAGTCAAAATATCATTTTACCAAACTTAATGGAAAAACTTGAGTCTGTTCAGTACTCTGCTGCCTTGGCTGTTACCGGTACATGGAGGGGAACATCTCGGGAGAAGTTGTACACAGAGCTGGGTTGGGAGTCACTGAGTTCCAGAAGATGGAGTAGACGCTTTACCTTGTTCTACCAGTTTGTAATCAATCTTATTCTTGAGTATATAATAGAACCAATCCCCCCTCTTCACCAGTCGCAGTGCTGCCTTCGCAACCAGGATGTCATTGGGTGATTCAATGCAAGGACAGAAAAATTCAAGTCGACCTTCTATCCAAATTGTTTATCGGAATGGAATAGGCTTGAGCCTGAACTGAGACTTGCACCTTCTATTGCTGTTCTTAAGAAGAAACTCTTGTCAATAATCCGTCCCCCTGCAAATCTATTTATGGAATTCACGATCCTAGAGGACTGTCCCATCTTACTCAACTTAGGGTTGGTCTTAGCAAGTTGAATTTCCACAAATTCAAGCATAATTTTAGAGATACCATAAACCCGATGTGCCCAAAAAGCTATGGCATTGAGGATACGGAACACTTTTTGCTGCTCTGCCCCTCTTTTGATGTTCAGCGACAAGATCTTCATGCTGGAATGGTTGAATTATTACGACCATTTGTGCAAATCACCGATCTTTCAAATGATGCTTTGACACAGCTTTTATTATATGGTGATCAAGACCTTTCTTATGACCTGAACAAAAATAAACTCGAATTGACCTTAAGTTTCATTCGCGAAACTGGTCGCTTTGACTAAATCCTTCAAACTTCAGCTATCCATTAAGCAGCCACCACGTCCGTTAACGTAAATGTTCTCTCGCTTTGTAAATTCTGTTTCACATCAGATGTCGGGCATTTAAAATTACTTTGAATCAAAACTCATTACAACATAATGAGTTGTGAACTTAAACTTATCGCAACCCTGACCTTACACCTGATGTGGGACCGAATCTAGTATAGTATAGTATAGTATAGTATAGTATAGTATAGTATAGTATAGTATAGTATAGTATAGTATAGTATAGTATAGTATAGTATAGTATAGTATAGTATAGTATAGTATAGTATAGTATAGTATAGTATAGTATAGTATAGTATAGTATAGTATAGTATAGTATAGTATAGTATAGTATAGCATAGTATAGTATAGTATAGCATAGTATAGTATAGTATAGTATCCATTAGATATTAATTGTCCGTAGTGTTTGTTGTATTTAAGTTAACATTGCGTGTCTTTTAATATTGGTCATGGGGTAGTCATTGTCTTTCGCTCCCCATGGTATCGTCCCTGTAGTATTGTATAGTAATTAGAAATGTATAGAAGAATGTAAGATTCGTTGTAATACTTTCAATAAATATCGTTTGGAAAGCGCAGCTTGATGATAAATCTTAGGGCGAGTACGACGACGAAGAACATCATGTTCAATTTGCTCATATTTCATTAGTTCATTTGCTCATTATTAATAAAGATGACAAGTCCATGTTAAATTAAATAAGTGACAAGTCAGGAGACAAGTCCATGTTATTAGTGACATAAATCAGGAGACAAGTCCATGTTAACATAAATCAAGTGGCTAAGCCATAACAACTAAGTACGTTTCGAACCTTCCTAGGTCCATCCTCAGCAAGTTGACTGGGTGGAATTACGATTAAATACTAATGAGGTACACGCTAATGGGAATTGGAAATTGTCCAAAAAAGGGCAAAATTGCCATATAAAGAAAAGCCGTGTGCAAAAATGGTAGAAAAACAACTAAGAAACCGGTAAAACCAGTAATACTAGTAGAAAAAACGGAGACAAACAACTCAGAACAGTACCAGGGGGATTGAGGATTGTTGCGAATTAAGGGAAGGATGGTCCCGAAGGATTAAGAGATTTCGTGAATAAGAAGGTCAAAAGAATTCCCAGTTCTGCTGAGAAAATTAAAATCATAAAGGGATCCATTGTGGCCGGACTTAGAAATGTGGTCCCCAATGGCGGAACAGTTACTTTTAATCTTTTGACCTGCTTTGTTGATTCCTAAGTGCTCTCTGCAGCGAGTAACTAAATTACGGGTTGTTTTCCCAGAGTACAAGGCATGGCAGCCAGGACACTTATATGAGTACAATACAGATGAGCACATGAGAATAGGGAGGCTATCCTTAAACCTAAAATAAGATGACAAACACTTAGGAGAATTGAAATAACCTTAAGCTTAACAGTAGGGTAACATTGTTTAAAGAGCCTAGTAAGCTTGGTTTTAACTTGTAAACTATACCTTCCTAGAAAGGGGAGGCAGAAAATAAGAAACTCCTTTTCTTCGCGAGAAGGCGGAGGCCCTTTACTAAACTGTTGGTCCAAAAAGGTTTTAATAACACGGTCGACAAGTGGCAAAGGGAAACAATTTTCTTTCAGAATCCCTTTAATTCTAACAACTTCATCATGGAAATTAGCGTACGTAGAACATATGTGAAAAGCGCGGTACACTAGAACCCTAATTAAATTAACCTTATATATTTATTAGGCGAGAGAGTTCCAAAATCAGTGTAGAGTCCTGTAAAGGTTTTCTTCCTATATAGGCTGGTAGAGAAACTATTTTGATCATGGGTGACTGACACATGTAGAAGTGGTAGTGTGTTGTCCATTTCGAGTTCAACAGTAAATGTGATGTTGGGATGGTAGCTATTTATATGATCTAAAAACTTATCAATGTCAGATCTACTCCTAAATAAACAGAAAGTGTCGTCGACATACCTGCGATACAATACAGGCTTAAATTCGGAAGGACAGTCATTAAGATATCGTTGTTTCAGCATACACATGAAAATGTTGGCCAAAGATGGCCCTAGCGGTGATCCCATGGCTACCCCATCAATTTGATCGAACAACTGCCCATTAAATACAAAATGAGTGTCCTTAACGGCAAAATTAAGTAGTTTACGAAAATGAGTACGATTAAATTTACAATCTTTGTATTCCAACGTGTCGGATTCTGCAAATAGCAAGTCAACACAAAGGTCTACTGATTCATCCAGAGGAATGTTAGTAAAATGGCTAGAGACATCAAAACTAGCCATAACTAAATCGCAATCTTTTTGGAAAGCCGTAATTTCAGAGACAAAACTGAATGAATCTTTGACAGTGTATTGACCAACCGTAAGAGGCTGTAAGATCGGAACAATAAACTTAGCAAGTTTGTAATTATAAGTACCAATAGCGGAGAGAATAGGCCTGGCAGAACAATTTTCTTTATGGACTTTGGGCAAGCCATATAGGATACCAGGGGTACTCCCAGAAGTGAAAAGGTCCCGATAAACTTCATCAGTGATAAATTTTTGTTTCTGTAGCGCATACCTTAGGAAACAGATAAGTTTGCCTTCCCTTTTCTGAGAAATGTCGAGCATATCGCAGTCAAGTTTCTTAAATTTAGAGCTATCCGCTAGGAGTGTTTCAACCTTATTAACGTAGTCTGGGCGGTTCAGAAAAACCACTGCATTGCCTTTATCAGGTCGAATTATAACAATATCCTTATTCTTGCACAGCCTATCCTAATTCCACCCAGTCAACTTGCTGAGGATGGACCCAGGAAGGTTCGAAACGTACTTAGTTATTATGGCTTAGCCACTTGATTTATGTTAACATAGACTTGTCTCCTGATTTATGTCACTAATAACATGGACTTGTCTCCTGATTTGTCACTTATTTAATTTAACATGGACTTGTCATCTTTATTAATAATGAGCAAATGAACTAATGAAACATGAGCAAATTGAACATGATGTTTTTCGTCGTCGTACTCGGCCTAAGATTTCAATAAATAAAAAAAAGATTTGAATGATTTAAATTCCAGTTAAAAAATAAAAGATCGAAGTATTTTTGTGATTTTTCTCACTGTTTTACGGGCACTAGGAGTATCGGTAAATTTAACTTGATAAACATTTCATGGTTGCAATTACTGAAAGAGAGCTTAAAACATCGATCAAATCATAAGTGCAATTAGCGGGAACAAAGAAAAAAGAACAATATGTAATGGGCGTTTAATCTTTCTCAAGAGTTTTAGACATCAATTATCAAACAAATACTAAAGATCTTCAGTCCCTTGGCAATGAAAGGGAAGTGGATAGCTCTTTCTTGCGTTTTGTGGATTGCGTTTTCTTTATTGATCTGTGCGAGGTGTCCATTATGATTTGATCAACGTTTTAGGCCATTTTTCAGTCATTTTGCAACCATGAAATTTTGTAAAGTTGAATTTACCTATATTTCTAGTGCTCCTGAGACAGCGACAAAAATAACAATTCTACTTTGATCTTTTGGCTTTTAACAAGAATTTGAATTCTTCAAATCTGTGAAGAGCTCTTGATACTATGAATTTTCAAAAGTTAAAACTTTATACTGGCTCACCCGGTAGTTTCAATTACTTTTAATTTGGCTTTTCTGGGTTTCCAAGCAAATGGATTGAGAGCGAAAGAACAAGGACGAAAGTACTTGCTGCCGAGGATAGAGATAAAAAGAGAGAAGAACTTTCGGAATGCTCTGTGACAATAAAAAACAATATCCCTGTTTTAGGAACAGGATGGAAAGATGTCAGAAACGACTTGTTTCGGGAAATAATCACCTCACAGGAATGAAGCATCACATGGATTGTTCCAGAGGTAGAGCCTCTCTCTCTCTCTCTCTCTCTCTCTCTCTCTCTCTCTCTCTCTCTCTCTCTCTCTCTCTCTCTCTCTCTCTCTCTCTCTCTCTCTCTCTCTCTCTCTCTCTCTCTCTCTCTCTCTCTCTCTCTCTCTCTCTCTCTCTCTCTCTCTCTCTCTCTCTCTCTCTCTCTCTCTCTCTCTCTCTCTCTCTCTCTCTCTCTCTCTCTCTCTCTCTCTCTCTCTCTCTCTCTCTCTCTCTCTCTCTCTCTCTCTCTCTCTCTCTCTCTCTCTCTCTCTCTCTCTCTCTCTCTCTCTCTCTCTCTCTCTCTCTCTCTTTCTCTCTCTCTCTCTCTCTCTCCTTTCCACAAATCTGCGCTCCGTAGTTTGCGTCTCTCAGATCTTTGGCACTGAAGGTACTTTATTATTTTGTTATTATTATTATTATTATTATTATTATTATTATTATTATTATCATCACCACTATCATCATCGTCATTATTATTACGATATTCGGCATATTCATGAAGCTACTAGCTATGGTACCAATGTGCAATATGACAAATACAAAACCACACGAGAGGTCCTAAAAGATATGAGAGCAACGACAACTGATCACATAACCACCAAACTGACGTCACAGGGATTTATCATTCGCGCAATTTGGGATGCAGTGATGCCAGCATACAAGGGACTGTGGCTCTCAACATTTGATAAGATGCCAAGAAACATATTCAACTTCTGTATACGGTATTTAAACAATGCACTAGCCACAAACAAAAACATGTTTACCTGGAAGAAATCAGCTAGTGCTCAATGCAGTGTATGCAGTGCCCCACAAACACTTGGAAACGTAACTGGTGGATGTGCAGCTCACTTGAACGAGGGGAGATACACATCGAGACATGATTCTATTCTTAAAAATCTTGCTGATTACCTTAGATTAAAAGAAAACTTATGTGTGCATGCTGATCTGGAAAGATATTCTTCACCTTCAGTGATAACTGGTGATGATTTGCGACCTGACATAGTGATAATCAAAGGAAAATTGCTGTACATATTGGAACTAACCGTTGGATTTGAAACTAATATCTCTAAGAATGCTGAAAGGAAAGAGCAAAAATATGCAGATCTGATTGAGAACTTACAAGGACGTCGTGAACAAAATAAGCACGAAAAGGTTCTCTTTGTAAATTTATCACTGGGAGCCTTAGGAATAATTGGAAAGGAAAGCCATAATCGGAAGACAATGTTGCAAGAACTAGGCCTATCCAAGAGTGAAGAGGATTATATCATTAAAAACTAATAAATGTTTGCATAAGATGCACATGGTACACCTTGTCATTTCATTGTAAAATCGGAAATAGGTTTGTACGAATATTTTTTTTCCTTCCTTAGCTTTTATTTAACCGTTGTGCATTCCATTCAGCTTGCCAAATATGAGATTGCTGTAATGGTTTTTAAACTCTCAGATTGTAATTAAGTGGATTTTTGATGAAAATGATACATGACGCTTAAAAAAAATTATTATTGTGCATTATTTATACACGAAAAATCCCTTCAGCAAAACTTAAAATGTACAGGCATAAAAAATAAATACATAAAAATTCATTGGGTGGGGCTGATCTTCCAGGGAGTCGTGTTTGAGTTTAATTCAGCTCCTCAAATGTATCTTGAGGTGTTTTTTGAATTGTTGCAAGGTAGAGAGTTCCCTGATGGTAGTGGGGATTTCGTTCCAAGCCTTTAGACCCGAATAGTGAAAGCTTTTCTTTGAGTACTCAAGATTATATCTCGGAAGTTGAATGTCCGTGCAGTTTCTTGTTCTATAACTTGAGTACATATTTCTTGTTTTATATCTATCCCATAGGCTTTCAGGGCAGATCTTATTCATCATCTTATAGGTCATAACAGATCGGTCAAAGTTTATTAGTTGTTCTACAGTCAACCAGTCTCTAGACAACTGATCTTTGATTTTTGCCCTTTCTATGATTGACTGAGCACTATTTTGCAGACGTTGAAGGCCTTCTAATTTTGTGTTGGAGAGAGACACCCCCATACAACATTTGCATATCGTAAGTGACTCTCCACAAGAGCGTGGTAAATGTTAACCAGCTGGGATTGCGGGACAATTTTCATTAACTTTTTCAGAGACCATAGCCCACCAGAGACTTTCCCTTTAACTTTGCTGTACTGTTCTTTCCAATTCAATCCTTCATCAACAAGTATACCCAACGACTTTGTCTCCTTGACACGCTTAATTTCTGCGCCATTCAACATAAGTGGCTCATGGGATGATATCTTATTCGTTCTTCGTGGGTGCCCAATTATCATGTATTCGATTTTTTGTGGATTAATGCTTAGTTTGTTAATTCTCATCCATTCCGAAATATTCATCATTTCCTCCCGAGCGCTTTCAAAAAGTTCTTCTATGCTATCTGACGTTACAGTCACATGTGCACCCAAATAGATGATGAATAAGAGCGGGCCCAGACAAGATCCTTGTGGGATGCCACATGTAACCAAGCTTTCACTTGACTTTTGATCCCCTAAAGAGCAGTACTGTTTCCTATTACTCAAATAGGAGTCAAACCAGTCCCCTGCAATACCTCTAACACCAATGGCGTTCAATTTCTTAACCATTATTTTGTGATCTACAGTATCGAAGGCTTTCTTCAGATCAAGAAACAAGGACAAATTCAGTTGCTTTTTGTCGATGTTTCTGTACCAGTTGTCAGTGCTATTTACTAAGGATGTTACCGTGGAATGCAGTTTACGAAAAGCTGATTGACTCGGTGTCAAGATGTTGTTTATTGTTAGGAAATTATGTAGCTGATCGTGTACAATTTTTTCGAATATCCTTGCAAAAACGGAAATAATTGAGATGGGCCCATAATTTTTTGCGTCGCTTTTGTTGCCAGATTTGAAAATTGGGGTCACCCTTGCTAATTTCCACAAATCTGGGAAAACTCCAGATTCCATGGATGAATTATAGATCATTACCAATGGTTTACAGATAAGGTCCGCTGCATCTTTAACAAGCATTGTAGAGACTTTATCAGGTCCGGGTGATTTTCCACCTTTTAGGCTTTTTATGGCCTTCGGGACTGTGGCATCATCAACTGGTGTGAAAGCCATATCATTTGCTTGGCTTTTAAAGTGACCAACAGGGTCATCGTCCTGTCTCGACTCAGTTTTGCTCGAAAGTTTGGGGCCTACGGTGACAAAGTGATGATTGAGTGCTTGGGCAATGTCCCGTTTCCTCGTTAGGACTTTATCCTGCACATCAAGGCTACCATGCGATTGACAATTTTAATCAACTTTTCATGCTAAGCTAATGAGCTACTGAGAAAGTCCATAGGCCGAAAAAAGATTCCTGATATTCAGCCTCCTTTACAAGCTGACTTTGCAGCGGCATTTTATTGCCAGCCAGCCCCTTAAAAAAGCTGTACTTTTATGTATCTGGTGCCGACCCGAAAACAGTTGTGCCCCCTGCCCCCCAGCCGGACCTGGTTCAAGGGAAGCTAGCTCGAAATAGTGAGGATGTGATAATCTGCTGAAAAATATTCATTTAGTTTTAAGGTAAGAAAAACATAAAATTCAAGTATGAGGGACTTAACTCGTGGTTCCGTTCCTTTTCTTGATTCTTCCAAAAACGATCCCTAATTTCTGAGAAGATGGCAATGATAAAACATTATAGATGAAAAATCCTTTCCCTCCTTGACATCCGTCTGTTATTGCAACTCCTATTTATTTGATTCATTTCCAAAAATATTTGTTTACTTAGCTGCTTTCAGACTATTATGAAAATTATGATATAACATTTGTGACACAGACATGCCCTCCCCCTTGTTATTTGAAATTCGAGTGTAGTATCACATCAGAGAACTGGCGCACTCTCCTTGCGAAATTCTCGGAGAAGCTGATTCTCTTCAAGAAACTTCATGCTTTTGATCTTAAGTACTCAATACTTTACATCATTCTCAAGTGCTTCATACGTCAGTTGAGTTTTGGTGACGACTTGAAACATCTCCAGCGACTAGAAATATCAAAGAAGTCAATTCTGGGCAAGGAAAATGTCACCAGTCTTCAACAAAAATTATGGTAAATTTGTGACAGAAACTCTTGTACTTGGAGGATAAACAATTTTGCAACTGGCTCAAAGAAGAATTCATTCATTGGTAAGTGATTTCAAGAAATTTTCACAAATCCTGGTTGCTGTTGTGAGTTAAAGTCGTTAAAGTCGTTAAATTTCGAGGACGTTGAAAAGTTTCGAAATCATTGAAACTTCAACTTTCTCTCGATGTTGCAGGCAAGGACAACCTTGGACTTATGAGAAGTCTTGATATGTGGTCGAGGCATCCCTAAAGTACAAGTTGAAAGAATAAAACCTCTTATCAATTGCCAAACGGCCTTAATTTTGGGAATTTTGTGACGTGAATACTTTGGAATTGTCTCTGCTTTGCTGTGACCAGTCATTTCATTCTCTCATTTTTGCATAAGAAATTTTGCTTACATGAATACTTTTGCCGTTAACAGGCAGAGAGAAGAAAACGCAACAAGGTGTGTTCGAGGTTATCAATACTTTACTTCCATAAATTGCCGCTAAGAAGCATTTTACGATCGAAACATTTGATCTTTATTTCCTCCATCAGACTTTTGACGGCATGAGTACTTGTCTTTCATCCTTCGCTCGATTTTCGAAGCGTTTAGTGCGCAGGCGCGCATCGCTTCCGTTCTTTCCGCTTTGACAAAACATATTCATGAAAAGAAATTTTGCATTACTGATAATACAACAGTCATTAGCCAAATTGTGTCTTGCTGCCAAAAATCCCTTTCTGTTGGCTGGTATGAATGTACCAGGAGTTATAAGTTTCGAGGTATTGTTACAGCAGATTCCTTGTATGAGAGACATATGTATTCTAAATGCCATTGATAGGAGCGATACATACGGTCACGAGAGATGCTCCCCAGTCTCTCACTTTCGGTATCAAATCATGCGCAGTCCAATTCTTTTCGTAAATACCAGTTCTCATCTTCACTGTGATGGGTATATCTGAGACCTAACAGAAAGCAACATAAATAAAATAAAAATAAATCTTTATTTCTGACTGAAGGCAAGACACAAATGAAAAGAAACTGATGGGTTTCAAACAGCTACACAACAAGGAAAAGAGGTTAACGGCACCTCTTCTGGTTTGAAGTGCGGAATCTTCAATCAACACACAGAAGAAGTACTCATCTCCCCGTTGGTAAGTTTGCTCTACAGGGTGTCCGAAAAAACATGTGCGCTGTTTGAGCGACTGCTACGAAGCAGCCATGAATCCAATTTATTCTGTTTTTAAGTTTTTAAGATTCTGGATAGAAGAGAATTTAACGCCAAGTTTGACTTCAAAATTGTGTAAAATCTGACATTTAGTTGCTGATTTATGAAGCAAGAAAGTCAAAATCATTGGCTGCCTCAAAACCAGAGGATTCATTGTTCTCCATTAGGTTGAAATCAAAGGAAATTAGTTGAAAACACATACCTAGCCCGGCTTTCTGATGCTCATGAGTGAAAAGAGGTCATGAATTCGAATTTTTGACAACCACCAAAATCGTTACTAGAAATGGTGATTTTGAACACAAGTGCTCCAGGTCACATGTGTCCATCAGTTATTTTCTTTCTCAAAAGTGGTAAAGTCATTTTAAACAAAAAATATTGCGTTCAGCAGGCAGCCTGGTCAATATTCTTGACTTATGTAATCATTAATAACACCCAACTTATTTCCTGACATAACTGCAAAGTTTAATTCCATTTAATTCAAGTTATAAGGTTAAAAACGGAGATAAAATCCTCTAGAAACGACACCTGATTTGACTTTATTTCTCAATAAAGCAGCAACCACTTTTTAGATTTGTGCAAACTCGCAGTAAAACTCTGAATTAGAATATTGCCCAATCAAAATTTTGAAAAATAGGAGAACTGGATTTCTGGCTCCTCCACAGTAGCCATTCAGACGTCGTAAATGTTGTTTGGGAAAACCTGTACAACTTTATAATGAAGCCCCAATTTGCAGCGTTTTAGAATTCGCTAGTAGGAAGTGTGCTCAATTGGGTGCCCGGCATTAGAGGGAGTTTCAGTAGTTTCACTGATAATTTCAATTAAATCGAGAATCGATTTTCATCAGTTTCTGACGGGCTTTCTTCGAACTGCTTACGGATGTTTAAGAGTCGTCGTTGTAACGATGATCCGTAAAGAAAAGAACCTACGACGATTGTAATAAGTCTACTCTTCGTTGCTGCATTTTATGTCCGAAGTAAAACGGGTACATGCAAAAGTGAGGAGGTGCAAAGCACTCAGCATTCCACGAACGCATTCCGCGAGCCAGCTAAGAATGTTAAGAATGCAATCAGCTGCCAACTGTTGACGTATTTCTGCTCCTTCGCGAAATCAAATCACAGCAGTCACTGAAACTTTTTGGCACACCACCATCCAAACAAACCAGCTAACATTAGGCCCAGTTTGGACGTAGCGTTTGTGTCAAGTCTATGTCGAGTCAAATTCATTAAATTGATTAATTCCATGATAAATCCATCGTCTAAACTGAACAGTCAAATTTTCGTTAAACTCGACTCAGGTTCGTGATCTGTTAGATCATTAGATCATTTGACACAACTGTCATTTGGGTTTAGACAATGGATTTTCGTCGAGCCAAATTCAATGGATCTTGCCCCTTTGGTCCATAATTTGTTTGCACCAACTTACTGAATTTTGGCCTATCAAATCTCACAAAAACACGCCGCAACTCCGCTGCACAAATCAAGGATGCACTTTTGACGAGTTTGCGTCATACTCGTGAAAATTATATTTAATACGAGACAAATTAAAAGTCTTAAAACTGGGCATTAATTATTTTCGATTTGTGCCATTTTGAAACCACAAAGCTAATTACTGTGAACTTAACTGCAATTCATGTGCAAATGGACCGTTAATTACATTGCCTTTGCCAATCACAGATTGAAGACGTTGGCTTTTATGTGCGGAGACTCAGCACATTACGTGATAGCACAGTGATCCAGAAACGAGAAAATAGTCCAGAAATACCACAAAATTAATTT
This sequence comes from Aurelia sp. 4 Dawson et al 2005, assembly GCA_964019985.1. Taxonomy (NCBI): domain Eukaryota; kingdom Metazoa; phylum Cnidaria; class Scyphozoa; order Semaeostomeae; family Ulmaridae; genus Aurelia; species Aurelia sp. 4 Dawson et al 2005. Next base: position 17,757,193 of record OZ026493.1, on the reverse strand, counting down.
TGAAAAATCACTTTGGCGCTATTTTTGTTTCAAAGCTAACACATGGATTAGTTTAATACAAAAAACCCCATTCAAATCGGAGGTATACTTGCGGAGCTAAAAATTCCCAAAGTTAACATAAAGAAATGAAATACAACATTCAGTCAATTTCAGGATGAAATCTACGGTTGCTTAAAAAGAAGCAAGTCTTCGAATGTTTGTAGAATCGCTCTGCCAACTCAGATTGATGCAAAATTTTTTTTATCTGAAAGACTAACAATTTGGCTAAATCCTGACTCAAAGAAATTTAAATTTTCGCGATTTTCATTCTATTCAATTTTTGCGAATGCCCTCTTGTACTTTTTTTGGGAAGATTAGGCCTGAAAATCATAAATATTTTGAAATTCAAGTCAAAAACGTGAAATACATGTCAAAACATGTCTTCATGACACACTTTGTTGTTGAATTTGAAGCATTGGCTGTATTTTAGCCAAAGGTTTCGTATAAATTCGTACCCAAAAATTTTTAATGCAATTTTCTTTAATTGTGGTATTTTCGTAAAAATTTTGCAACTTTCTACAACAATTGTTGTATGCTATGGAATATTTTTCTGAAGTTGTTATCAACGAGAGACCTTGGATCAACTAAATGAAGATGGAATTGCAGACATTCTAAATGACGTTTTATGTTACATTTATCTGACTTTTGGACTACACTAATGTTCTTCGTGAGGTAACATTCTAAAAACCCAAACTATTCAATGGTAATATATAGGGAGTATATATATGGAGTAAAATAAAGGCTGCTGGTTGAAAACTTACGTTTCTGCGGAGCAAAAAGTCTGAGATAAGTGTAGTAGTGATGTTCTGAAAGCTAAATTTGTATGCTTTCATTTGATTTATATTTTTTTGCGGTCGCTAAGGAATTCATAAGATAAAAAGTAAACATGGATTACTATGAAAGTACTTCTCTTTTTTGTTGGACTTCAATCAACATAACAGGCATTCTCAGTAGCGTTCATTAATGATTTAATCATTTTGACAAAACGAAAACGTCTTGTGAATAAAAAGTGATTTGGAAACCCTAGCTGCAACGCGATTTTTTGAAAGAAATTGTTCAACTAAAACATTCCATTTACGTTAGAAAGGTTTTGATGAAGACCTACTTTACACGTATTTTTTATTGGAGACTAAGAAATTAAGCCAGTATTGAAAGCTTTCTAATGTTATAAGATTTTCATTATTCAGAGCTTCTTACGAGTTTCTTAAGGGTTTCGTAACAATCTTCTTGTTCCCGACTTGGTCCCTCAAGAATATTTCAAAATAAGGTTTTTTGAAGCCTTTCCGATGTTTAAACTCTACTCACGCAGTGACTCAAGTACCTTATAAATAATATGAAACAACAAAAAGGTAGAAATAAAGCAAGAATTTTTTTAAGAACCCCTTTATGAAAATAAGTAGTTTCTAAAGCTATGTTTTTCCAGTACTGGAGTTTCTTAATTTTTTGGCGATCTGAGAGTTGAGTTTCCTCTTATAAGCAGTTTCTTTTAAAAAGATACGTGTATGCACCGCTGGATTTGTTACTGCGTCCTTTTTCCCATGACTTACCCTACGAAGACGATTTGTGTGATGAAAGGGCCAAGATCTGGCTTGCATGAAACGAAATATAGTACAATTGAAAATATGCCCAAGAGAAGTGCTACTTCGTTTTAACTGGCCTATAGATACTTTATCTTACTTACAATTACCATAGGAATCAATTTGCAACAGCAGTGCATCAAATGAAGGCATGGAGCATAACAGGATAGATTTTGACTCTCATTGGTCCTGCAAAGTGTATTGATAGTTTTATTCGTCTATCAGATTGTAAATTATGTATATTGTAAGGAGTAGGCCTAAACTTAGCTATCTATTTTTAGCCTACCTTAAATAGATACTTAACTAATTATTTTTCCCAATAAGAGCACATTAGTCAGAAAGCTATAGCACAAAAGGTCATTTAGAATGTCTGCAATTCCATCTTCATTTAGTTGATCCAAGGTCTCTCGTTGATAACAACTTCAGAAAAATATTCCATAGCATACAACAATTGTTGTAGAAAATTCCAAAATTTTCACGCAAATACCACAATTAAAGAAAATTGCATTAAAAATTTTTGGGTGCGAATTTGTATGAAACCTTTGGCTAAAATGCAGCCAATGCTTCAAATTCAACAAAAAAGTGTGTCATGAAGACATGTTTTGACATGTATTTCACGTTTTTGACTTGAATTTCAAAATATTATGATTTTCAGGCCTAAACTTCCCAAAAAAGTACAAGAGCGCATTCGCAAAAATTGAATAGAATGAAAATCGCGAAAATTTAAATTTTTCTGAGTCAGGATATAGCCAAATTGTTAGTCTTTCAGGTAAAAAAAATTTCGCATCAGTCCGAGTTGGCAGAGCGATTCTATAAACATTTGAAGATTTACTTTTTGTAGGCAACTGTACATTTCATCCTGAAATTGACTAAATGTTGCATTTCATTTTTTTATGTTAACTTTAGGAACTTTTAGCTCCACAAGTATACCTCCGATTTAAATAGGGTTTTTTGTATTAAACTAATCCATGTGCTAGCTTTGAAGCAAAAATAGTGCCAAAGTCATTTTTCAAAATTCATTTTTTGGTATTTCTGTACTCCTCTGGATCATTGTGGATGGGGCAGATTTCTGTATAGGAAAGAAGGAAGGAAGGAAGGAAGGAAGGAAGGAAGGAAGGAAGGAAGGAAGGAAAGAAGGGAAAGAAAGAAGGAAGGAATTGAGGTAGGTAGGTATCTACCTAGGTAACTACAGACGCTCTTCGTGCCGAAAGGGTAACAATAAGCCAGGCAAACCTGAAATAGTTTGGCAATTGAAGTTGTAATTAGAGCCACCATTTGGCTAGAAAGTTTCGAACTTTTATGTGGCAATTTGACAGGCACATTTATGATGACAATTAGGTGTTAAAGTGAAGCTCAGAAGATAAGAATGGAAAAGGCAATCGTCTGTCAAACTGTACTTTTTCATATTCAATCAAATTTCACGATATGGGGTACTCATCTAACGCTACTTACAAACTACTCTACTAAACTACAAGGACGAATACCACGGAGAGAAAAAATCTATGGCAACTCCGCAGCCTTAACATAGAGAAAAAATATATGTATATGTATACAACAGTTAAACTAGAATACACAAAGGAAAGCTATGTCGTTCGTAGCGAGAAAGAACACAAGGTCATCAAGTTCCCACAAAAACATACACTACAAAAATTTGGATGTACCAGGTGCGTTAAAGAAATATATCTCTGACTCACCTGGTAAGACGGATTTCCACTCAGTCAATTCTTCCGATAGTACATGAAATCTTAAGTTAACGTGAGAAAATGTCGCTTGAATTGAATAGAAAGTTGCGCCTGACACTCGAATAAGCGATTGTGTAAAGGCAGTTTTCCAGTCAGTGGAATTTTCCAAGCGAGCGAAATCTCCATTGTTTGCAAGAGAAAATGTCGCTCAGAAAAGGAACCTTTAACTGTCTAACATTCCGCCCACTCGCAAAATCCAGCTGACTGGAGATTGAACCTAAAATTCAGTCCGCTCAGAAAATCCTACTGAGTGGAAATAAAAAGGAAATAACAAATAACTAGGAAATAACACGAAATAACAAGGAAATGATTACGGACTGTCTGGAAATTGTATGTTAAAGGGGAACTAAACAAAAAAATTTTATTTCATTTATTTGTAGCCGCTATCATTTCAATGTCAACAGTGAAAAAATTTCTGAAATCGGAAATGGGGTTACGATTTTATGGCTTCTCAAAGTTGGGGATTTGGGTGTTTTGCGTGATACAGGTTTGCGCTCGTAGGAGGCCTGGTGCTAATGCGGATGTGATGTCATGCTGGGAAGGGAAGTTTGCACGCGACCTCAAAAGACAGTGCATGCAAGCGTTTGTTGTGAGTATTTCTGCGAAAATCCCGATACTTTTCTACCAAAGTTATGCGTGGAAACTGCCTGTTGGCTCAATATAGCAATGTATTAGATCATGGGAGATGCATAGCGCTTTATCAGATACTGGAAATCAGTTATGACATAACTGATCGAAAGTAAACAAGGAAGAAATGACAGTGAATTGGAACAGCAAAGTGGACTCGCAGTTGTACGAGAATTTGAAATGGGAGGAATGGAAATGGGGTATGCATTTGACTTGCATTTGTTCCTCAAGAACACGGCAGTTTTACTTTTGAGAGCTGTTCAGTAAGAGAGTATCGAAATGATGTGTGTGCAGTGTCATGCCAAGCGGAGGGCTTCTGCCCGTCTTAGGCCAATCATCATGTCAAGGCTCAAAGGTCAGTAGTGACACGATTTTACTTTAAATAGTTCCGTCCAAAGAACACTTGGTTTGCATCTCACTCATTTGTTAACCAGCATAACCTTTCTATTGCCGTAAAATAGCGTGAAAAGCAAGGAGTGAGACAGGAGCCAGAATAGACAGGAAACTCACTTTAGGCCCAAACAGTACTTCCTTTTGGTAGGCAAATGCAATAGAGTCTTGAAATCGGCAGTGCTATGCTTATATATAAAACTGAATAGGGTCTTCTGGATTAAAATGGGCGAGTTTGGGGCTAACATGTAAAGGTGAAAAATCTGGATAAATTTTGCTAAAATCTCTGTTCACATGGTTTTCTTCTTCAAGCTTCAATTTTTCGAAGTGCCCTCCTTGGCAAAGTAAATGTTGATTTATCAGTTCTGGGTGTACTTTTCTCAAGCAATCAACATTACCCACTTTACCCCAGGCTTACCCATTTTACCCCAGCCTTACTTACTCATTTTACACCAGTGGACCCCACTTTTTACACCCTTTTTACAGTACACGGGTTTAACAAATTTTCCTAAATCGTTTTAATCTTTTTGGAACGCTCATAAATTTCCTCTCCTTTTCAGTTGAACATTTGTAAGCCAAGGCACAAAAACTGGAGGGAAGAAATTTTGTTCCACAGGGGGAGTTTGTTCTCTGGCTAAAGGTTGGGCCAGATGCAATGGTCCAAGAGCATGTTTTCAAACTTCTGTTCTTGGATGGGATGTTTATAGCAATTTTGACTTCCATAAGGGAGCTGATCTTGGTAGTTGTGGTCTAGCGAAGGCACTTTTGGTAGTTTGTGTCTCAAAAATGCGAAATTTTTGTGATTTCGCTCTAGAGATCGCCAAAAAATGTGGTGAAATTTGTCCAAAGGTACCAAATTTTGGAACTGTTGGTCTAAAAGTTAGTATATATGCTGTAGCCAAGGATTTCATTTTCACAAAACTGCTCTGGCCACTAAAACTATCATGAGAACTTGTTGGCACACCCTGACCAAAGTTTGAAAGTACTGTTGCGCTGCCAGAAAGAGCCAATTTCAAAGTTTGGCAGAGAACCTCCCCCAGTGGTTTGTCCAAAGTGATAACGAAGGAAAAGAATGAACTTCAAAAGAACTGTTAAAACATGTAAACTGGTATGACCCTTCAGCGTGGAGGGGGGGGGGGGTACTTAGTATATTTGTCCAACAGGGATGTGCTGTTTTCAGGGTATCATGTTCACCTATTTTTTCAAGAACGGGGTATCAAAAGAAAGCAATTTTCTGGAGCAAGTTGTCAAAGGACATGTCAAAAGAGGGAAATTTTGTTAGATCGGGTTATTATTTAGCCCAATATTTGTGTTTCGGAGTATGATTTCATGGACTTGTTCTAGAATCAGGTATCATTTGAAGGCAAAAATTCTGGAGCCATGTAAAACATTTTTTGTCGGCACACCACTGTGCAAATTTATGTCAAGTACCCCCTGGGCCCTTCAGGTCCACGCCTCGTATGGATTACATTGCAGAAATTCTGAAAAATTCAAACACTTCAAAATCTGTTTAAACTATGATGAGAATTCTTGAATGGTGGGCAGGAAAGTGTCAAATGTTCACACAAGAACAAAGTATTCAAAAGGCAATGGCTAAAATTTTCAATTCATCCAAGGTCTGCACTCTTGTATGATGCTGCAATCAAAGACTGCCAAATGTAATCAATAAACAGTGTACACATGTTTTTTTATAAGAAAGTGCATATAAGAAACTCAGCTCTCAGACTGCTGAAAAATTGAGAAACTCCAGTACTGGGGAAATATAGCTTAAGAAACTATGGGTTTTGATAAAGGAAATCCTTTACATATTTATTCTATCTACACTTGCTTCCTGTATCATGTTACTCAGAAAGGTACTTGATTGATGTCTAGACATTGGTATGGCTTTACTAAACATTGTTTTGAATGCCCAGGACTGCATAGGTAGTGAACATGAAGATTGTTCTGAAGCTTTTTTGAAACTCTCAAGAAACTCCGAGTACTACTCAAAATCGGATAATTCTAAGAAACTTTCAGTACTGGCCCAAACTGACAAATTCTTAGTTTCGTATAAAAAGCATGTTGTGTATTCTCTTTAAGATATTGATGTAACTGTTTTTTCATTGTTCGCTCTTCGTTACATGAAAGAGCCTAAGACAAGAGATGAAGTATAAGTGATGATGATAAATATGACATTTCTTCTTGGTTTTCTTCCAGTGCAATAACTTTGGCATCATATCCTATTCTGGGCAAAATTTGGTCATCATGAGGTGGTATGCACAACCTCATTTGACATCCTTCTGTTACTGTACTGAGGTAGCAATGCATCAACCATGTAAATTTGCATGAAGTAATGGTGCAATATATGTATCTACAATAGAAAGAGAAAATGCGAGAAAGAAACAAATAACCAATCAGAGAGTACTTACCATATATGCAACAAAAATCTACATGCAATAATGACTATTAGCAGGCCTAATCAACTCAGAGAAAATTTGTCTTGGAAATATAAACATAAACATTTTCCAATTCCAAATTAAATCATCAAGAATATCGGATAAATGCTCCTCCTTTAACGATTTCATTTGTCCAAGATTTTATCTTGATTTGTCTGATTTTTTATGACCAGATGCGACTCCAAAGTCCAAACGATGCATATCATAGAAGAAATATCAATATTTGTTTTACGCGGTACTGGTATACATACCATGTCGAAATTGGTTCTACTTCTCCCATCCTCTACTCGTCGACAACTAGAGTCTTCGTCTCTCTCGTAATTCTGTTTACCCGGATACTGTAACATCATTTGCGGCTGGGTCGAGACGATTTAGGCCCGTCGTCAGCCTACCATACAGATTCTGCTCTTGCCAGAAGCTTAATCCACTGCTTCCTCCAGTTCCATATCGTAAAATCCGAAAAACGATAAAGACAAAGTTCTTCTGCCTATTGATGAACTTAAATCTGAAAATTGCGTCGCGGAAAAAACCAATGGTGAAGGAGGAACTTCCCGTAAACACTACCGACTTGACTGCTGGAGATGAATAGGCATGCGAGCTTTTTCCTTGTGGGCCTTCCGCGTGGTTCCCAGCATGACGTCAACGTCGCTAGGACCCAGCCTACCAGAAACGCGGTCGTGAAACACGGCGGGGCTCTATAAAACTCCCAATAACGCTAAGAGGGTAGATGGTAAAAAGAAAATTTTCACACATTTCGACATTTCAGACCATTCTCTTTCAAATTAGTCAATAAAATTTTCTGTTTAGTTGCCCTTTAACTAAACTGATATCGTGGGATAGAAGATTAATCTTGGCCCACTCTTGCTCGTTATCTTGATTAATGATCTACCCATTGTAATGAATAAATGCCAAATCCTGATGTACGCTGACGATACAGTAATGTTCTGTTCGGATAAGTCAGCAAAAGCTGTCGAGGATGTCATAAACAATGAAGCAGACGTCACTGGGAAATGGTTCACCGACAACAATTAGTAAAGGTGAAGGTGAAGGTGAAGTTGTGTTTTTCAGCGCCTTTGCTGGGATCGCAGAAATAGAGCAGACCTAATCGAGTCCGCGAACCCTTGTCATGACGCTCAAGTGGTGGGGCCCTGCCGGGATTCGAACCCACTCCGCCTAACTGTTCTGGCTGCATTGTCAGAGAATTACACCACGGTGCCACAACACCTTCAGCACTAGATCTTAAATGAATCTAAAGAAAGGCAAAACTGAATTCGTCATGTACTCTCGATTACCAAATAAACGGGGGGGGGGTGGAAGCTTGGAGAAATAGAAAATAGTCGTTTTCTTAGGTAAACACGTATCTTTATTTATTTATGTGAACAGCGACGTTACTAATACATTCACTTTTGAACTCTGGTTCTGTTGAATGCACTTCTTGAGACTTTTTCCTGCGATTATTCAGAAATTATGTTTACTATCATTTCATTTATCCAAAAATTAATAAAAGGGGGTTGGAATAAGAGCAGGGGGGTTGGAAAATTTTTCAAAAATAAACAAGCGGGGGAGACGATTATTTGGTACTCGAGAGTATAGAACAAGTCAAAAATTTTCAAAACGACCATCATGCCTTATTGAAATTGGGGGATCTGAAATTAACCAAAGTAGCAGTTATGAATATCTTGGTGTCACCTTCTACCATCATCTGACATCGCAACAACAAATTGATAAAATCTACAAGAAAGCCTCAAGTGGCTTGAAACTGCTTCAGTGAATTCGACCTGATATTAGCCCGCATGTAGTAGAAAAGATATACAACGTAATGATAAGGCCAGTCCTCTTTATATTGCTATCCAGTGTACATAAGCTTGAGTGATACCACCAAATCTAAATTGCAATCAATACAAGACAAGGCCCAAAAAATAGTGGCATGAGATAGCAGCATAATCCTGAAATGGAACAGCCTCGAGCACACGTAAAAAAATGTATCTCAATTGATGATTTCAAGTCAGTCAATAGGATTTGTATGGAATCGCTGAAGAGCATCTTCAAAAAAATTGATCATAGCAAAAGCACACGTGGAAATGGATCTCTCCGGTACCTCCGAAAGTGAGATGTGAGGCGGGAATAATGTTCCCTTTTCAAGGAGCGTCAGTTTACAACAACCAACCAAGCGACGTCAGAAATGAAAAGTACTTTGTCAATTTTAAACGGAAAACAAACACACTTTGTTTCTAAATTTAGAGCCTGACTGCTTTTTTTACATTCCATTAAAAAGTTACAAACATATTACTGACTACACTACTTACACGATACAATACCCTACTACTAAGACAATACCACTAGGAGCGAAAAACTACGTCTACCTAAGCCTGACTGCTATTAAGTCTTTTTTACAGTTTTTATTCTATCTTCTGTAAGTATGATCCTTTTGCTTAAAATTTTCTTAATTTCAACAGGACCCTTGTTGATAGCAGTAACATCTTAACTGAAAAGATTATTCTAATTCAAAATTTAGCAACTAAATTTAATGTTGTTTGTTCTTCAAGTGTTTCATGATCTTTTTTCTTCATTTTCTTGCGTAAAAATATCTAACTATCTCGCAGTTTTGACTCTTGATCCACTTCTATGACTGTTCCAGTATCAAGGTCGTCGTTTTGCTGTTTTCTATCAGTTTTTCCATCTTTGTGTAAAGTTGTTTGCTGTAACATGCAAGGAAGTCAAAAACGACGTTAATCTGGTCAACATTGTATTCTGGGTACATCTTTTCAAGCGATTTTCTCATCTCTCCATATTTCTGTTGTTTTTCAGCTTCACGTATCAAAATGATATCTGGAGCACATACAGTTCCCTCTATCAGTGTTATCTTTTTCGCATCTTTATCAAATAGGATCATATCTGGCTTTATTGCGTTATTGGTTGGTTTTCGTTCTAAAACCAAAGGTACATCCCATAGTATTTTTGCGTGTTGATTTTCAAATGATGTAACAGGAATGCTTTGTTTATACCATGGTTTTCCATAGTTTGATTTGTTAAACTTGTATTTGAACAGTAGAAGATGGTAAATTGGTCTTAACATTTCATCATATCTAGCTTTGTAAAATGACTGTGCAATGGCAGAACATGAACTCATCAGATGTTTCACTGTCTCTTCAGCTTTATGACATAATCTAAACGTTTTTGTTGGTACTTGCTCTTGTAGCTTGTATTTTTCGTATGCCTTGGTCGGGATCAGTTGCTGTTTTATTGCTATATTTGTTGATAACACAATAGCTGGTATATTTTTCCATTTATCGTTGATCGCTTGGCTGTTGGGGGACAGGTCCTTGCTGTCAGAAATCAACGTTGCAAAGTGGCCCAGCCACTTTTGAAAACAAACTCTCTCTTGGTATACACGCTTCAGGCTATTTTCTAGTCTTCTATTATTATTATTATTATTATTATTATTATTATTATTATTATTATTATTATTATTATTATTATTATTATTATTGATGTTATCATTATTCATTGTTCACTCGGCGGTGATGTTGACTGCCGGTTGACTTCTGGATAGCAGGCCAAATCCCTTGGCTTTAGGTATCCAGTACTTTTCTTACTATCTTTGCAGTTCCTAACAGGCAAGCTTTCTGTAAAAGTTCTGTGCTGCATTCTATTTCAATCTTCTTCAACCAGTTTTCAAAGTTCTTTCCAATCGTACCCAGAGCTCCAATGATTATTGGTACAATCTTAACTTCTCTTACATTCCAGAGCCTCTTAATCTCTCTCTTCAAGTCTTGATAGACCTCAATTTTTTCCTTTTCTTTTCTTTCGATCCTGGTATCGAAGGGACAGGATATGTCAATCAGCAAACACGATCGATCCTTTTTATTTTCAAAAACAATGTCTTATCATTATTATTATAATTATAATTATTATTATTATTATTATTATTATTTATTATTATTATTATTATTATTATTATTATTATTATTATAAGTGAGATGTGAGTGATAGTATTATTATTATAAGTGAGATGCGAGGCAACCTTATATTATAATTATTATTATTATTATTATTATTATTATTATTATTATTATTATTATTATTATCATTATTATTATTATTATCATTATTATTATTAGAACTGAAGAAGATTTTAATATCGAAACGTCTTTTAATAAACAGTTGTGTTTTTATATTCTTTGTTCTATTTATTTTTTATGGTGGTTTAGTTTACATATTATTATCATTATCATCATTATTATTATTATTATTTGCAATTTCACAGTTCGTACAATTCAACTGGGTTCATCTCACTATCAAGCCACCTCCGGCAGCTTTAGATAGTAAGTCATTTGTCTCTTTAGTCATCGAAGTCCAACACTTTTCTGATAATTCTAGCTGTTCCCAGTAGACAAGCTTTCTGCAATGGCTCCACTCCCTTGACAAAATTGATCACTTCTAAGTTCTTTCCAAGCTTTTTTGTGACTGATCCTAGTGCTCCAATGATGATTGGGACTATGAAGACTTTCTGCACTTCCGCCCCCCATACTTTCAGGACTTCACATTTCAGCTCTGTATACGCTTCTATTTCTTCATGTTCTTTCTTGTCTATTCTTGTGTCAAATGGACAAGCGACATCAATTAGCCAAAATACTTTCTTTCTCTTGTCAATCATTGTGATATCTGGCCTGTTATGATCCAATTTCTTGTCGGTTTGAATTGGAAAATCCCACAAAACCTTAACATCTTCATTCTCCAAAACTTTTTTCTCGCTATCAACGATGTGTTCATAACTTTTATCACCACATTCGAATCCATTTTTCTTACAAATGTCCCAATGTAGTATGGCAGCAACCTTATCATGTCTACTAAGTTTATATTCTTTCTGGGCTAACTGTTTACATTCAGATAATAATAATAATAATAATAATAATAATAATAATAATAATAATAATAATAATAATAATAATAATAATAATAATAATAATAATAATAATAATAATAACAATAATAATAATAATAATAATAATAATTATTATTATATTATTATTATTATTAGTATCTGAATAATAATATTAATAGTATAATATTAATTATTATTATTAATAATAATTATTAATTATTATATAATATAATTATTAATTATTATATAATATATAATTAATTATTATATAATGTTATTATTATTATTATTATTATCATCATTATCATTATTATTATTATTATTATTATTATTATTATTATTATTATTATTATTATTATTATTATTATTATCCACCATGAAATATACAATGATGAGTGACTAGCTGCAACAGAAAGAAACACTTTACAAACTGATTGTCTCACATCCTAATGGTGAACATGATAACTGAAAGTAACAAGTTCACCTAGTGCCGAAGAATTTCATATACTCCAATAAACCCACTTTCAGTACTTAGATTCATAATTTGCATGTTTCAGACTTCTTCTTCTTCCTTATCGATTATCGCAAGAATATAAAATACAACAGCAACAACAGTATCCCCTCTGACAACACCACTCTGTGGATGACACAGAAATTATCCATTCTCTCGTCAAAATTTTACATGCACCAGAATTCTTCGCTCATCCCATAGGCTCCCTATTTTTTCTTCAGCCCCAGTTATTCACAACTTCCCTGTCCTGGAGCAAATGTTATAGTTAGCGCAGTGTGTCAAACGAAAAATATAATAAGTTAAGTTTTTGTATCCTTTTCTTCATCAGCTCCAAGCAATATTTTCAGCTGAAAGCAGTTTCATATTTGAAATACAATACATTTTCCATTCAATTTAAATACCAAGAGTTACAAAATTACAACGATTAGACAGTTGCCATGGGGAAGCATCACTGTAGATCATGTTATTTCTTCTTCGAAAGACAGAGACTCTAACATATACTTTGATACCTCCATGATATTTAAAATTGTTACAGTATCAGGCGAAATATTACCAACAAAATCAGACTTTTAAGGAACGGATCTACTACTTAATGAATAACCGAGTATGAAAGGGGCATCAATCGCAATTAAGCCACATTTGATCATCAAAAGTCAAAAGCGGAAAAGTACAATATTATCAATAAACTGCAAGGCGCATTGCCAATTTTTGAAACCGTGAGTCTGTTTGCAGCAGTAAATCTGTATGTTAGCATTCAAGCAAATAATAGTCTCCTTGTGGCTGAAGAAAGGTAGGAAGGATATTGATGGTCGGTTGGAAATATCCATCCAAACATCGGTAAAGGTTTATCATATCTAATTTTCACAACTGAACATTTCAAATATTGATACTGAACAGTGCATGAAGAAAGGTCTTTAAAACTAAAACCTTACTGTCATTCACTGGATTGGTCTAGCCCTTGGTCTCTTGAGAAATCTGATTTTTGAATATGGTTCACTGCATTTCAGTATTTGCACGATTTAAAAGAATGAGGTATGTTGCAGCCCTTACTCTAAAACTTGATATTGATATTGGAATGAGACGATAATTTTGATTTAAAGTTAGACTTTCATTACTTTACAATTATATGGTTGCAAGCTACCTTAACTCGTAGCTAAACCTATTTACTTGCACGCTGTTTGTCTGTGTTTTTTCCTTCATTGCTTTCTTTGCGTAATGTGTTCGTATTTTCCTTCTTTTGTTTCCTGTTAACATGAAGTAGTCGAGTCGTTTCGCTCCTCTTGGTATCATCCCCGTACTTTCATATAGTTGCGATTAGAAAGGGTAGTAGGATGTAGCTCATGCTGTAAGTTTTTATCAGAAAACAAAAAGATGATATTGATACAGGGTTGCTCAAGATTACATTGCATTCCTCGTCTCCATCGTGCAAAGTAGCGCCGATCCAAGTGTGATCCAAATAAAATGCAGCAAAATATAACCATAAATTTAGCGGTAGCGTGTTTGTTTATTTACATATATACAAGATAAGTCTGTTAAAGTGTAGCGGCATGTCTCTCTAAATCGTATCCAAACAAACCAAGCGACCAGTCGCTAACCTTAAAACCAGAGAAACTGGCCTAATTCTGATTAGCAGACACGAAAAAACAACCGTTCCTCAATAAGCTCACTAACAACTCCCATAATGCCATGTGACAACGTTCTAAATAATTTCCAATTAAACTAATCCCCTAACAATACATTCCAATCAAAATCATGCGTCCAAATCGGACCTTACACCAAATAATACACCCAAAACACAGCAATTAACTTTTGAACATGTTTAGATTGCTTAAAAAGCCAATACACTGCCAAAAAAGAACAATTCCATAGACACTTGAAAGATAACTTTCCGTTCACCATCTTGAATTTCTAACTGAAAAAAAAACAGTAAAATGTACAAAGCAATAATATACGTTGTCTGCATTTGCCACAAAGTACCGTTTGGGTTCTAGTGAGATAAATATAATCAAAAGATATGGAATTACCTCGACCATTCCTTTGACAATTTGTTCGAATTTTTTAAGCCTTCCCATCAACGCACAACCACCACCCTGTTGACAGAAATAAACAATTACTTCTCCTATCCAACAGTCTGCTAAATTGCAGTGGCACATCTCTCTAAATCTTATCCAAAGCAAATCGAACAATCAGTTGTTTCTTGCAATTGCACTTGTTAGGGTGGCAATAAATAATGTGCTTTGTCCTCGTTAGGGTAGCAATAAATAAGGGAGCAAATGAACAGTCTTAAATAAGTCATTCGTTGATTGACCATCACAGCTGCAAAGAGTATTGGAACCTGGGAACCAGGTTGCCAGAAAATTTTCAGCTTTGCCAGACAATATTTCAATAAGAGTTTTCTCGCAGAAGAAGATGATTGTTTTGCAATGTCTGCAAAAAAGAGAAAATTGTTTTGACCCATCCATACTACTGATCATAATCCCGGGTGAAATGGAAGGCCTTGCAAAAATCATAGAACTCTTATGAACTTTCAACAACTCTCCACTCAAGTAAGCGAGGAAAGTTTGTGAGAGATAATTTTGAGACTCCAGTTTGGTTGGAATATCTATTGGACCTCTTCAGCACATCATTGCCAGCAAAGAAAATTTGTATAACGCGAAGTGACTTCACAGAACATTTTCCACATTTGCCAGGTTCCCAGAAAGGAGAATAATTTTAGCACCTCTGGACCATTTCCCTATCAACACACGACAGTACATTATAGAATCTGACGAGCCAGACACAGCAATGGTAGACCATTGCATAGTTTATGCGATTAGAAAGGTAAATGCAGGGAGACTCAATACCAAAAATGACAATAAAATTGTTGAATACAGAAAAATGAAAAATTACGATAAAACTGCTTTCCAACAAGACCTTAATGCCATTGACTGGGAAAGCCGTTTGGAGCCCGTTTCTTAGGATCCTAGTAAGATGGCATCTTTGCAACAAGAATAGTTTGATGCAGTTCTCAGCCTACATGCTCTACTTCGAAAATGAAAAAGGAAAAGTGTATATGCTCCTTTGCTCAAGGCAAGCACGAGGTCTCTGATGATGAGAATGGATAAGGCGAAAAAAAGGACGCTCGTCGGATTCCTGAACTCTCGCTTTTGTAGCATGGTTAAAGTTCGTCTCAGAAACCGCTGACCGCGCAAATTCATCAGCCTCACAGCTTGGTTTCAAATTTCACGAGGCAGAGGGCCTAAATGGATTGGACAGCGGCTTTTGAATTCCAGCGTGAGCACGTGGGCACGCACATAAATCGACTGCTGAATTCAGATGTTGCGAAGGTCGGACAAGATGAAGAACTCGCGATCGACCAAATTTTCTCATTAAAAATCATTATTTGAAGACTCTTTGTGGTCATGGCAAAATGGCCTAATTCACATGCAACTTCAGATTGAAAAAAGAGTATATTTCTCAGAAACTACACCATGCCACATCAAGATCTTAACAGGAGTTCTTCCCAAGGATGCCAGAAACATCGCCTATCAGGTGGGTTTTTCATCATTTTTTGCGTTGGTAAGTTATTTCAGGTTTTCTGGACACTACTCTAGGACCATGTTAGCCAAGCAGCAGAGGGAGCCATTCCTGCCATATGGTTTTTCCATCGAAATATTCCAGCTGGAAGTCTGGCATTTGTTTGTGTTGATAGAACTGCTTCATGGCATGGAAGATCATGAAGCCTATATTCGTAAGTGGTTGACAAGGCAGGCAAATCGTTATTTATCTAAGTGCAGTCTAAAATGGTTCAACATCCTATCTCTATGGGTTCAACGCTCATCAGCTGAAATCGCCAATTCTCAGGTGCTTATTTCTCCAAATCGGCACCGTGCCACGTCACCAAACTTTGCTAATGCATTTAAAAGAGGTTCAACAACAGTGTGGCAGTGTCGGTATGTCCACTGCTTTTTGCGTTCAACGTCAATATTCGTCTTTTTAAGGGAAGGGTTTGTTTACATTGACAACTATTTGGGGAAGGAAAAGCTTTGTCCGTGAACAATCACAAACAGGGCAAGAACCATTTGTCATGTGTCACAAGAAACAAATTCTTCAGTCCTGATACATCGAGAGCCAAGGGCATTTCGTACCTAAAGTCATATGATTTACAAAATTTACTTCAGAGCTTTGTCTAACAGAAAATGCAATGAGTAATAGATTAAAGGAATCAAAGGTCAGAAATTTACTCTCTTCTTTTTTTATGCAACAACCTTGTGCCCACAATGGAGTTGAGGTACCGCCTGCCATAAGTGTCCACCATGTAAATTTTGTGTAGCTATGCCAAGAATAGCACATAGACTACAAGATTTCAAGGTTCGAAGCTTTGTGTACACCGGCGCACGCCAAAATGCAAGATCATGTCCACCATATACCGGGTGAGTCAAAAAAACGCAAGGCGTTTGTAAGGCTACGGCTCCCTGGATGTATGAGCAATGATATTTCACAATATTTGATTAAATAGCTAACATGTTCAATTATTTTTAGAAATTTTCCTGGCTAAATTCGGTCGCTCCGTTCAGATTTTGTAGGCAATTTTCCACAATGAATCCCTTTGAGAAACCTTAACCCTATCAAGCCTAGGGGGCTGAATCAGCCCCCATAGCGGTTTTTTGTCTGTACATTTTTACCAAGTGCACTTACAAAGCTGAAACTTTCTGACTTTTAGTTTTCATCCTTGTCACGATCAAAAATCAATTTTTTGAAAAAATCAATTTCATTCCAGGGGGTAAAAGCGATCAGTTTTCGAGAGATTTATGTGTAAAATTTTGAATAATTCCTAATAAAATCTACAGCTAATGCGATAAAATGATCAAAAGAAGGGAATACATATTACTTTTGATGCTCTATCCAAGAAAATAATTATTTTTCAATTTGAGCGTGTGGTTTTGCAGATTTTGGCACTACGCATGCGCACATTCTTTTAATTCCTGTGTGATGATGTCATCACTTTTTGTTAATTTTTCTTCATGGAGCAAATACTATTTAGACATAGAATACAATGAAATTAAACTGATGTCATTAAAGCTTTTCATTTTCTCACAATCAACGATTGAAAATTTTTAGTACTGAACCCTATTGACTTTGAAAATTGAACAATGTGATGTCATGGGAAGGTCACGTGACATATCTAAAATAGATTTCATTTTGGTTTCACCACATGATGTTCTATACACATGCAGAGTTTCAAGGCTCTAGGTTGTCTAGAACAGAAATAAATTAGGGGGGCTGAATCTGCCCCCCTAGGCTTCCTAGAGCATCAAATACCCTAGGCCTGATAGGGTTAGAAACGTGCTAAAAGTACAAGCAAAAGTCCCGAATGTGTTAACCTCACAGCAATGAATTTCAGCAGGCTTTAGCACGTGCTTTCGTTTTGGTGGGTTGAAAAGTCTTCCCCCTGGTGTGAATGACGTATTCAGGGGGATTCCTTTCTCCCACAAGGACAAAATGCATGAGCACATCCAAAATGGCCTCATGTCCTCATGGGGGATTCCATTCTCCCATGACGACAAAATGCATGTCGCCACACCGATTAGTGTAGCGACAGCGATGTCCAAAGTCTTTGAGCGTTTAATAGCTAAACAGATTGATTCTTTTGTAACTACAAAGATATCAAATCTGTTATGTGCCTACAGAAAAGGACATCGTGCACAACATGCCTTGATTCGGCTCACTGAAACTATTCGTAAGACACTAGATAGGAAAGGTGTTGCTGGTATGATTTTTATGGACTTATCCAAGGCATTCAATTGCATGCCACACGATCTACTTATCTTATCTTAGCTAAATTAAAAGCGTATGGTTTTGGTCTGCAGGGTCTCAGCTTAATAGCAAATTACCTCTCTGATAGAAAGCAGAGAGTGAAGGTTGGCTCAACATATAGTGATTGGTTACAAACGAAAACTGGTGTCCCCCAGGGCTCTGTGCTAGGGCCCCTACTATTCAATAAATTCCTAAACGATTTTATATACATTGTCGAGCATTCGGAGGTGTGTAATTTTGCTGATGATGATACCATCTTTTCTTGTGATGACACTTTTGAAGGTGTGGCTTCAAACCTTGAAGAAGATATGTCTCAAGCGATCTTGTGATTCCAAACTAATCAAATGGTAGCCAATCCATCAAAATTTCAAGTTATGCTACTCGGTTTGAAGACAGATGATAATATTGTTCTCGACATTGGAAAGGTATCTATTGATGCTGTCAGTGGTGTTAAGTTATTGGGGTTTACAACAGACTCGAAACTAAAGTTTGACCAACATGTGGCATGTCTAAATGCAAACAACAAGATCAGTGCCTTCTCCAGAGTCTCAAGCTATTTAAATGAGAAGCAATCTCCTTTGCTGTACAACTCTTTCATAATGTCCCAGTTCAATTACTGTCCGTTGATATGAATGTTTTGCGGAAAGGTTGCAAATAGTGAGCTGAATCGCACCCATAAGAGAGCCCTTCGAATTCTCTTCAATGATTATACATCCACCTTTAATGAGTTGTTACGCAGAGGAAATTAGTGCAAAATTCATCAAAAGAACTTGCAAAAGTTAATGCTCGAGGTTTATAACAATTTAACACAACAAAATCCTTCATTTTTGTGGGACATGTTCCACGAAAAGGACAGTATTATAATTTACGATAAAAAAATTTGTTGATGTTGCCTCAAACAAAAACAACTACTTATGGCAATGATAGTTTATCTTTTCGTGGTAGCATATTATGGAATTCCTTACCTAATGACAATAAAACTGCCACCTCCGTCTGTTCCTTCAAATCATGCATAAAACAATGGAATGGGGAGAACTATCGTTGTAAAATATGTAAATAGGGTATTTCAAGTATTACGTTGGCTTTTTGATAAACTGTAATTAATTTTGTTTTTGTAAATAGTTGGTCTTTATTAGTTCTTATATTAGAGCTATTTTTGTAAACCAACTTCAAAGAATTTAATAATAATAATAATAATAATAATAATAATAATAATAATAATAATAATAATAATAATAATAATAATAATAATAATAATAATAATAATAATAATAATAATTCCACTGACGTCGACCTTGAGGAAAGTAGCAGCTTCTTATGAATGGGGTAACAAGGAATTCAGAATTAATCATCTATTATTCATGGACGATCTCAAATTATTTGCCAAGAATCAGGACCAAATAGATTCACTGGTACAAACTGTTCATCTCTTCAGCGAGGACATTGGAATGCAGTTCGGATTAAACAAGCGTGGAGTGTTGGTAGTGAAGAGTGGAAAAATTGTGAAGCAAAATGGTATTAAGCTTCCGAATGGGCAAATGATGAAAAAAATCGATGAAAGCGGATACAAATACTTAGGCATTGTAGAAATGGATAAGATCAAAGAAACAGAAATGAAAGACAAGTTTGCAAGCGAATACAAACGAAGGTTAAAGTTGGTGTTGAAATCAAAATTGAATGGTAAGAATAAGATATTAGCAATTAACACATGGGCTGTATCAGTCTGGAGATATGGGGCAGGGATCTTGAAATGGACAACAAATGAATTAAAGAGCATGGGTAGGAAATCGTGAAGATTATGACAATGCACGGTGCATTTCATCCTAAGAGTGATGCAGACAGGTAATACTTGACTAGAGAGAAAGGAGGGCGTGGACTGATTAGCTGCGAAGGTTGTGTTCGAAGTGAGGAGAATAATTTGGGATGGTATGTCAGGAATTCCGTGGAGTCATTGATTCGAGGTGTTAGGTTTGCCAAAGTGGTGGACACTGAAGACGTTGTAAGTAAGGATGAGTTCAAAAGGGGATGGATGAATGAAAAAGAGCAAAGATGGAAGGAAAACAGAATGTACGGGCAGTTTGTTAGAGAGATGCCGGAATCATCAGATGAAAACAAGACATGGGATGGCTGAGAAAAGCTGATCTTAAGATACAAATAGAGGCACTTTTGTGTGCAGCGCAAGAGCAGGCTATCCGAACAAATTATGTTAAACACCATATTGACAAATCAGCAGAGTCACCACTTTGTAGGATGTGTGAAGAGAAGGGCGAAACTGTACATCACATTGTCAGTGAGTGGAAGAAGATGGCACAGAAAGAATACAAACGAAGGCACGACAACGTTGCGAGGATTGTGCATTGGCATTTATGCAAGAAATACAATATTGAAAGGATGGAAAAATGGTATGAGCATTCTCCTGAGGGTGTATTGGAAAATGCCGAGGTAAAGCTACTATGGGATGTGAATATTCAGTGTGATCATTTAATTGAAGCAAGAAAACCGGACCTAGTTGTTGTGATTAAAGGTGAGAGAAAATGCACCATTATTGACATTGCGGTGCCAGGTGATAGTAGGACTAGTGACAAAGAAAAAGAGAAAGTAGAGAAATATCAAGATTTGAAAAGAGAAATTAAGAGGATTTGATACATGAGAAATGTGTTAGTTGTACCTGTGATTATTGGTGCACTCGGAAGTATAACGAAGAAACTGGATGAATGGTTAGAAAAACTGGATATCACAGTGAATACAGCACTCTTACAGAAGACGACATTATTAGGAACAGCCAGGATATTAAGAAAGTACTTGAGTACTAAAGGACAATGACCCCAAGGGACCCTTGGTCAAGGGTATTGACCCGCTTCCTTGGGATGTAAATTCGGTCATTAGAACTGCCAGTGCTTAAAGCAGAAGCATAAGATAATAATAATAATAATAATAATAATAATAATAATAATAATAATAATAATAATAATAATAATAATAATAATAATAATAATAATAATAATAATAATAATAATAATAATAATAATAATAATAATAATAATAATAATAAAAGTCATTATTGCTAGGAAGGAGAACAAAGGGAAATCTTGCTTGCTGTTTTTGCTCGTTTTTGCAGGCTTTCGAAAGGGGCTTTCTGCAGAAAATCTCCTATTTCGACGGGAAGGAATGACCGACTACTGCTGGGCAAATTACTGAACAAAATTTGACATATCAGGGATAAAACGTGACAGTTTTCGACATCATTGCTTTTATATTGAGGGATCAGGATTTTTTCAAACGCCGGGCGCTTTTATTGACTCACCCGGCTGGTGTAAAATGCAGGTCAAATTTTTGCAGGTCACCGCGGCTTGTCACTGCGAGGTCTAAGAGCTCATAGGCAGCACAAAGGAATTCTTTTGTGTACGAGATACGAGATCCGCTAGTGTGTTGACCTGTAATGTGTCAAAGTGAAGCGGCTAGATGTGCCCCAGTGGACTAAGCCAAGTCATTTACCTAATCTTTCAGATAATGCATAATTCCACAGACATGATAATTAGATAATTCGAACATCAGACAAATAATAGGTCTTCTTTTGAGAGAGTTTCAAAAAGGAGGAAGAGAAGGTCTTCAGCACGGGTAGGGGATCCTTGAACAAATTTCAGATGAAGCTTGCTGCCAGCATTTTCAAAACGAAACCGTGACTAGACCAATTTTCGTGAAAATGATTATTATTACACAGTTTTGTAAGCTTTTAGAGGAATAAAAAAACTCATTTGGTCACCCTCTTATCTTTTGCAAATCCTGCAATTAACAAATACATACAAATTAAAGGATAACTGACACGCAAAAGCAAGTTGGGCTTAAATCTTTCATTATGAAAAGGTAGCTATGGAATCGAAAAATTTTTTGATCTTCCTTCTACCGTTTTTGAGATATAGACTTACAAAGTTGAAAAGCGACAATTTTTCCAAAAATATGCGACGTGAGGCGAAAACAGTGATCAGTGGTCGAGAATTTGTGACGTCAATGATGACATGTTTTTAGGCACATTATATTGCTCCATACAAATTCTTACTGAAGCGCTGCCAACAAATCTTCATTTCAAGCATCAATAACAAAGCGTTCTTGCATTTGAAATTGAAAATTTAGTTTCTCGCTGGATTCAGATTGAGAATCTGAGTTTTGTTGCTCACATATGATTACAAATGCAAATATACAGCCGTTTATGTTTGAGCCATTGCTAACAGCGGCTGCAGAGGTAACCTCAACTTACGATTTCGACACAGACATAAACATCAACAAACTGGAAATACAGATTGGTGAGTTGTTATTTCACAAATAAACATATTCCTGTTAGATCAATCTAGATTTTCAAGAAAAAATCAAGTTCTAGTTCTCATTTCTTTCTTTAATTCGTCGAAGAAGCTTCACTTTGGGCCGAGCACAAGTTCCCGTAGCATTGTTTCCCGAGAAATTTTCACAGCGAAACTCTCTTTGGTGATTTTATTTCATCTTTAAACTGGAACCAGGCAAGGAAATGAATTTGAGAGCAGGAACACCGCAATGCGACGAAGAACAACAGCAAATATGTGCGACATTAAGAAATATATATTAGATACCAATATCTCGTCCTTGACATCAAAAGGAGATACTGCCCATCAAACAATAACATTGCAGACATACGGAGCCGAGGGGCAAATATTGAAATATGGTCAAGGGGAAGTGGTTTGAAGGACCAGAATGGCTACTCTCAGAGAAAGATTGGCCAGATCGACCAGAGTTAAAGGTTCTTCAGCAGTAAACAATGAGTTTAGGCCAATAAAAGAAACAGTATTTCATACAAATGAAGTAAAATCAGATGAATGGGAACAACTTTTAGAGAGAAAAAAATATTGGCAGACCTTAAGAACAACTGCATGGGGGTTAAGATTTGTCAGAAATTGTCTAGCTAAAGTGAAAAAGGGAAAGCCAACAAAAGGGCAACTGACTACAAAAGAAATCTTAAATGCAAGGGATTACTGGGTAAGAACAGAACAAAACAAGATAACAGAAATCAAACAAACACCAGGGTACAGAGTCGAGAAAAACGAGGAGACTGGTACTTTGAAACGTTATGGGAGAATTCAGGGTTACAACCCAACCTACCTAGAAATGGGACTATTTGCAGAGAAACTGATTAGTCATACACATAAAGAGATACTGCATTTTGGGGTAGCAGATACAATGGCTGCTATCAGAGCAGACTGGTGGATCCGATGATTAAGAGCTGCAGTTAAACGAAAAAAGAGAAAGTGTGATATGTAAGGTGTTTTCAACAAAACCTTACAAAGGACAATCAACTGCACCCTTACCAACGTTTCGTACGAATGTGAGCTGGCCATTTGAAACAACTGGAGTCGATCTTGCTGGACCGTTTCTATACAGGGTCAACAAGAACAAAGTAGAGAAAGGATCCATTACAATATTCACGTGTGCAGTTATGAGAGGTGTACATTTTGAAGTTACACGATCGCAAACAGCTGAAGAGTTTCAATCAAAGTTGAATGCATTTATCACTCGGAAGACAAGACCAAAGTTACTCATATCAGACAATGCTCAAGTGTTCAAAACAACTGTAAACTGGATAAAGAAAATTCGAAAGAGTGAACAATTACAAAATTACATAGCTAAACAGGAGATCAGTTGGAGATTCAATTTGTCGAAGAGTCCCTAGTGGGGCTCGATGTACGAACGTTCAATCAAAGATCTAAGGAGAGCACTTTTCAAGACAGTTGGAAAATCACTGCTTAGTTTCAGCCAGTTTGAAACAGTCGTCATGGATATTGAGAGACACATGAACAATCGTCCTTTGACGCATGTAGAGGGAGATAACGAAGAAAGCCAAGTTTTGACACCAAGCATGATTATGTGGGGAAAGAACTGTCACATTTTCCAAGATATAAATGTAGAGAAAAACGATTTGACCAAGATGCACAGAAGATTAAGTAACGCCAGACAACATGTGTGGCAAAGATGGAAGAAAGAATATTTACACAGTCTCATAGGAGTACACCGCATCACAAAATCTAACACATACATTCCAAAGTAGGAGGAGATCGTCCTTGTCTTAGGAGAAGAGAAGAACAGAGGTAAATGGAAAAAAGGCAAAGTCGTTAGCCATGTACAGGGAAGAGATGGAGTTGTTAGAGGAGTAAAATTGCTGCACAAGGGACACACCATTGAAAGACCTTTACAAGCTGTATGTCCGTTAGAAATTAGAAGTTGTATTGCTGAAGAAGTTAAAGGCGAGAGAGTTGAGGAAGATGCAACTGAAGAGAGAACAAATGAGGGGAAACCGAAGAGGCATGCTGCGATGAACGCTGCTATGAAGACAAAGATGATATTAGAGGATAATGAAAGTGACTGAAAGTGGAGAAATGGATGGCAATAAAATTTGAGGTTTGTCGAACTAAAATTTTAGGGAGAGTTGTGAACGGATATTGGTTTAGTTTATTTGTGACGTTGTGTTCGTTCTATTGCGCTAGTCCGCAAAGTACATTTGAGATGAGTAGTTTAGATTAGGACTGGGACCTAGTGATATTTAGGCTGTAGATTTCGTTACCGCGTGTTGGAGTTGTGTTACAAAATGGGAGCGTGAGAAACAGTTTTCGGGATTATTACAATTTGTAACGGTGTGCCTAGACAATTTGGTAAATCTGGCGATCCTGCTAAAATTTGTGAAAGTGTACCTTGACAAAACCTACTAATTCGGTACATTGGTTCCTACATTTCTGAGAAGTTGGGAAGAAAGAACATATCAAGGACATTTTCACAACATTTGCAGAACTATACAGTATTATTGCATGATATTTTCTTTTATTAGATAAGTAAGTTTTTATTCTGACAGTGTGTTTTCAAGCTTCTTTCGCTGGATTTGTTTGTTTTATTTGTGCATTTACCAGTCTGTAAGAAGGTCTTATATGCTCAGTGTCAATGCTGTTAATGGAAAGGAAAAGATGTATTGTGGAACGACCAAAGGTCACCAGGAAAGAGTGTTTGACCTACAGGAGAAAACTGGGCATATTTCATGATCTGTCTTTGACAGTAATATTATTATCCTAAAGGAAAACTGCACCTAAAATTTCAAGGGCAAGCGATTGCTGTTGCTAAATCAAACATATTTCCACCACCAGGTCTCTATTATTGCTGTTGATCCCACTTAGTTCATTGACATCACAAATGGAGCAAACAGACTGAGCAACACAATGTGAGGAGTGCCGTCATATTTCACATGAAAACAAGCACTTCCAGGGAATCAAGAAACTCTAGTGCAAGTGATCACAAGAGGCAATTTTGGGAGTTAGGGTATCTCTTAGTTCACTTTAGGCATTGAACAGTGTTCAGGCGAAGGTTGGATTAATTAGCAGACTTGCGACTGCAAAAGTAAACAACAAACTGCTCGGCTTCTCTCAAATGCACTGAGGGACTTGGGTAGTAAATCTGGCACTGCTGCCTTTCCAGTATGACATTTTGCCTCTACCGCTTCCTCTATATATCAAACTCGCAAAAAATGGAAGTCTCGTCTTGAAGCCGAGTGTGCGTGCGCATACAAAACGAAAAATAGCTATGCTCACCTTTGCATAAAAAACTAGGAACTAGAACTCTAATCTAAAACTCTAATCTAAAACTCATCGCTCATTACGGGTGCTTTCCCATATATCTGAAACGTTGCCAGGGTGATCCCAATTTCTAAGTCATGCAGAAGGGGTGACATGGATAATTACAGGCCTATATATCCGTTTTGTCCATAACTGCAAGGATTCTGGAAAAGCTAGTTCATGATCAGCTGACTGACTGTTTCAAAGGGAAACAGATGCTAACAGAGAAACAGCATGCGTTTCGTACGCTACAGTCAACTATCACATCTTTATTGATGAATGGCTTAATAACATTGATTCTCAAAAGGCCATATAACTTCGTTTTTTATCTAGAAAAGGTCTTCGATACGGTGAATCATGAAATACTGCTCGAAAAACATTTTAGGTATGGTTTGCAGGGTAAGGTGATTAACTGGTTCAATTCTACCCCACTGGATGAAAACGGTTCTGCAAAACCAATGCTCAATGTTCTTAGCCTTGGGGGTAACCTGTGGCATTTCCCAGGATTCCTGCCTAGGCCCCCTTCTCTTCATCACTTTCTACCGGGTGAGTCAAAAAAACGCCCGGCGTTTGAAAGGCAACTGCTCCCTGAGTATATAAACAATGATATTTTGCAATACCTGATTGAGTAGCTAACATGTTCAATTATTATTAGAATTTTTTCAGACTAAAATTGGTCACTCAGTTCAAATTCTGTAAGCGATTTTCTAAAATGAATCCCTTTGAGAGCCTTTAAAAGCATGCTAAAATTACAAGGAAGAATCCCTACTGTGTTAACCTCACAGCGATGACTTTTACACGTGCTTTCTTTTGACAGGTTGAACGCCTTCCCCCTTATGTGAAAAACTTGTTCAAGGGGCTTCATGTCTCCCATGAGGACAAAATACATGAACGTATCCAAGAGTCATTACTGCCAGGAAGGAGAAAAAAGGGAAATCTTGCTTGGCGCTTTCACTCATTTTTGCAGGTTTCCGACAGAGGCTTTCTGAAGAAAATTTCCTATTTCGCTGGGTAGCAATGGCCGACTTAAGCCGGATAAATTACTGAACTTAATTTGACATATTGGAAATGAAATAAGAAGTTTTAAATATCATTGCTTTGATATTCAGGGAGCAGGATTTTTTCAAACGCCGGGCGTTTTTATAGACTCACCCGGTATAACAACTTTGGAGAATGTTTCCAGTTTTCTTCGGCGAGCATATATGCTGATGATACGCACACAACAATAGCTTCGGACGACATTAGCGAAGTTGCTCAGATGATGAAGGAGGAGCTACAAAACATTTCTGAATGGACGAGGATTGATAAATCATGTGCCGTTCCCAAAAGGAGTGAGTTTATGTTTGTCGGTCATTGAAGAAAAGTTAATAAAATTAAGACTCTGGCTCCATGGAAACATAATGCATTGTACAGAAATAAAGAGAGTAAGGAAAACTAAGTCACAAGGGTTATATTCGACGAGAATCTCAGTTGGAAGGAACACTGCAAATTCCTGAAATTTAAAGTAACAAGTGGTTTGTCTGCATTGAAAAAACTTAAAAACATTCTTCCACAGTTTAAGCAATGTGAAGTTTACCATATGCTGGTTGAAAGTCACCTCCGATACGGGAATATTGTCTAGGCAACCTGCCCAATACGAAGCTGCGAACGAATCAGCGTCTGCAGAATAGGGCCTTATTCATCATTGAAATTGCTAGATTAAAGAATCCCTGGACCAACCATGGGCTGAACGTTGATCAAATCATATATTTTGATCGATCTGTCATGGCACACGAATAGTCTATAAGCAATACCCCGAGAATCTCTGAAACAAGTATAGCCAGAGGAATGAAATTGCTAGGTATAATACAAGAAACAATAGGAACCTCGACATCCCAAAGTTTAAGCTTGAATGTACAAAAAGGCTTCTTCTTCTCTGGGCTGAATTCTCGGAATGAAATACCTATTGAAATAAGGGACATCCCCTCACTCAGTTTGAGTATCAGTTTAAAAGAAAATTAAAAGCGCATTTAAAGAGCTCAGCAAACCCTAACTAAAACACGACTCACAAGAAGATCAGACCTCAGATTGAATCCAATCCTAGCCAAAAACAACTATTTAGATCTTTTTCTCTCTTTATTAATTTATCACATATTTGTGAACACTGATGAAATATCGTGTAAAAGCATGAATTGAAAAATATTAGTTTCGTAGAAACGTGATCAGAACAATGTGAAAAATTGTGAAAGGACAGAACTTTCTGACTTTTCGGAATTAAGTGTTCTAGGATGGTCTACTGTGAAGGAGCCTATCATCTTTGAACTACAAACAATGGCTTTAAACCCCTTGATGTGAGGTGTCATCCGCCGATGCCGTGTTTTATGCTCCAAGACGTAGCTTACCAATCTTGTTTCTTGACAGAATGGTAACAATGATCTCTGAAAGGGCGATCGAGATGCAAAAAGATGTAAAACTGCCCTTCACCGATTGCACAAAGACGCTTGATGGAGTAACACATAGCCAACTTTATCAAGCTTCTCTCAGCCTGAGGAGGAATAGATGGCACGGACCATTGCCGCATTTGGAATCTCCGTTGGGAGCAAACAGCACACATGAGGATGGGAAACGATAAGAAGCAAAGAAGAGTGCCACGAGAATGACCAAGAAATAAAAGATGAGGTCTTGTGAAGAGCAGGCACAGAGTCTAAACTCTTTAAAAAATATTAGGAAGGGGAAGCTTGAGCTATTACAACATATCAAGAGGAAAGATGGCTTCGATAAATTGATGGCAACTAGAAATGTAAGTGGGAAGAGAAAAAGAGGAAGAAAATAATCGAAATATTTCAAACCCTAAGAAGATGGACGGTAGAAAAAATTGATGAAACAGAAAAACAGAAGAAGCAAATGTGAAAATCCTGAGAACGGTAAGGGAAAGGAAAGGGGGAGATCCATAGTCACCAACATTATTGAAGAATATAGCACACACAAAGATAGTATTCATGACCATACTTTGAAGCGCAAACGCACTTATTTGACTAATGAATTAATCATTGTAACCTCAAATACACTGCTGCTTCCCATCGGCAGCCTCATAAATTAGTGAAAATGAGTGAAAATTTAGGATGTGTCTTTTCTATCCATTGGAATTCCTTAGTTGATATGAAATGCAAATACAAGTAAATGTTAAACAGTAAAATAAAGAATCCTGACTGGATAGGACTGAACAGCTCTTCAAAAGCTTATCACACAAATATCGGTTCCTGCAAGCTTTCATTTCAAGGTCTTTCAAAAGCTTCCGAAGTGTTGATAATCTGTATCCTTCGATATATGTCATAAGAAAAACAGTTTAAAGATATGTACTTACCAAATCAAAATTTGTGGGGTTTTTTAATGTGGCAATACTTCGTTGACCTAGCCATTCTTGTTACTGATACTGATTTCGAAGAACTTCGCAACCGACTTACAGCAAAAAAGTCCAAATAGGAAACTATTTTGAAAAAGCCATTAACCAAAAGACGACCTACCTTTTTAAAGACAAAATCAATAGGGCAGCCAATATTGACATCAATGAAACTAACATCAACTTCTTGGCTCAGCATCTCTGCACATCTTGACATTGTGTCCGGAAATGAGCCACACAGCTGCTCAGAAAATTAGAGAAAATTACAACTGGAACTATGACCAACCATTTATCATGGGGGCTCTACCTTGGAGAAAACAACAGCAATGTGCCTGCCAGCAAAAACTTTTACGACCCAGTCCAAGAATAACATTCTGAAAACAAATACCTGTCTTGGAATAAGACTTGGGGAAACTGATGGTTCTCGTGAAAGTAATCTAAGTAGTTTTAATGGACATACCAGTTCCGGATTAAAGAAGCTAAAGGTATAATCATGTCCCGGAAATTTTAGCCGTAAATGACACTAGTGGCAGGCACATCCCTGGATGGTCGATGTATCAAGTGAACCCCCGGGATGCTCATTTTCCTTGGCAATAACATTGCGAAAAAAAATACCAATAGACGATTATGCTAAAGATGACGGCGAGGAATATTTACTAATAAATAGCAGATTCATGAGAAGAAATTCACTTTTCCCCACGATGCTAGAACATCCACTGCATTATCAGTTATTTCATTTCCTCACAGCAAATAAAACGCTTGCCTTTAACCAATCAGCTTTTCAAAAACATAACATCCTTAATCAGCAGCACTGATTATTGGTATGAAAACATGGATTCTTGGAAAATTAACTTGACTTTTGTTTTGATCCTCAAGAGAGCCTTCGCTACCGTTTGAATTGTATGCAAAAGAAAGAAACAGTACTATGCTGCTAATGAACACCCATAAAAGTCAAAAACAGCACCTGTGGTATACCCTAAGGCTCGTGTCTTTGTCCTCTTCTCTTTATCATTTATCTCAGCAACTTTGAAAAGTGCCTAGAACTTTCACAAGCTTGTCTTTAAGCTGATCACGATTGTATAAGATGATATAACGGGTGTCCCAAAAAAACGTTCCGACCCAAAAATTTGATGGAACACAGAGAAAAAGTTTTCGAACCTAACGATTTCTGTTCACTCTAGCTACATGCTAGACATTTCAACTTAGAGTTTGGCATATCGTGAGAAGAATTTAGTCATCTGAAAATGGAATCATGAGCCCTAACATTTCGTTTTCATCCTCAAGACAAAACCAGAAAGATTCGTACGGTATTTTTTTTTCAAATATAAATATTTACAATATATCATTCCATTTAACTATACCTACTCTAATTACTATACAACACTACAGGTACGATACCATGGGAAGCGAAAGGCAATGACTACCCATGGCCAATAAGAAAGACGCGCAACGTTAAACTAGCATACAACTACACTACAAACGATTAAGAACTGGTGGAAAATGCAGTAGATTCTGTTCCACATCAAACGTCAGGCGAAACTCGTTAGTTGATAGTAGATAGAATGCTTGAAAATGCTTGACATCTGATGTGCAAAAGAATCAACAAGGGAAAAGAACTTAAAAAGGGGGTTGGTGGTTGCTAAGTACTGAAGTCACAAAAAGAACTTTTAATCTAACCGACCAGTTTCATGGATCGAGCGTAACGTCAATTCGAGTATTTTCCTGTTTAAGTCATAGGAAAGGTCTTGATCACCATATAGTAAAAGCTGTACCAGAACATCATTTGACAGATCGGTGATTTGTAAAAACGGTCGTAATAATTCAAAAATTCCAGCGAGACCTTGACGTTGAACATCAAAAGAAGTGTTTGATGTGTTTGAAACAGAAATATTTGTCAGGCTGTCCGATGCATTCAAGAGAGAGCTTCGCAATACTAAAACAGATTTGGCCATTCCTCTTCGCAAATCGGCTTTCGGCCAGAAATGCTTTTCATATAAGGGTGCTAAATTATGGAACGATCTTTCGGTTGAAGCTAAATCATCAAAATCTTATGAAATATTCAAAAAACGTATCAACAATGCCAACATCGAATGCTGATTCTCTCTTTCATGCTATAGATAGAATCACTTTACTTTGTTTATAAGATAATTTTGTAAATAAGGCTTGTATGCTTTTCTTAGTTTTGTATTTATTTGCACGGCCCACTGTAAATCAGTCCTTTGACTGACGTGGCCACCGTGCCTAAAGAATTTAAAATCAAATCAAATCAAATCAAGAAGGGCAGAGCAACAAAAAGTGCTCCGCGTCCTCAATGCCATCACTTGTTGGGCACATTGGGTTAATGATATCCCTAAAATTATGCTTGAAATTTGTGGAAATTCAACTTGCTGAGACCAACTCTAAGTAAAGTAAGATGGGACAACCCTTTTGGATCGTGAATTCCATAAACAGATTTTGTAGGGGGACGGATTATTGACAAAAGTTTTTTCTTAAAAACAGCGATAGAAGGTGCAAGTCTCAGTTCAGGCTCAAGCTTATTCCGTTTGGATAGACAGTTTGGATAGAAAGATTTGAATTTTTCTGTCCTCGCCTTTACACGCCCAATGACATCCTGATCACGGAGACAATACTGCGACTGATGAAGAGGTGGAATTGGATCTACTGTATAACCAGGACTAAGATTATTTACAAACTTGTAGAACAAGGTAAAGCGTCTACACCATCTTCGAGAACCCAGTGATTCCCGACCAAGCTCGGTGTACAGCTTCTCTCGAAATGTTCCCCTCCATGTACCTGACACAGCTAAAGCAGCAGAATACTGAACAGACTCAAGTTTTTCCATTAAGTTTGGCAAAATGATATTTTGACTGAATTCGCATACTTTTTCAGGAATATGAGAAATGACGTCCCATAGTCCAGATGGGGTCGCACATAGAGTTTTTATAATAGATTTTGGGTATGCCTGGGCAGATATTTGGAGAGATATTCAGCAAGCCAATACCCTTTCTTGTTTTAGAGATAGCAGATGACGGCATCCTACTTCATGGAGGATAAAGGGGACTCCTTCGAAGTCCAACACATACACTGAATTGACGATGCGTTCATTACCTTGACAAGGGGAAATGTAATAATAGACTTTCTACCAAGGTCAAGATTCGCATATACGAGACTTGCGTGCTGTCTTCGTTGCTATATTGTTCAGAGACATGGACTACTTATACTAGGAACATTAAAAGGTTAAATAGTTTTCACATGAGGTGCTTACAAAAACTGCTAAAGATAAAATGGCAAGACAAGATACCTGATATAGAGGTACTAAAGAGATCAGGGTTAACACACTTGGGAACGATGATCATGCAGAATGATGAAATATATATCTCGCTGCAAATTGAGCAGGTAGGCTAAGTGAGGCCAAACCAACATTCTAGGTATTAGTATTTCCCTGTCAAGCCAAACGAGTAGCTTGGTCTTCCACCGTGCGAGAATATTTTTGGCTCTCTGTGGTTTCGTGAACATTTCAAACCAAAGTTTTTCGGCAGCCATTGCAATGTTTTCCTAATGTGACCATTTGCTAATGTGACAATAAGAATGGTCTTTTAGGGTATACCACAAGTGATGTTTTTTACTTTTATGGGTGTTCATTAGCAGCATAGTACTGTTTCTTTCTTTTGCATACAATTCAAACGGTAGCGAAGTTCAGTTCAGTTCAGTTCATTCATTTTAAAATTCATCTAATACATCACTACAGTTCAACATACCCACCTATCTTATTAACAATGATAAACTAAAATTAAATACAGCACATAAAATAGAAAGAAGAACAGGACCGGATGATATAATTAAAGCAAAATGTTGAGAGACTAAATAGGTGAGTATGGAGAGCTGCAGTGAGATTAGGGGAATTTCTTAAAGGAGGGGCTCCCTCAATAGGCAGGCTAATCGAGGAGGGAGCACCCCCTAACTAAAAAGATATTGAATTATTATGATGTTATTGAAAACAGGTGCAGAAAGACAAGATAAGGTAAGGTATACACAAGGAATAGTATGTGAATCACTGGGTGTAATTATGGCACAGAAAATAGATCTTTACCTTAGTTTTGAATGAAGCTTTTGAGTGAGAGTTTCTTAATTCAACCGGAATTTCATTCCAAAGCTTAGCTCCTCTATGTCGAATGGAGTTTATCCCATATTGTAGGGTGTTTTTTCGTGCGAGAAACAAATCACCTTTACTAGCCTGTCTTGTATTATACTTATGCACGGATGAATTCAATAAGAAAAAGTCATCAAAGCAGCTTGGTGACATTCTGTTTACAGTTTCAAAGACAAAAGTGAGAAGTTTAAGCTGAAAGACATCAGATAGTCTGAGAAGTTCTAAAGACTTAAAGATTGGGGCAGAGTGAGAATGAGCAGGCTGAGAAGAGATTATTCGAACTAGTTTCTTCTGAAGTTTGTAGACTGGGTCTGTATAAGATGCAGAAGTATTACCCCACACAATAATACCATACTGGGCAAAAGACAAGAACAATGAATTATATAAGCAAAGCAACACATCTGGAGACAATAGGCTCTTAACCTTTGAGATAACACCACAAGTTCTTGCAAGTTTCTTAGACAACTCCTTCAGATGGAACCTCCAACTAAGATTTTCATCTAAGAGTAGTCCTAAAAATTTAACAAACTTTGCTCTTTGAATAGTCTTCTTTCCAATTTTAATAATAGGATTTTCATCTATTCTATTGTTTATTGAATGGAAGATCATGAAGTTTGTTTTTTCTACATTAAGAGATAATTTATTGGCATCAAGCCACTTTTTGACAGATCTGAGTTCAGTGTTTACAATCTTTACTAACTTATTTAAATTTTCACTCTCATAATAGATGTTAGTGTCATCAGCAAACAGGAAGAATTTAAGCCTTTTAGATAAATTAGCCAAGTCATTTATGTAAAGTAAGAAGAGCAGAGAACCTAATACTGACCCCTGTGGAACGCCACAAGAGATTTTGAGTAGGCCAGAGTTAGAACCATTTATGCTTACATACTGTTCACGCTCTGAAAGGTATGATTTAAACCAATCTAAAACAAGCGAAGGCTCTCTTAAGGATCAAAACAAAAGTCAAGTTAACTTTCCAAGAATCCATGTTTTCATACCAATAATCAGTGCTGCTGATTAAGGATGTTATGTTTTCGAAATCCAAATTTCTCGAAAGCACCTTAGATGATATTATTTAACAGTTTTATAACACTTTATAAACGGTTTATAACGCTGTTAACTTAAAAGACTGCAGTGGGCTGTCTATCTTAAGCAAGTAAAAACCATCGTTCCACGATTGTCACCTTCCCTATCCCTATCCCTTAAGGAAGTCACCTTCCCTATCCAAATGTTATTTGGGAGAGTCTGTAAAAACAAAATTTTATACCCTCCAATATCTGTATAACAGGGCTCATTCAATAATGAAAAAAGTACGCATGGTCATCTAAATGGCTAAGTGTTAAAAACCGTATGTCATCTAAATGGCTAAGTGTTAAAAACCGAAGAATGGTCATCTAAATGGCTAAGTGTTAAAAACCGTATTCGATCTGATCGTTCTGTGAAAGCAGGTAAGATTCTGACCAAGCCAGGAAAGCCTTAGAGATCAATACCTATATTGATCCGCGTACATCAAATTATGAAACAAGGGGTGAACCTTTTCGCAATTTGGAGAAAGGAGCTGAGGAGAGTGCGGGCCTGGCAACCTTGGCAACGGAAGGAAATTAGGATAATCCCGTCCTTGCGGCTCGGTTGCATCTCCCTGCAAACGTGACTTATTTTGATTCATTTGCACCTTTCAAGAGCCACACTATGCTTGCTTGGACTGGTGAAGTGTTTTCTCTGGCTTACTTAGCCATCTGGTCTTGCTTTCACCCATTGGTGAAAGTATTTGAGCCACTTTATTGGGAGCTAACAAGGCGATCAGTCTGGCTTTTGAAGTAAATAAGGTAATAAATGATGTCGCGATTTCGAGCATAATTAGGAGAGCAGATTCAGATGACCTCGAAAGGAAAAGAATACACGTGAATCAACTGCTGAGAACTGGTTTATTGGGAACTGGTATGAAATTTATTGAACATGATAATATATTTGACAATCATTTAGATAACTGGGGATTGCATCTCAATTTTCATGGTATTAACATTTTGACTGAAAATTTGATTGATTTTATAAGTGGGGAATGACTAGGTATCATAAAAGAACGTATGGATAAAAATAACGTAACACGAACGCATGACACTGCAAACATTTCGGATAACGATGCAGCGTTACAAACCACAAAATCGTTGGATAATAGGTGCAGCAAAACTGCAGGACTGTTCCGAACTGCAGACCCTGAGTTGGTAACTTTGTCTCATTTTCTACCTCGACTCCAACCATCGGGACCCCAACCATCGGGCCCAAAGATAAGTCTCTTGGGAGTTTGGTAAACAAATTTTTGGTTCTAAGCCCTAGCCCAGATGGCATTCCGCGAATAGAAACGCCACCCATATGCGAACCTTCCTTTTCTGCAACTACAGCTGCATCAAACGATACAAGGAAGATCTTTGAGGCCACTCCCCTTCCGCAGAATGGTCACCCCACGGCTCCGCAGACTGGACCACCTGCAAAAAGGGTAACTACACTTGGGCACAGGAAGGGTATGACTATCGCATCTTTAAAAGTAAGTAGCCTGCTCTTGCATATTGATGATATACGAATGCTTGTAAACGAACTAGGGATTCATATCTTGGCCTTAACTTATCCATAACGTGAGCGTGTGGCCGAGTGGTTAAGGCGTCTGACTCGTAAGCCAAAGGTCAGAACGGCCGTAGGTTCAAATCCCACGCTGGACAGTTTGGTCGCTGTCCGTAACACTAGCCCGGGTGGACCAGAGCCATGTGAGGGAAATCTGGTAGCTGTGGCGGGTAGCTGCGGCGGACTGATGGTAAAACATCCGTGGCCCCTGCTGGAAATAAGTCTCTCAGACTTTCGCGGGCTGGCCACGTTAAATATAAATACCTACCTACCTACTAAGCTTGACAAAAGTATTGATGATAGTTTGGTAGGTATCGAAGGGTATACCATAGAAAGATGCGATTGTGACCGTCATGGTGGAGGTGTTGCAAATTCAATAAAAGATACTTTGTTGGACTAGTTTACTGTGCGAGAAGACCTTCCAAAGTCAAATCTAGAGCTTGCATGCGTTGAGATTAAACCTGTTTGTGCTGCTCCTTTCTTTGTTATGGCTTGGTACAGGCCACCTAACGTAAATGATAGTTTTGATCAGATGGAAGAATGTCTACGGTTTCTTGATAGGGAAGACAAGGAAACTATTCTACTAGGCGACACAAACTGTGATTTTTGCCTAAATATTCCAGAGAGGGGGATACCAACCCAAATGACCTCCCAGCTCATTCTTTACGTCTGCTAGAATTATATAATTTGTTTGGCCTCCATCAATTAATTGAAAGCCCTACTCGTGAGACACTGACCACTACTACTCTTATAGATCACATAGATACGACAAACAAAAGTAATATAGTGTCTTCGAGGATACATAAATCTTGCCTCAGTGATCATTATCTAATCTTTTGTGTTAGAAAATTTCGTGGTGCTTGCAAAATACAACACAAGAATATTTCTACCAGGCAAATGAAGAATTTTGATCAAAATGCGTTTGTAAACGACCTTTTAGGGGTTGACTGGAGAGGCATCGTACGGAATACAGACGATATAAATGTTGTAGTTAACAACTGGACAAAAATTTTCTCACTTATTCTTGAAAAACATGCCCCGACACGTAACAGGCGTGTTTCTGACAAATTCTGTCCTCGGTTGACTAACGACTTCAACTTCTGTGCAAGACAAGGGATAATTTAAAAAAGAGCAATTCGTACAAAGTCCGAACTATTGATTAAGTCCTATAAACATGTACGTAATCAAGTTAACAAACTAAATGGGCAGCTTAAGTGCGATTATTTCACTCACAAAATTGCTTCCTGCGAAAGAGACCTCAAAAACACATGGAAGACCATCAATAACGTTTGAAACAAGAAATCCAAAACCACCAACATTTCGTCCATAAGTATCGAAGGGAACCCATCTCTTCCAGTGCTGGCATAGCAGAATCTATGAATGAATTCTTCTGTACCATAGGAGAACCACTTAGTGGGAAAATTCCCAGAGCGAAAAACCCTCTTCTTGAGAATGATTACGAGGCTAATCCACAAAAACTATGTTCAATTTCCACGTTATTGACACCTTTCAATTCGGAAAAGTTTTTGGCAAATTGAAAACATCAAAAGGATGTGGGAATGATGGTATTGCTTGCTGTTTTCCAAAAATTGCACTTCCGGTTATTTCAGAATCTCTTTGTGATATTTTCAACCTTTCAATTGCTACTGGTTGCTTTCCAGATAGCTGGAAAATCGCCAGAGTAGCACCCATTTTTAAAAGTAGCCAACCTGATGACCGATCTAATTACCGACCTATATCGGTGCTGCCTGTTTTAGCTAGGGTCTTAGAAAAACTTATTCATAACCAATTTTACGATTATTTGGACAGAAACAAGCATCTGTTTTCAAACTAATCTGGCTTCAGAGCTCTTCATTCTGTTGTCACGTGCCTTCTTAACAACACAGATGACTGGTAACATGGACGATGGCAGATACACTGCAAATATTTTCATTGATCTCAAAAAGCATTTGATACTGTGAATCATGACATTTTACTTGCTAAGTTGAGGAAGTATGGCGTTGAAAATCTTGAACTTGCTTGGTTTACGTCTTATCTAACTAGCACAAAAGAATTTTGCAAAGTGAACGGGATATGTTCCAAAACAGAAGATATTCATTGTGGTGTGCCACAGGGTTCTTGTCTTGGCCCTCTTTTGTTTTTGATTTATATCAATGATCTTCCGTTCGCCCTAAAGAAAGGCAAAGTGACGATGTACGCAGACGATACGAGTATTTCTTATTCCTCTTCGAGTTTAGTAGACATAGACCAAACTCTAAATAGTGAACTGAATGATTTGAAGCTATGGATGCAAGGTAATAAACTTTCTTTGAATGTCCTAAAAACTCAGGCTATGGTTGTAGGCTCCCAGCCCAAAATCAAGAAAATTACTGACAAAATTGTTGATCATCCACAGTTTTTTATTGGTTGCTCTCAAGTTGAAAATGTAGACCGAGCAAAATACCTGGGTGTCATAATCGATAGGAACTTAAATTGGGAAGAGCACATCAGCAATGTCCGTACCAAAGTTTCTCGTGCTATTGAGTTTCTGAAATACTCCAGGAAATTTTTACCTCAAAACACATTGAGAAAATGTAAAATGTAATCAGGTATCGTCGAGCCCCATTTTCGGTTCTGTTGTTCGGTGTGGGGGTGCTGCGGAGTGACCAAGTTGCAAACCTTACAAAAGTTACAAAATCGAGCGGCTAGAATCGTTACGAAAAGCAGTTTTGATACCCCTTCTATAGGTTTGACACAAAGTTTAAATTGGCCTACTGTAAGCGACATCATTAAAGGCGAAATCTTAACTACAGTGTACAAATCGCTAAACGGTCTCGTCCTGGAGTACCTTTCCGGCTTGTTTGAAAAAAAGTCGGCTCGAAATGTCAGGGAACTCAGAAACACCGAAAATATTGGAAAAATTGATGTTTGATTCATTGTATGAACACCTTTCCCTTCATGAACTGCTGAATCCTAACCAATCTGGTTTTCGCCCTGGAGATTCTACTATCAATCAGTTGATCTCAATCGCTCATTCTATCTTTGTTGCATTCGACTGCAACCCTCCTTTAGATGTACGTTCAGTTTATCTGGATATTTCAAAGGCTTTTGATAGAGTGTGGCACGATGGCTTAATCTATAAACTACGGCAAAATGGCGTATCCGGGCAGTCTTTGACACTGATTCAGAGTTTCTTAGCGGATCGTATGCAACGTACTGTGTTGAATGGCAAAACATCACAATGGGGCAAAATTTCGGCCGGAGTCCCACAGGGATCGATTCTAGGTCCCCTGTTCTTCCTTATTTACATTAATGATCTGACAACAGATCTCAAATGCAATGTAAAGTTATTTGCCGATGACACATCAATTTTTTCAGTTGCTCACGACCCAAACGAATGCGCTGCGGATCTCAATCATGACTTAGATCTTATCAAGCGTTGGGCACATGACTGGAGGATGTCTTTCAATCCTGACCCTACAAAGCAAGCAGTCGAAGTGACATTTTCTAAGAAAAGAATCTCTGTTGACCATCCGCCTATCTTTTTCAATGATGCAACAGTTATGAAGGTTGACGAACATAAACATCTAGGTGTTGTGCTTGATTGTCGACTGACGTTTTCTAGTCATATTCAATCTGCTATCAATAAAGCGAGACGTGGGATTGGTATGCTTCGGTTTTTATCTAACTACTTGCCAAGGCAAACTCTAAACGAACTTTACAAACTCTATGTTCGTCCACATCTCGACTATGGTGACGTCATTTATCATATCCCACAGAAAGTGCGTGACTTTAGCCATGAAGTCACCTTACATCGCCTGATGGAGCGACTTGAGTCCGTCCAGTATTCTGCTGGCTTAGCTATAACTGGCGCGTGGAAAGGTACTTCAAGAGACAAAATATACGAGGAACTTGGTTGGGAATCATTGAATGACAGAAGGTGGAGCAGGCGTCTCGTTCTCTTCTATAAGTTCATCAACGAACTTGCACCTGAATATACAAGACATCCTATTCCACCAATTCGTTGGTCAAATTATGCCCTTAGAAATCAGGCTGTAGCTGGGCGAATAAATGCAAGAACGGAGCGCTTTGAGTCAAGTTTCTATCCAAACTGCTTAAAAGAATGGAACAGCCTTGCTTCTGAGATCAGAGAATTACCTACAGTAAGCTCATTCAAAAACAGACTTTCCTCTCTCATCCGCCCCACTCAAAAACCTATTTATGGAATTTATGATCCAAAAGGCGTTGCCATCCTCACCCAGCTGCGTGTAGGCCTCAGTAAGCTAAATTCTCACAAATTCAACCATAACTTTCGTGACACAGTTAACCCAATGTGTCTGATTAATGATGGAATAGAGGATACTGAACACTTCTTGCTGCAATGCCATGCATACGAAGATCGGAGGCGTGATCTCCTTGACACCGTTAACGAAGTATTCCAACTACACAACATCTTAAACCTGCCAAATAAAACCCTTGTGCAAATAATGTTGTATGGTGATAAAAGTTTTACTCATGACCAAAACAGACAAATTTTGGAATCAACGCTAAAATTCATTCATTCATCAGAGCGCTTTTTGTAGCACCACCAATGCAACTAGGTACATTAATCTTTATCTCATCCTTCTCTATTAATCTTTAACCTTGTTATAATATCATAAATGTATTGTAAATATATCTATGTTACTAAAGACTATACCAAAAACCTGTCAATTTTTGATTTTTGATCCGGCAAAAGTGTTATCCAACCTCTGAGATCTGTTTCTCCCTATGAAGGGAACAGAGTCTTTAGTGTCTCTATTTTGTTGTTTGTTAAAGATCATTTAGGGTAGCCATGCCTATCATGCTCCCAATGATATCGTTAATGTAAATATGTTTCGTTAAATTGTAAATTTTTAGATTGTGTATAAAAAAAAAAAAAACACCGAAAGTGATCTTTCGATACCTTTACGAAAAACTAACAATGGGCAGAGGGCTATATCTTTTCGTGGACCTAAGCTTTGGAATAGCCTTGAACTTGATGTTAAACAGGCACCATCTCTTGCCACCTTTAAGAGAAGAATCAAATCGTAAGCTGGAAACGTTTGTGCCACGGCCCCCTGAAAAGCAGTTCTCATGGACTGACGGGGCCACCGTGCCTAAATAAATAAAAATGAAATGAAATGAAATGAGCACGCAATTTGAATGAGGAACAGAGGTCAATCATTTTAGAAACAGAAAATTTACCCAGGCGACTTTAAATCCATCGCTGCGTTGTTCTTTCACGAAATTTTTACTGGAAATGGTGGCGATCACTTCACAAAAACTGAGAAACCCAGGAATCATATTTTTCTTTTAATCTGGTTCTCGGATGGCAATCATTGCTTAATGTGGCCATGCAGCATCTACAAGAATTGCGAAGCCTTCAATTAAATTGTGATACAAAGTATCTGATAATAGGTTTTGATTATTTCAGAGAGTTAGTTATGATCTAGCTAGTGAAGCTTTTGGCTCACCCGACAATATTATTTTCATTTATTCAATAGAACAATTGTATTACGATTTTCGGGTGATTTTCGGTGTATCGTGAAGGTGAAGATGCGCATTTCAGCGCCAAGTTTTCATATCGCAGAAATAGCGCAGACCTAATCAAGTCCGCGACCCTTTGTCATAACGCTCAATTGTTAAGGATACATGGTACTCCCCCAATTGTTTTCTAGCTTTGTTTTTGGGTCAACTTGACAGCCAATCAGCACGGGGATTGTTGACGCATGCGCTAGTGGAGACATGGAAAAAGTGTCTAGATAAATCGGGTATAACAGGAACAATCCTAATGGCTTTGTCAAAAGCATACGATTGTATACCCCACGATCTACTAATTGCAAAGTCAGAGGCATATGGGTTCAAGAAAAATGTTCTCAAACTGGTTCATAGTTACCTGACAGACCGAACACAAAGTGTCAAAATAGGCTCCACATATAGCTCACCACAGCATATTTCAATTGGGGTACCGCAGGGATCAGTTCTTGGGCCCTTACTTTTCAACATCTTTATAAACGACCTGCTTTATTTGGAAGTGGAATCGGAGATATGTAACTTTGCTGACGATACGACAATTTACGCGTGCGATACAGATGTGGAGGCAGTCATAATTAGATTAGAGGGTGACCTACAGGGATTAATGCAATGGTTTACTAACAACGGCATGAGTGCCAATCCTTCAAAATTCCAAATAATGTTTTTGGGGCTAAAGGGAGCAAAGAAACTATGCCTTAACATGAACGGCCAACTGATTCCATCAAGCGAACAAGTAAAACTTCTGGGTGTAAACATTGACAACTCACTGAAGTTTGAAACACATGTGAAAGAGATATGTAAGAAGGTCAACCAAAAAGTGTATGCATTTGGAAGGTTAAGACCATATCTAAGAGAGCAGAAGTCAAAGTTACTTTTAAATTCCGTGGTAATGGCGAATTTTCCTCTTGCCCTCTGATCTGGTTATTTTGTAGCAAAGTTGCAACATTGAAATTAATAGGACCCACAAACGTGCACTGAGAACCTTATAAAGAGACTATGAATCCACGTTTGAGGAACTTTTAGATAGGGGTGATACAAAGATAACATATCAAAAAAATATCTAAAAAACCTCATGGTGTAAATCTACAGATCAACGAACCATCTCAATCCTGAGTACATGTGGGATTTCTTTGTCAAGATGTTCCCTACAACCTTCAGACTAAGGAACTATGCAAGCTCCCCTCGGTGAGTTCTCAGCGCTACGGAATAAATTCCCTATCCTTTAGAGGGAGTCTATTGTGGAATGCTCTTAGTGATGACTTAAAATTGACAACTTCTCTCGTGAAATAGCAGGGGTAAATTTTGTAACAATAGAAATCTCAGTTTGTTTACATTTTGCACCATAGCCAATCAACGAGCTCCATTTTAATCACATGATCAACAACTTCGCGCGTCGAGAGTGGTAGCTGTGGAGAAAACCATAAGACAACTACCCTCTCAACTTTTGGTCGTCGCGAAAATATACTTGCGAAGAAGCTTTAGAAATTTTAAATCTGTGTTGTCAGATTAATATCCTAGCCAGGGATGCTTGCCCACTTGTCTGCGGTACCTTGTTTTTGTGAAATAATTTCTTGAAACTTCTTCGTTTCACGGACCTCTCGTTTCCTTTGATAGAGCTGAGTTCCGGCGCAATAAAACTAATCTTTGTCTTTAGGAACGACAAAATGGCACTTTAAACGGCTAAATTCAGTTCCAAAATAATAATACATTTAATTTTGATTTACCAGAACAATGTGTTGCAGCAGCTTATCCTAAACGGTCGTTAGTTAGCCGTGGCAACGAAATTCTCAGAACAAGAAAAATCAGCATGGAAGGGTTTC
The DNA here is from genome assembly GCA_964019985.1 of Aurelia sp. 4 Dawson et al 2005. Classification (NCBI taxonomy): domain Eukaryota; kingdom Metazoa; phylum Cnidaria; class Scyphozoa; order Semaeostomeae; family Ulmaridae; genus Aurelia; species Aurelia sp. 4 Dawson et al 2005. The sequence goes on along the minus strand of OZ026493.1, from coordinate 17,714,072 downwards.
TTTTGTGGGTGTTTTAGCAGGTGTTTTTGCCAATTCGTCGACTGATCAGAGTGTAACATGAAGAATCATTTGCTGGTTTCTTCAGAAAATAAAATACACTAAGACAACACTAAACAAGACTTTGGCCGGTCAACTGAAAGAGTAGAGTAAGAAATAGTTGCACAACAGAGTTGTACAACAAAGTTTTGTGTTTATTTGAATTTGGATGCTCCAAATTTAGTGATTACGATAACATTAACAAAGGTTTATTATCAAAATTATCAGATTTTCGGTCAAGAATCGAGTTTCTTACGCGTTCCATAAAAATCACTTGTACCCTCGTGAAAATTTCAAAACAGTACTCGTATGTTTAGACATTAACTCAAGTAGATACCCTCCGAGTAATATAAGACAGGAAACAGGTAAAATATATAAAGTAAACTATGCCGAGGCTTTCCTTGACTAAACTGGAAATTTCCAAATGCTTTTTGCCAGTTCTCGAGTTTCTTAGCCTTTTAGTGATCTTCTATTGAGTTTCTCCATACAAAACTTGAGTGTAAAACGTACAAGGAAATTTGATAAGGACCCTGTTCCAAGGTAAGAACATCTTGAATTTCAATTCTATGTCACATAAATCTTTGTAGCTGGAATGCTTCCGACCCAGGTGTGTAAATTCAAATTCATAAATTCGGAAGTATTTATAAAAGTTCGTCATTCTCCAATTTTATTTGAAGGCGAAGTTAAATCCAACGTTTAAGAAGACATGAGTTATATGATTCATCCTTTTACAAATTAATCCACTTACCTTTCAAGACTGACTTCTTTTAAATTTTCTGCTCCCTTCTTTTATGTCACTCGTTGGGGAAACCTTCGTGGCCGTAGAGTTTGCAAAATCAAGATGTCAGAAACAACATTCTATTTCTCATCGAATGATTAATTGTACAAACTCTTCATGATCTTATCTCCTATTTTACCAGTTCTGCTGCCAAAAGGTGCCACAATCTTATTCAATTTTGTCCCAAGGTTTTCATCATTTATCGAAGCAACCAAATAATGTTTCAGTCCAGTTTTGAATAATAAGAGGATGAATTGACAAAACTCCCGCCAAAACACTAACAAGCGAAACTCTTACATGCTAATTTTCCTTGTTATGCAAATTTTGTTGACAGGGCCACAGGGCCAACTGACGGCCACTTAGGATGGTTGCTGAAATACTTCTTTCCGGTAAATCAAAATAAAATGTTTTGTAACCTTAAATTCCAGTCTCGAACTGATTTTAGATGTTAAGAGTGCCATATTTATCGTTCCTTTTCGCGCTGAACCTCGGCTACTTCAAAGGAAGTGAGAGGCTCCGTGAAATGACGGAGTTTCAAAGAATTATTTCGCAAAAACCAGGTATAGCAGACAAGTGGGCAAGCAACTCTGGTTAGGAAATTTATCTGACAACACAGACTTAAAATTTCTAAAGCTTCTTCGAAAGTATATTTTCGCGGCGACCAAACGTTGAGAGGGTAGTTTTCCTATGGTTTTCTCCACAGCTACAACTCTCGACGCGCGAAGTAGTTTATCATGTGATCGAATTGGAGCTCGTTGATTGGCTATGGTGCAAAATGTAAACAAACTGAAATTTCTATTATTACAAAATTTACCCCTGCTTCGTGAAATTCAAAAAAGAAATACGTTGCTGGGATGGCAACAACTGCACGTGCTACATTTGCACTTAATTTAGGGTTTTTACATATTTTATTTTCTTGTATATTATTTAAATAGTTGGTGTAAATTAACTGTTGTTAGCTACAAATAATCCAACTGTAAATAAGTTTTTATGATTATGATTATGCGCTATAAGACATTGGTCAATCATTCTAATACCTGCAGCTGTTGAAAAGGTCGTTGCAGTGACAACGAGTAGTAAGGGAAGATTCGCAGGTCGATTTACGGGAAACTTTGCTTATGCTTTATCAATTCTTGACTGCAGCTATGTTTGTTATGTGCCTGCAAGAAACAGCAAAGAAAGATTCCACGACCGATCGTCCCGGAAGCTTGGTATAAATTGGCCTAAGTAAAGCATCAGCGCTCTGAAGATTGCTATCTATTTATCTACGAGTATACTGAATACCTTCTAAAAAGAAGCTTAGCATCAGTGTATGAGGCCAATTCAAGATGGCGGCCACACCAGAAACGTGTTCTGAAAATGATTTGTTGTTTCGACATAGATATAACGAAGAGGGTGTAATATCTGAAACTGGGATTATCCTAAGTCCAGCAGACATCGAGGAAATGATTGCTGACGATATTAAGAAAATCCATAGCAAGAAGCAACGTGCTGACACAAATTCAATTTGCAAATCACTTCAACGAGCAAATGGCCTAACTAGAGGCATCGTAACGATGTAACTAAAAGACATGCTTGCTACTGGTAGAGTCATAAAGGGGTTACATAATGGTCAAGAGACCCTCAGCCTAAGAAAAGAAGCTAAAAATAAGAAACTGAATTTGAAAGTATCGGAGCCAAAGAAAAATAGTTTCAGCATTATTGAGGAAAGGGCGGAGTGCCAAACTGACTTACATGAACTGGCGTCGCAACCACTTGGACAGACAGAAAGCTGCACGAGTGAAAAGGATAGTGATGAAGGAACAAATATAGGTCTAAATAAAGTCATCAAACCGCAGTCAAATTCAGATTCCAAGTCTGACCATAGCCATGCCTCAAACGACTCGTTCCTTTGCTTCCTTGACGGGGTAAAAACACCAACGAGCGATTAATTGCACAATGACCTACATAATTTTCCCAGTGAAGATTCAAATTCTAGTTCTTTTTTAAACATCATACAGAAATTAGTTGAAAGCAGTGCAAGTTTGAATGAAATGATTAAAACTGAGAGGCGTAAAAATCCCGTAATAATACAGTGCTTGCCAATGAAGATTCTGGCTTAAAACTGAAAATCCAGAAAATGAAAACAAAAATGTGCACGCAAATACCATGTGGGAAAGAGAGTAACATTGCATCAGTTCAGCCAAAACCACAGGACATAGCAAACGATTCTGGTCGAGTCTTTGAGGTTAATGAATCAGTTGAACAACGCCTTGCCAAGCAGTTGACAGAAGTCCAAAAACTTAAGCATGAAGAATTTAAACATTTGAAATCTACTGAGGGGAATGAGGAATTATCGTGTTCAGTCACTCAGAACCATGTCAACAAAGTAAATAAACCTTCAACGAGAGCAAAAACTTCAGGATCAGCAACTACAGAAAAAGACAAAGGCACAAGAAAGGTGAAAAACAATAGGAAAAACAAACAACAAAACAAACAACTAAAGAGCAAAATCACCCACAATGCTGCTGAAAATGGAGGCAATGAAAATGTAAACAGCTCCACAACGAATGTTAATGGTAAAACTGCTCCAGTAAATAAGAAAATCCTTTTACTTGGTGATTCACATGTTCGTCGTCTTAATGACTGTAAGCTATTACCTGACAGTATTGTTGCAAAAGGCATTGGTGGCAGGGGCGGATCCAGACAGTCGCCACAGACGCACGGAAGACGGTCAACTTTCCAAAGCCTAATCTTTTTAAGTTTGTTAGCTGATATTTATGGCGTGCCATCAGCGAAGGAAAATTCGAGCATTAATATCAAAAAACCTTTTCTGAATTTCTTCGTTCAGCCCTAAAATCGTTGAGACTTTCCATATTCATTATTTGAATTCCCAAAGACGAGTGCATAATGCCGTTCTTGTTCATTTCACCATCACTGATCACACTTGTAGGGTCCCCTTTTGATTTGCCTCGTTCTGCTTCCTCTGGTTTGAGTGCTTTCTATATTTGGAGACCCTTTCTTCAGAAAACAATAGCAAATTTTACGCATAAATTAGAGAACAAGCGTGCGACTGTACGAATATTTTAAAAACTGCGCGGTCATAATAAAACAATCGTTTTTGGAACCAATATTTTTAGCATTGTCTTGTGCGACTGTAGAGGCGATGGATGATAAATGGTATCCAATACAAAATGTATAGGGGAAAGATTGTGAGATGGTCGTGGCGATGTATGTGATCTATCATAGTCGCCAGCAAGAACGCTCAGCCAACAGCCTCACTCTGATCCTTTGCCTTGGATTATGGCCTATGGCCTTGGCACTCTCACAGTTCCCACAGGTGGATGTCTTCGCGCCAAAATATTAAGCTTAAATTTCTTGATAATTTGGAAATTGTCGTTACGAAGATCCTTGAGAAAGACAAAGATTTGATGGAGGCAAAAGCTGAAGATGAGCTCAAAAGATCGTCGCCTACTGTGTTCCAGCGTCTTTGGTCTTGGCTCGTCTATCTTGAAAACTCAAAGACAAAATGTGGTAGGCCTACCCTCTAGCTACTGTTGGCTGAAAGAATCAACAAACTTCTTTGCTCAAGTGGTTGGAATAATAAGGTAAAATTATTGGCTGGTGCAACATGTAGAAAATATTATTTGCCGATCTGTTTTCTCACAAAGTTGGGTCACTAAAGTTGGGTGAAAGTTGGGTCACTCCAAATCATGAAATGAAAACTCAAAACTACCACACACAGGCACAGTCAATAGGAAATTTCTTTCTCTCTCTTCCTGGCAGCGTCTCTGCTAGCACATGCTAAAACAAGAGGCTCTTTCTGATTTACACATTTTTTGGGACATTTTTTCATATATGCATGTAGCCAAAGCTTTCTACAGCTCTAGTCTAGCATTATCTTTTGAAATATTAAAAAGTTAAATGCAAGAAGATCATAGCACAATGTTGTTGAACCTTTTATTCTTGGGTGGATTGTTTTCACAATGATTTATGTTTTTAGTCTAATGCAATATTTGTTTTCAAAAAGAATAAGCTTTATGCGTGATTAGAAACACATGGCATAGTAGTGGTAAAGATTATATCAATTCATATTACCCAGAAAAGTGAGAAACGAATTTATGAAGTTGTTAGTTCTATGTGCTGATCCAAGATTCTGGTAGAATGACAAAACAACTTTTAGTTCATGTGTTCAAGCTCTATGTTTCCTTTATGCAACGTCAGAAAAAACAAGACAGAAATTATTTGATGTAAATGGAATTGACATCCGTTATTGGTCTTAAGCCCAAATTACTTTGAGTGTCCACCAGATTACAATTAATGTTTTGATAAGAAACTAAGGTCTGAAAAGAACTTTTCCCACCAAAAAGCTCCATGAGCTTCTTATATTTTCAATGCAGTATAGGTAAGAGTTAATTCATATTTGTTAGCAAGGCTCACAAAATACTTTGTAAAATCTTAACTTTTTTGTAATCTGACAGTTGAGCGTCTTATAAACAGTTTATTATGCAAAATGTGTGCATTTTAACATGTTACATGTATGCTGTAGGTTACACAATATCAGACTCTGTACACACAGGCTGGACTTTTCATAAGTTGATTTTCTTTGGTTCAAAGAAATGTTGCCTATGAACAGTATCATCATACATTACTTTCCTATTACCCTTGTCTTGTCATTCATCCAATGGACAATGTCCTGATATATTTTCCTTTACTTTAAATATGCGACATTCATCAAACAGACTCTTATTGACATCCATGAATAATGAGCATGGTATTATATCTTGAAACAAATGATATACCACACAGCAGTGCATTAATTTAAGGAACTGCCATCACTGTGCAAAACAGTGCAAACTGCAGTTTTTGGGTCAAAAGGGTATGGAAATTCAACAGGTTGGGAAAGTGTTTGGTAGACAGAGATCATATTGAAGGTAAGATTTTTCAAACACTGGACAGCATAATTCATCAATTGCAGAGCACCAGTGTTGGGTTGTGTAGTGGTTGTTCCACCACATGCAAGTGATTCATAGATAAAGTGGGTCCAGGGGCATGCTCCCCAAGAAAATGTTTGCAGAAATGACCTCTAAAATAGCTATATTGCACCAACTTCTCCTTTTTTCAAGGCAGTTGGGCATGCACCTAGTTTCCCAAAAAACTTTTATCAGCCTTTTTAATCCAGACTTTCTGACTTGTCTTCCAAGTTGGTTTTGGCACCATTTTCAGAGTGTCCTACAAAGTGACACCTGAAATGTACATTTGTCCAACTTTCTGTTTGGAGAAAGCATTGCCACAAGATTCTTGTGACTATGGACAAAGTAACAAGAGGTGAATTAATTCAATAAGAGATGCAAAAATTTCCTGTCGAAAGGGGATGCTGAGCTGGCTTGCATTGAAAGGAATTACTGATTGATTCTTGTTATGAATACATCCAAACAGTAGTATTTCACACTAAGATTTGAAAACATTAATACTGCATGATTCATTTTACCCTGGCACATTTTGGATTGATCACTGCACAAATAGGTCATCACTGCACCTTGAGCCTTGTGATACAGAATCTGGAAATAGCATGTAATAACGGACTCATCATAATACAGCCACAAATGCATGACAGATACTGTTCAAAAACCTGTGGAAAGAAAACTGTTAACTCCAGCGCAAGGAAAACAAGCAAAATAAACCTGTGGCTAGGGAGAAAACTGTTGAATCATGCAAGAAACGAATTAATCAGAATGTTGCAATAAAAAGCAAAATAGAACGGCCAAAGAAGCGTTTAGTCGCACACTTGTCAATTGGACTCTTCAGAAAACAAATTAACGATACAAACAAGACGATGTAACACCAATCCAAGCTACGTGACCATAACACTAAACCAATTCTTATGTCTTGGATTAGTAATGGATTCATTTGCAAAATATTTCCTTCTTCTTCTGGCACTGGTCATAGCACATCATCTGTTGAGATTCGAAAGAGGAGAATTGAATTTCCTACTGAACTTTATTGGTGCGAACGAAGGACAGTGTCGAGAAATGGGAGCATTTGCGAAATATGTTGTCTGATACTAGTCACAGCAAATCGTCAGATAAGATTCGAAAGTAGAGAATGAAACTTACTCTAGAAGTGTAATAAAGCAATGTTTATATATAAATATATATATATATAGTAGAACGCAGGACTGTATCAAGCAATAAAACAACTCCGTGAAAGTTTTGTGCACTACCAGTTACAAGTTTACAGGCCAATTTTGTTCTCAATATTGTTCAGTAGTTGGATTGACTTCCCAATTCTACTGTTGATGGCTTCGATTTTGTTTAAGTTTCTTGAGCGGTAATACGAAAGGAAACTTTCAACTTCAGGGTTTCATTTAATTTTAGTGATCCTTTATTCCAAACGGGTGATGTCTCACTCTAATAAATGGACAGATAAACCACTCTCTTTAATAGATAGGGCGTTTTCCGGCAATCCTAAGGGCGTGGCCCCCAAAAATTTTTCCGGGGGCTCCGCCCCCGGACCCCCGAACTCCTCGCGCTTCGCGCTCGCTTCTTCGGGCCATTCCAGACTCGCGCTTCGCGCTCGTGCTGGCGACTGTCAACTTTTGGGCTGGATCCGCCCCTGGGTGGCCTCAGGAGTAACCAGATTATATCACATCACAAACAAACAATCAACAGTGAGCTGAAAACGACCGATAAAGTTATGATTCATATCGGCAGCAATGATGTTTCCAAGGGGATCCAGCAAGTGAAAATTTTTGAAAATGTTCACTCTGCCAGTAAGAGATTGAAGGATACCAACCTAGACATTAAAATATCTGTTTCGTTTGTATTTTTACAAGGCTATGATACACTCAAGAATATCAAAGTTATTGAGATTAACAGGGCCCTTAAACACCTCTGTCTCACTCAGGGGTGGGAATACATCGACCATGGCAATATAGCCTTTAGACACTTGGATAAAGGTGGTATGCATCTCACCCCTGCGGGAAACAGATTGTTTGCTAGAAACGTAATTGGTCATGTTCAGTCTGGGTAACAGAAGCTGGCCCATTGGGGCGGAAACAGTTGATCTCCTTCCACCCACTGCAAAAAATGGGGGTAAGGAATGCTCCCAGAGGCAGGGAGGTTCACCTCGTAATCGTACACCCTCTTCACTGGTGCCGGATGGGTCTCATCAGCAACTAGGATTTAAGAAGGGCATGGTAATTGCGTCTCTGAATATAAATGGTCTCCGGAGTCACCTAGATGAGGTTCAGCTTTTAATTACGAACCTTGGGACCCATATCCTTGCCTTGAATGAGACTAAGCTCAATCCAAAATTCCCAAAAGAGCTCACTAGTGTGGCTGGTTACCAGCAAGAACGTTTGGAAAGGACATGCAATGATGGGGGTGTTTCCATTTATATTAGGGACTCTATCAAGTACAAGCGTCGTCTTGATGTCCCTACTGATGACTTGGAACTTATCTGTATTGAAGTTGAACAACCAGAAAGCAAGCCTTTTCTTGTTCTTGCTTAGTACCGTCCACCCAGTGACCCTGTTGGATCTTTCAATAAGCTGGAAAAAGTCCTCTCTTATTTGGACAAAGAGGGCAAAGAAATAATCCTCTTGGGGGACACTAATTATGACCTCACTCCAAAACAAGCTGAGCAGCCCAAAGATAACAATTCCAAGAACATGCTTGATCTCTATGACTTGTTCAGCTTCAAACAGCTTACTGATAGACCAACTAGGGTCACTCTAACTACTTCTTCCGTTATTGACCAAATTGCTACAACACGTGCCAGAAACATGGTAAAATCTGGAGTGTATGAAGTTTCTTTGAGTGACCATTATATGGCCTACTGCATTCGAAAATTTAATGGAGCAGTGGAAAAAGGCCATAAATTGATCAAAACTCGGAAGATGAAAAATTACAATGAAGAAGCATTCCTGGCTGATTTTTCTGGTATATGTTGGTAGCAAATGCTTACTGGAACTGATGACATCGATGTTCTTGTGAGCAATTGGTCAAACCTACTTTCTTTGATCAAAGAAAAACATGCCCAATGACTGTAATGCGTGTTTCTGAGAAGTACTGTCCCTGGATAGACAAGGACCTGAAGAGACTAATGCAGACCAGGGATAAGCTAAAAAACGCTGCAGCCAAAAGAAAGTCCCAATTCCTTATGGACTCTCATAGACAGGTCCGTAACAAGGTCAATGTCCTAAGTATCCAGCTAAAGAAGCAGTACTATACTAATAAGATCTCTGCATGTCAAGGTGACATGAAAGAATCATGGAAGGCAATTAACGAGCTCCTCAATAAGAGATCAAAGTCCAGCAACATTGATTGTCTCAAAGAGTCTGGTTCTGAAACTGTTCATAAAATAGATATTTCGAATGCAATGAACAGCTTCTTTTGCTCAGTAGGTAAGGATCTTGCTGACAAAATTGCCAAGCCCCAAATCCCCTTCTTGAAGGTGACTATGAAGTCAACAAACGAAGGGCAAGATTCAGTTTCAGGAATATAGAAGTGCAGGAGATCAGGGATGCATTTGCCACGGTTACGATAGCAAAGAGCTTTGGGACTGATAACATCTCTAGCTACTTTTTGAAGCTTGCGCTGCCTTTTATTGAAAACTCGCTTGCTTTCTTCTTCAATACATCCATTGAAACAATTCGTTTTCCCGACTCATGGAAAGTTGCTAGAGTTAGTCCGATTTTCAAGGAAGGAGATAAGGCTGAGAAGTCTAACTATCGACATATATTAGTCTTGCCCGTCATCTTAAGGCTCTTTGAAAAATTAGTTACAAATCAGCTGTACCAGTATATGTATGATAATGGACACTTTTCATCTGGCCAATCCGACTTTTTGCGCCTTCATTCAACGGTGACATGTTTGCTCAAAAATACTGACGACTGGTACAATGGAATGTATCTTGGAAAGCTTGTGGGACTGGTGTTCACTGACCTTAAAAAGGCATTCGATACTGTTGATCATAACATTCTCTGCAAAAAGCTCGAGCTTTACGGCGTACAGCAACGTGAACTCTCTTGGATTAAATCCTACCTTTCCAACCGGAAACAGTTTTGCAGGGTTAATGGTGTGGATTCAAAATTGGGGACATGGAAGTTGGTGCTCCACAAGGTTCATGTCTCGGCCCTCTTCTCTTCCTCATCTACATCAATGATCTCCCATAAGCTGTCCAGGATTCTACAGTATCTATGTATGCTGATGACACCAGTTTGTGCTACCAGTCTCACGATATGACTCGGCTGAATGAGGCTATTAATAGCAACCTCAAAAAGATGGATACTTGGCTACGAGGCAACAAGCTTTCCCTGAATGTTGCGAAAACTCATTCCATGCTTATCTCCACCAAGCAAAAATAGAACAGTCTCAAAAGTCAAAGTGAAGACCTGTAACTGAAAATTCGCGACAATGATCTTGAAGTAGTCAAAAAGACAAAATACCTTGGTGTGCAAATCGACTGCTCCTTGAACTGGAAAGAACAAATCAAAGCAGTTTCTAGCAAGGTCTCAAGGGCAGTTGGCTTTTTAAGACATGCGAAGTCTTTTCTCCCGAAAGAAACTTTGCAGACTCTCTACACAGGCATTGTGGAGCCACACCTTCGATACTGCTGTTCCGTCTGGGGCTGCGCCGCTTTAACTGAAATTAATCAGTTGCAAAAGCTTCAAAACCATGCTACTAGGATAATAACAAATAGCAGCTTTGATGTCCCAGGCAGACCTCTTATCAAAGAGATGGGGTGGAAGACCATTGACGAACTAATGACGTGTGAATCTAAGACAATGGTCTTTAAGTCCCTGAATCAACTGGCTCCAGAATACCTTTGTGGCCTTTTCACTCGAAATTCGCTCTGCTCATCATATAGCCTTCGTAATACGGGGACCGACCTAGGGTTACCGAAGAAAAGGTCATCAAATGGCCAGAGATGTTTCTCATACAGAGGTGCAAAATTATGGAATGGCCTGGCAACCGAGTCAAAGCAGGCAACCTCCTTGTATAGTTTCAAGAAAACTATTTCTAAATGTTCCCTATAATTTTGATTTTTGGTTTGAATATTTAACTTCATTGTAAATAGGTTTGGAACATTGTAAATAAGGTTTTACAGTTTAATTTATGTAATAGCTTTTTACTTTCTTTCTTAAATTGTAATTAAACGTTTTATTAGAGGGCCCCTTGAAAATCAACTTGCTGAAGGGCAACCCTCCTTAAATGTATAAAATGAAAATGAAATGAAGTGCTTAAAGTAATATAAACGGAAGGGGGACAACTTTTTTACGTTTATTATGTTTCTGTTTTCTGAGTTAAACGGAATCTAAGCATATATAAGCCCTAAGTGAAAATAACCGTGCAAATATTAAGGTGAAAAGAATGAAGCTGAGACACTTCTATATGCATAATTTCACTTTGAGGCTATAATACAGTAAGATAAGATTTTTTCTAGCATGTTTCTAGCATGTGTCATGAAACAAATCTTTCATGCTTTATATCCTCTCGAAAACTGCCAAACTTTGACTGTCCGTCACATTTGATTTCAATGTAAGCCTCTCCAATGTATGACAGTACGTGGCAAGAATGAGAACCTAAATTAATCTGATTTCGTTTGAAGATGTATTAGTTTTCCTTTTCTAGCAGAATATTTCAGATGATCTTTAAGTTGAGCAGAAACAAGTCCATTTATCATCTTATATAACAATGTCAGCCTGGTGTCAACTCTGCGCTGTTCTAAGCTGCGCCATCTAAGTGATTGGAGCATATCAGAAACATTATGTATCATTATGACTTCCTGCCACCCATCCTGCAGCTCGGCGTTGAACCATTTCAATTTGATTAACAAGACGATGATTTCTCACTGATCCTGTGAATTCATCTAATGTTGCTTTTGGATCCCATACCGTCGTACAGTATTCTAGCTTTGGCCTCACAAAGGCTTTGTATGCTTACTCTTTAAATTACGCCGAATTGACTCTCAAATTTCTCTTTACAAAGCCACGTGTTCTATTGGCAGCTGTAGTAATATTATTATTGCTGTTGAAAGACAAGTTATCAGACCTATATTTGCTGTATTGACAAAACTTCAACAAGGCCATCATTTGAGACAAACCACTGCAATTACACACAAAAACCCAAACAAAGCTAGGCAGGCCTATGAATATCATTTATTTATCAGATAAATACATGTCTTTGCCTAGCTTACATGAAACGATATCACGAGGGATTCTGAAAACTGTTATGATTGTTCCTCAATCGAAAATTGATTGTTCTGTGGCGGTGGCCTTCCTTCGAATGTCTCACTACCAGTTGTCCTTCCAATGGCTAAAAATTTGTGATGAAAGTAGTGACATTATTAATCGATTCGACAAAATTGTACACACTACGCATGCTTTCATGATCCCCAAGGTGATATTCACTGTCTTGTCTCGTCAACTTGAAATCGCGCAAATCCCCAACAATCAACTGGTGTTGACCTAGCGGGTACCGAATCCACTCCTCTTGACTATTCTGGCTGCAAAGTCAGAGAGTTACACCACTAGGCCACAACGCGTTCGATGATGAATCACGATTTGCTAGAGGACAAAGAATGGTCATGAATATCATGGTTAGTTACCTGAACTCCAAACACATCTTCTGTATGATGTCTTTTAACCAAGGCCCACTCAGATTGTTGACCCTGGAGAGAAAAAATACCAACTTCATTTCATTTCATTCTAATTCTTGATGCAGATGATCTTTAAGTTGAGTAGAAATAAGTCAATTTATGATCTTATGTAACATTGTCAGCCTGGCGTCAACTCTGCATGCTGTTCTAAGCTGCGCCATCCACGTGATTGGAACATATCAGAAACACTAGATGTATTATTATGACGTCCTGCGTTATGCTGATGTTATCTGGGGTAGTCTGTCAAAGACAAACTACCTGCTCTTCGACGCAGTATACGACGCAGCGACGACTAATGCTATCAACTGCAGTATACGTAATTTCGGATTTCCTGAAAATGCAAAAAAAGCGGCGCTATGCCCCTTGGACAAAGGGGAATCAAATCGCACTGCTGAAAGAAATTTCCGTCCAGTTAGTGTTCTAAATACTTTTTCAAAAATATACGAAAAAGCCCTAAAACAGCAGCTCATCTCACATCTAGATAAAACGCTCTCTATATTTATCTCGGCTTACAGAAAATCATACAGCACACAACATGTCTTGATAAATCTGGTAGAAGACTGGAGGGAAAAACTTGACAAAGATTTCGTGGTAGCTGCTATCCTCATAGATCTCTCAAAGGCTTTTGACTGCATTCCACATGATCTAATCATAGCAAAATTACATGCATACGGTTTTGATGAAAACGCGTTAGTTTTTATATATTCCTATTTAAAACGTCGGAAACAGTGTGTCCGGACAAATAATTCAAATAGTTCCTTTAAAAATGTTGTATCAGGAGTTCCACAGGGTTCCGTACTTGGTCCAATTTTATTCAATTTCTTCATAAATGACTTCTTTCTCTTTATAAAGCAGGCAACCCTACATAATTATGCTGATGATAATACACTTTCATATTTTTCCAAAACTATGCCCGATCTCGTCAGGGTTTTGGAGAATGAAACCAAGGTCGCTTTAACTTGGCTACACCGAAACGAAATGATTGCAAACCCTGATAAATTTCATGCTCTGCTGGTTAGAAAAGATCGGGAAAATATTGCTGGACAAAACATACGCTTTCAAGGTCATGCTATCAAATCAGAAGAAACTGTGAAACTTTTGGGAGTAACCCTGGATAATAAATTGAATTTTGATACACACATATCAAACCTTTGTAAAAAAGCTGCGGCACAGCTAAACGTTCTTAAAAGGTTAAGATAATTTATTGGATTTGAGCAAAAAAAGGTACTTGTACAAAGTTTTGCTTACTCTAACTTCAATTATTGTCCATTGGCTTGGTATTTTTCTTCTATGAAGTCGCTTCAGAAAATTGAAAAGTTACAAGAGCGTGCACTAAGGTTCTTTATAATGATCATAAGAGCTCGTATCATGACTTGCTCCAAAATCAGGAAGATGTACTATGCAAGTCTCGCGTCAAAGAACTCTTTGCATTGAAATTTACAAAACGATGAATGATCTAAATCCACCATTTATGAAAAATTTCTTTAAACTTAGATCTTCGCGTTATTCCTCCCGGAAGCCTTATGACTTAAAGCATATAAGATCAAATCAAGTAACTTTCGGTTCTAAGAGTCTCGAGTCCGTTGGACCTCAAATATGGAATTGTTTACCAAACAAAATGAAATCTGCAGAAAACTTGAAAAACTTCAAACTTATGATAAAGCAATGGAATGGCCCAGAATGCAAATGTAGTGCCTGCTATAGTTTTACTTTTACTGAACAATAGATTTTTTTAACACTTTACTTTCATTCGATTTAGATTAGTTAACTTTGTATATATTGTATATATTGTTAGCTATGTAAATATCGAATTTAAATAAATGAACAACAACGACGACGCCTTCAAGGCCGGGCATGTTCAGTTATACCCAATGCAAGAATAAAAGATTACTGGTCATCTTCCTGGTTGAACGTAGAAAATCTTTTCCGTTACGATCGAACCGTCATGACCTACAAGATTGTGAACAGACTATGCCCTGAAAGCCTATGGGACGAATATCATCCAAGATCTTCTCATTCGACCTACAATACGAGGCACAGTAAAGATCTCCAGATCCCTAGATATATGACTGAATTAGCCAAAAAAGGCTTTCATTACGCAGCTCTCACATCATGGAATGATACACCTGCCGAAATACGTGAGTTACCGACATCAGATCGCTTCAAACAACAACTGAAAAGCATCTAAAAAGGTAGACTTTCAAACACGACTCCCTGGCAGAACAGCAATGCTTAGGCTTGATAGGGCTGCCGGTTATTATCCTTAGATTTTTCATGATTGTAAATAGATGTATTTTTATTTGCTGAAGGGTTTTTTGTGTGTAGATAATATTAAATGAAATGAAAGACTAGAAATATCCTGACATACCGGGTGCACCAAAATAAACTATGCATTTGTGACAGTCCACGGTAAGTCACATACTGGACCAATTTGAAGATTTATGGGTGGATCTTTTGCTAAGATCCTCTCAATTAGATGCTAGTATTTTTTTCTAGAATTGTCGGTCTTATATTTATGGAACTATAACCGAGCTTCTTAAAATTTTCCATTTCGAGATCACTGAGAACAGCCAGAAAAACATCGATCAAATTTAAAGTCTCGACAAGAATGGATAAAGAGAAATCTCTTTCATGGTGACTTGAATTTAGAAATCGATAAATTATAATCTGCAACACTAGCACTGGTTTTATCTTTGGAAATATGTGAAATTATTTTCAGTTAGGAAGGAATTTTCTTTTCCAATTTGATTGAATTCATGGTTTTTTACAGGCTGCGTTCCTGTTTCAAGGGGTTCAAAAGGACAGCAGGAAACGTCATGAGGTGAAAGTGACGTTGCGTTTTCAGCGCCCAGAGCTAGGATAACTGAAATAGAGCAGACTTAACTGAGTCCGCGATCCCTTGTCATGACGTTTAAATGGCGGGGTCCTACCGGGTACTGAGCCCTGTTCTGGCTGCAAAGTCAGAGAATCGATCATATCACTGCGCCACAACACCCTCAAGCAGGCATAGAGTAACGGGAATGGGATGTTACGGGTACAAATGAGGGTGACTTTACCATATTGTGAACTTAATGTTGAAGTAACTGGATGGCAGTATTCATTTTGTGTTTTCTTTATTCGAATATTTACCGGGTGTCCTAAAAAAGTATACAGATTCGGTAGACCCTAGGGACTAGAATGTTGCGTGAATCAATCCCAAATGATTTTCAAAACATATTTCGATAGCTAACATGAACGTGGGTACCTTGTTTGTTGATACCGGTGCGTTAAGAGCGAAGATATCAATCTTTAAACGACAAATTTGGCTCCATCTCTAAACCATAGATTTGACGTTTTGGCCTAAGCAAATTCTTGAAGCACAGTGAATAAAATTAACAAAAATTTGACGACAGTACAACAGATGTGCTTCATAAAATACAATTTATGTGAAACCTATCGTCAAGGGAGCTCCGAAATCAGCTTCATTCATCTCCATATCGACAATCTATTTTACACTTACTATTCATCAGTGAAAAGTACTCCGTTGAGCATCAACACACTGGTGGAACCATCGAATCATTCCTTGACAAGAATTTGTTATCAGATCTCTCGGGAGTCTAAGACAGGAAGGTCTGGAGATCTTCTGGGGCCAGAAGATGTCTCCTCTCTTGTTGATGACCCACCCGGGAAAGCAGCTTCGAAGATACGCCATGTTCAACCTGATCTCGAGAGATCTGATAACAAATTCTTTTCAAGGAATGATTCGACGATGCCAAAAGTGCGTTGATGCCTAAGGGAGTAATTTCACCAATGAATGGTATGTGTAAAATGAATTGTCGATATTGAGATGAATAAAGCTGTTTTTGGAGCTCCCTTGACGATACGTTTCACATGAACTGTATTTTGTAAAACATATCTGGTGTGCCGTTTTCAAATTTTGTTGATTTTATTCACTGCGCTTCAAGCACTTCCTTAGGCCAATACGTCAAAGCTCTGGTTTGGAGGTGGAGGTAAATTTGTCCTTTGAAGATCAATATCTTCGCTCTCAACGCACCGATATAAACAAACGAGGTATCTATGTTCAAGTTAGCTATCAAGGTATGTTTTGAGAATCATTTCGAATTACCCACGCAATATCCTTATCGCTATGGTCGACGAAATCCGTCTACTTTTTTGGGACACCCGGTATTGCACTGTTTATCAAGAGTTCAGACATCTAAACACTCGAAACAGTTAAGGAAAAAAACCAAATAAAGGTATTCATGAAGAGCATCAAAAATGTCAAATCAGTCTTGCTTTTAGGTTTGAGACATTTCAATGGTCATAACTGGTACCTTTCCATGTGGCATTTGCCACAAAAAGATACCTGCTCGTGGCAAGTTAGTATTCTGTAATCATTGCAGTCTTTGGGTCCATGTAAGAAGCAACAATATTTCTAATTCTGATCATGAAGAGCAGCAAAAAGAGCCTGATAATGTGCCTTGGTTTTTTTTGAAATCCACAACAGTCATATTTCCCTTTGGTTCACTGGATACTGAAGAATTACCTAAATTGAATGAATTTGACTTTCCATCTTTTCTAGATTCAATGCCATCCTTTGAAATAACTTCTGGTCTTACTAACTTGACAAACTTAGAAGATTACAATATTGATGAACATTTACCTTCTAATGTCAACTCAAGTTATCACATTCCCCTAGAATTATCTACACTTGATACTTCAACAAATGATCTTTTATTATTTCATACAAATATTAGGAGTCTCTCACTTTATTTTGATGACCTTCTTTCAACTCTTTCAAACTTAAAAATAAAATATGATGTTATTGGTGTGTCTGAAACATGGAATTCTTCTGACATTTCTACAAAAGCAAATGTAGAGATTCCTGGCTATAGTTACCTTCCATTCCAGTCACATACCCAAAATGGTGGTATTGCATTTTATATGAAATAAGGATTTACTCCGATTCTTAGACCAGACTTAGGGATGGATAGCACCTATCTTTTTTGTTGTGCTTATCATCATCCAACTTCAGCTTTAGATTCCTTCAATGAACATCTGCGAGAAATTCTGTCCAACCCAGTCGTACTTAACATGTCTTTATCCTCGGAGACTTCAATATCAATCTTCAGAATTAAAACTTTAGTGCACCTAATATTTACTGCACCAATTAACATGACAAATGATGTTAATAATCTTTTCTCAAAGCAATTTCTGCCATACATGATTCATCCAACTAGGGTATCTGTGCATTCTTCTAATATCACAGAAAGTGAAACCCTGAGCGGTAGCATTTAACACAAATAACAGATAATGTCCAACCATTTTTAATCATCAAATATGGAGATATCATCTATAAGAATTTGTAGTATTTCCAACGACAGAGCGGAAACGATGCACGCCTGCGCACTAAAAGCTCGACAATCGAAGGATGGAAGGCAACAAGTCACGTCGTCGAATTCTGATCGACGAAAAAAAATAAATGATTTCAATCCTAAAATGCTTCGTTACAGCGATTTATGCATGGAAAATATTGATAACATCGTACACTTCTTGTTCAGTTTTCTTTCGTCTTTTCTTTTGACGGCAAATACATTCAAGTAAACCAAATTTCTTACGCAGAAATGAGGGGATGAAATGGTTGGTCAAATCTCAGCAGCGACAATTTCGAAATTATTCCTGTCACAAAAGTACCAAAGATAAGGCCGTTTTCCGGTTGATAAGGAAATTTATTCTTTTCAACTTGTACTTTGGGGATGCCTCCACCATATATCAAGAGTTCCCGTAAATCCAAGGTTGTTCTTGCTCGCTACACTGAGACAAAATTTAAGTTTCATTAATTCTGAAACTTTTCAACGCCCTCAAAATTCTACAACGATGTTAATTCAAAGCTGCGACCGCAGTTTGTTGAAATAGCTTGAAGTTACTTACCAATGAATGAATTCTTGTTCGAACTAGTTGCAAAATTGGTTAATCCTCCAAATGCAAGAGTTTTGTCACAAACTGGCCATCATTTATGCTGAAGACTGGCGATATTTACAATAAATCCAGAATTCTTGCCTAAATTTACTTCTTTGATCTTTGTAGTTGCTGGAGATATTTCAAATCGTCACCAAATTCCACTGACGTATAAAGGACTTACGAATGATGTAATCTGAGTATTCAAAAATCTAAAGTGTGAAGCCCCCCGAAAAGAATTTGCTCCT
This sequence comes from Aurelia sp. 4 Dawson et al 2005, assembly GCA_964019985.1. Lineage (NCBI taxonomy): Eukaryota > Metazoa > Cnidaria > Scyphozoa > Semaeostomeae > Ulmaridae > Aurelia > Aurelia sp. 4 Dawson et al 2005. The sequence goes on along the minus strand of OZ026493.1, from coordinate 17,695,430 downwards.
GTGTATCTTCTACTTGCCAACGCAATTGAAAAGTTGCAAGAACTTCGCAAAGAGAAGGCGCCAGCTCTCTGCGACACTGCATTCGAATTTCGAACTACATAGGTTGCCAATTTCCAGTTTCACAAAGGTTTCATCAATATTTTCTTAAAAGTTTTGAAAGCAGCCAAAAACAAATATTTTGAAAATGAATGAGATATAGCTATGTCAAGAAGAGAAAAGGATTTTGATCTATAATGTATTTGTGATTACCACCAACTCAGAAATCAGATATTTTTTTGAAAAATTAAGAGAAAGGGACGAAACCACTGTACTGACCGATCAAGCTTCCTCAAAAAGTATTTTTAAGTCTACCAAGTTGCAATTTTGGAATGAAATCTTGCTTGCTTAAGTTTTATGTTTTGCTCGTGTTAAAAAACTATCGAATATGTTTCAACAGATGATCACATTTTCAATATTTGAAGCTGAGTCCACTTGAGCCAGGTCCTGCAGGGGGCAAGAGGGGCAAATGCTTGCGTGTTGAGACCAAATAAAAGGAAAGCATTTTGAAAGGGTTGGCTGGCAATAAAAAGCAGCTGGAAAGCCACTAAAAGGCGATGAAATGCGTTAATATAGGCAAAAAAATCAGGACTCTTTCTTAGGCCTATTGACCTTCTAGTTTGTTCTGGAAGTTAGGAAAACTGATTCAAATCGTCCATCGTATGGTGTGTGAGAGAGAGAGAGAGAGAGAGAGAGAGAGAGAGAGAGAGAGAGAGAGAGAGAGAGAGAGAGAGAGAGAGAGAGAGAGAGAGAGAGAGAGAGAGAGAGAGAGAGAGAGGCTCTACCTCTGGAACAATTCATACGATGCCTCGTGCCCGTGAGGCGATCATTTCCTGAAATCCCGAGACAAACAGGACAAGAATACGCCTGTGACATCTTTCCATCCAGCTCCTAAAGCAGGGATATTTGTTTTTATTGTTTCAGAACATTTCAAAACTTCTTTCCTCTGTTCCTACCTCCATCCTCACTCCCCAGTGCCTCATTTTTTCATCCCTCCTCTTTGGCTCTCGATTCTTTTGGTTGGAAACACAGACAAATCAAGTTAAAATGGTAAAACTACAACTGCCGCTGGAGTGTCTTGGCAAGAAAACGATGATCATAGGCAATATTTGTAATTTCTTTTTCAATACACGTTTTTGATAAGAAACTGGTTTATAAGAAACTAGTACAAAGATAGCAAAAATTTTACGAAACTGTAGTACTATATCTGAGAAGCATTAAGAAACTTTTAAAAGTCAAAAACATGGATATTATAGCAATAATACTTTGTTCTTGAGCAATATTAACTAACCACATGTGTTTTAAAAATAACAGAATACAGTTTATCTCTATATGATGTTTTGAATGTCAAGAAACATATATGCAGCAGTTTTAGCAACCACATTGATAATTCTGCATTCAAAAAATAAGAAACCAACTAAGAAGCGTTTAGTACTTGGACAAAATTTCTCGTTAAATTAAGAAACTCTTAGTACTATGGCCTCTTTTTCTCAATTTAAGTGATACACATAAACTTTTTGGCGCCTGAACCGTAGCCTATGTGAGACCAATTATTTTTTAGGATTATGTGTCTACTCGTTTGATTTTTGAAGAAGGGCTAAATTGTAACGGCATGTGACGATGGCTGGGAAATAATTCAAACTGTACATCTTTTGTAATAAGTAAATCAGGTCCAGGATGGGTTGCAAATTCCTCCGGTGTCAAGACATTATTGCACGCAAAGTAGTGAGCTTCCTAAATTCGGCAACTCTGATGTAGCAGGTCGAGGGGCATTTCACTCCCAAAAATCTCGTACACCTTTGGCAAAAATCCTTTTGTTTTCAAGAAAAATCCATCAAAAATCCGTATAAATCCTTTTGTTCTGAAAAAATCTCGTACACTATCTCCATTGAGTGAGGTGCCCCTCGTAGCAGGTCACGGTGATCCATGTCATGTCATTGGCCCTAAAATTTGACCATACAGAGCAACACAAAGACAAACTTGCTGCACAATGTGGCATCTATCAAAGCAATCCTAAATCATCAGCCTGTTTCAAAGCAAGTTTCTGCTAAAGGTTTATGCCAAAGCCTACCATGCGAGGACACGATTAATTTCATGCTAAAAATATTTCGTCCATAATCGTGCCTAATATGCAAAAGCTATTAGATCCATTTGAAAAATATGAAAGGTCGTAAAGCTAGGAAGACTTAGCTACTTTTCAAGAAACTAGAATGCTCATTGGTATAACGTTTCTTAATATCTTTTTATTATGTTTCTTAATTTTTGGGCCGAATATAAGATCCTTTCCCAGCTCATCATGACATCCGTCTGTTATTTCAAATGCTTCAAATTTCATTCATTTTGAAAATATTTGTTTATTTGGCTGCTTTCAATATCTTTTATGAAAATAATGATGAAACCTTTGTAAAACTGGAAACTTTCAACCTCCGTTGTTTGAAATTCGAATGCAGTGTCAAATCAGATAACTGGAGTATTCTCCTTGTGAAATTCTTGCAACTTTTCGATTGCGTTGGGAAAAAAGAAGATGCAGAGAAGACGATTCTTTTCTAGAGACTTCACGCTTTTGATTTTAAAATACTCAGATGACATCTTTTATATCATTCTCAAGTTCTTTATACGTCAGTCAAGTTTTGGTGACGATTCAAAGTATCTCTACCGAGTAGAAACATCAAAGGAGTAAATTTAGGCAAGAATTCTGGATTTACTGTTAATATCGCCAGTCTTCAACACGTAGCTAGCTAGAACTTGTGGAATCTTTTTCAAAATAAGAAACCTACTTCCACTAGATGTTTTACTTTGCTTGTACAATGCTTTGTTTTTGTCCTTCCTACAATATGGTCTTATTGTTTGGGGCCAAACCTTTGCATCATACATAGATCCAATTTTTAAATTGCAGAAAAAAGCTGTTAGAGGTATCTCATTTCAGCCTCGTTTGTCACCCTCTTTTCCAATCTTTAAAGATCTTAAACTTCTTAAGCTTTCTGAGATTTTTGAACTCCGCCTGTTAACCTTTGTTTATGACTCTGTTAATGAAACTTCACCTTGTTGCTTTCATGACTTCTTCCTATTCAGCTCATCAGTTCATCAATATTCCACAAGACCGGCCAGTCAAGGTGATCTGTACTTATACCGAATGAACAGTCTTCAATATGGTCTAAAGTCAATTCGATATCTTGGTGCTAAACTTTGGAATACATTACCAGTGGACCTCCGAAATGCCCCATCGAAAGTATCCTTCAAAAAACAACTGAAGCTTCACTTATTGAACACTGTCAATGAATAATTCTAAGCTACCCTTGCTATTTGCACGATTTCTATTTGGAAAAATCAATTGCTTACATTGAATCATTTAAATCCGACCATAATTACTAGTTTCAGATAATCACAGTTGAAGGGGGGGGGGCTCTCTCCTCAATTAGTTTACCTATTGAGAGAGCTCTTCCTCTAAGTAATTCCCTCCATACAATTCATTTCGTTTCTCTTTAATTGTATATTGTATTAATTTTCCGTATCAATGTATTAATTTTCTGTAATTTTGTCTTATTTCCCTGTAGTTTAGTTATTTGTTAAGTATAGTTAATCATATATAAATTGTATGTAGTGGAATTTAAAGATATATGAAACTGAAACTGAAACTGAATTCCTTTCTTACAACACCTTCAGTTTCCTTATCTGATGTAATCTCTGTCCTAAAAGCTGGAAATTCCCTTGCATCTAACAGCATTCCTATGACAGTTTTATAATTTCTTTCTCCGTTGATCTCTTCTCCACTTTCTAAAATCATAAATGAATCATTTCAGTCTGGAATATTCCCAGACAATGTTAAATTTGGCCAAAGTAATCCAACTTTTTAAGAAAGGCTGTCCACTAACAGCATCAAATTATAGACCTTTTTCTCTCTGCTCTCTGTTTTCAGCAAAATCACAAGAAAGTCATGTATGAATGTCTCTATATAAATTCCTGGAAAAAATCTTATATATGCTGTAATTTGAACTTAGTGCCAGCCATCCCATTAACCGTGCCCTGGTTAGCTTGACAGAAGCAATGAAACACTCCTTGGACAACAGAAAATTCGGCTGTGGAATACTTATTGATTTCTAAAAGGCCTTTGACACAGTGAATCATGATATTCTTTTGCTGAAGCTTGAGCATGACGGAATTGGAGGAGCTGCTCAAGATTGGTTTAAAGCATATCTTTCAGACAGGAAGTAATATGTTTCAATAAATGTATCAAATTCCAGTTATTTCAATGTTACCTGTGGAGTTCCACAGGGTTCTGCTCTAGTTCCTCTCCTTTTCTTAACTTACATTAATGATTTAAGACTTGCATCCTCAAAACTAGCCAGCTACTTGTTTGCTGATGATACAAACATCTATAATGAAGCTGAAAGTCTTGCTGAATTGCGGAATGTGGTTGATAAGGAATTAAAGAAAGTGAAAATGTGGCTTGATGTCAACAAGCTGCCACTTAATATTAATAAAACCAATTTCACAGTCTTTAAATCCCCTCAACATTCTTCTCCTGAATCTGTCAGCAATAAAATTGGAAACCGTCCTGTGAAATAGACTTGTTATGTTAAATTTATTAGTGTTCTTTAAGATGAAATTCTGTCGTGCAAGCATCACTTAACTGAGTAGTCAAAAAACTGGCTAGAACTTGTGGTACGTTTTTCAAAGTAAGACACCTGCCAATTAATGTTTTGATCTGTCTATACAATTCTCTTTTTTCACCTTTCCTGAAGCATGGAATCTTGTTTCTGGGTCTCGACTATGAGACATTATATTAATCCAGCGTTTTCGTCGAAAAAAGGGTTGTTAGAGCAAATTCATTTGCACATTCTACTTCACCTTCTTTACCTATCTTCTTTGACTTCAAGATTTTAAAATTACATTACCTACTCCACCTGAAAATGTTTAGTTTTGTTTATGATTGTGTGAATAGGAGTTCTCCTTCCTTTTTATTCTTTCTTTGACTTAGTTGAATCTATTCATCGATATGGTACACGGCAAGTCACCAAGGGCGATATTTTCCTAACCCAGACAAATACCCTGCAGTATGGCATCAGGTCGGTGCGTTATTGCGGAGCTAAATGCAGGAACGACATCACTGTGGATATGAAGAATCACCCTCGCCTCAGCTAATATTTTTCGACTAAAATAAAATCTTGCCTCTTTCAAAACACTGCAAAAGTTGATTGCAGAAATGTTGGGATAGAAAGTCACCGTCTGCCCATAGTTTCTTTTTAACTTGAAGAAATCAAATTTATATGAGAATTTTGAAACAGAGGGTGCTCTCTCCTCTATTAGTTTAATTATTGAAAGAGTTCCTCCTTTATGTAATTCCCTCCATGCAATTTATCCTGCTTATTGTTTTGTATTCATAAATAATGATAACTTTAGTTGTTGATGTATAAATTTTGTACAATATTGTGTAGTAGGTATTAGTTACTTTTTTACAAAGTTGATCAGAATAAATTGTATGTAGCGAATTTAAAATATATGAAACTGAACAGAACTTCATTACAAATACAGTTTCAGTTTCAGTTTCAGTTTCAGTTTCAGTTTCAATTTCAGTTTCAGTTTCAGTTTCATTTTCAGTTTCAGTTTCGTATTATTCAAATTCTCTACATACAATTTATAGCTCTAGCAATGCAAGCAAATAACTAAACTACAAATATAATGAAATTACAAAGAAATTAATACAATGGATACAGAAAAATTAATACAATATACAACTACAAGAGGAGCAACAGAGGAAAAGAGCAAAAGAGGAAACACTAAAGACTTTTGCAACGAGCCATTCGTGGAGCTAATGTTCGTGCAGAAGTTTACACGTCACCTTTGAAAAAGTTTTCTCTTTGTTAATTCAGGCCATTTGGACGACGCTTCTTGATCTTTTTCAGCGTTTTCGAACATGAAAATCTAAAGAAACTTGCTTATAGCTCTAAAAATGAAAGCAAGAGTATTTGGGAAGGTCGTACAATCTAATTCAGGCTTTTTGCAAAGGACTAAGTTATCATCTTCAAAATTGGTCCAGTATATGAATTATAGTGGACAGCTGAAATTGCACACTTCATTTTGGGGCAACCGGTATAAATACTAATTTCAAGCTTACCCTGTTAACTACACAAACAGAAAATAAACTCTTTATTTACAATCTTATTTCATACGCAAAGTAATAATAAAAATAAGGAGGTAATAATAATAAGATATGAAATCAAAAAGCTTTCGCTCCAGATCCTGGTTCATTCCACTAAACCAAAAACATTGGAAGTTTCAAATTGGTTTGCAGCTTGAAGTAGATGTTCCGGTTGAAAGTGCGTCCTTCAATCAGAGTACGCAAGTAAATCTAATGAACTGGAAACAACCAAACACTTAGGAATAAACCGTTTACCAATTCATTCCAATTCATCAAAAGAGTCTGGATTGAACGTTATTTTCTGTTAATTTGCAAGGTTCGAGCGATCACCAGAAAAGCTTCTTAATATAATAATAATAATAATATACGAATATTTATACAGGATAAAACACTTCAACGAATCATCGTTGTTATCAACGTTTGTCCTGTTAAAAATAATAAATCAAACTGAAGCTTATGAAATCTCCTATTTACAATTTTTCGATAAAATGAAAGGATAAAAATATTTACAATGGTTCTTTGAGCTGATTAAAGTGTGCGATTTAACTAAAATGGTCTTTAAGGCTATTCTCATATGCAGTAGCATTCGTAATCTTTCTGATTTTCAGAGGCAGTTCATTGTAAATCTTTGCTCCTGTATAATAAAAAGATTTCCGAGCATATTCAGTTCTGATTTTGGGCATCTTCAAGCTGTTAGTGGCATTTCTTGTCTCCTTTCCATGATCTTGTATTGCAAAATAATCTTTAAATATGTCACAGATGTCTTTATCAATGCATTTCCGAACGAGTTTGCAAGCACGAATCTTGTTTGCATTCATTACTGATGGGAGTCCTTCGTTGCTTTTTTCACCATCATAAACAATCTTGAGGCATCGATCATGGAATGCTTTCAGCTGTTTCATCTTGGTTTCTGACAGTTTCATCTGCAGAACACCGCAGTAGGTAAAAACAGGCATGATCATAGAGCAGTATACATCTCTGGCTGACTGTGAGTCAAGATATTTTCTTAACCTTGCCAGAAGTCTCAATCGACCGGCTGCTTTCTTGTAAGATCTTTCAAAGTGCGAATTCAGATCAAGTGAACTGTTCACGTACATACCCAAGTATTTGTACTCATCGGTGTTTCTTATTGCATTTGAGCCTTGGTACACCTTAAAAGGTTCTGTCTGCATGCTTATCCGTTTAGCAGTCCCAAACAATAATGCTTCAGTTTTACCCTCCTTCATGTTGATAATAAGTTCGTTTTCCTTTAGCCAGTTTGAGATCAAATCCATATCCTCGGTAAGATTTGACTGGATACTTTTTGAGTCCTTGTCAGCGAAGTATATGACTGTGTCATCAGCATATTTTACAATCCGAGAGTGCCGTATCGCATCGGTAATGTCATTAAACAACATGATGAACAATAAAGGGCCAAGTATTGACCCTTGTGGCACTCCAGAATACAGTTTCTTTTCATCAGAGACACAGTTGTTGTAACTTACGACAGCTTTTCGAGCAAACAGATAGTCTTTGAACCAAGCATATTCTTTTCCGTTAATTCCATATTTGGGTAGCTTTTCAAGCAGCTTCGAATGACTTATTGTGTCAAACGCTTTGCTCAGATCAATAAAAACGGCGCCTACTAATTTACCATCATCAACACTTTTGCGAATGTTATCCAGCAAGTGAGTTGCTGCAAGTTCTGTTGATAGCTTGGGCCTGAACCCAAACTGGAAATGCGATAGCAGAGCATTTTGATCTAAGTAGGTGATAAGTTGACGATGAATTGCCTTTTCTATGATCTTTGAAATAACTGGCAAGATTGAAATAGGCCTGTAGTTGTCCAAGACTGAGAACGGACCAGACTTATGTACGGGGATGATCTTTGCTTTCTTCCAGTCCATTGGAAAGATTCCTGTTGTTATAGATAAGTTTATCAAGTGAGCCAGTGGAGCTGACAAAATTGCAGCAGAGTCCTTCAACAGGCAGGGTGGTAAATCATCTAGTCCAGTTGCCTTATTGCGTTTAATGGATTTTAATATACGCAAGACTTCAAGTTGTGAAACTGACTGAAACGAGAAACTTTTCTCTTTCCTCTATCACTACATTCGACACGCATTTCGAGAACAAAACACTCTGCATGGTAGACGGGTAGAACCTGATTGTAATAACTGTGGGGCTAACAAGTAAGCAAATTTGGTCAAGAAATATTGGTCTATTTGAAGGGCTTTTAGATAGTACATTTTATAAAATATTGTGCAATTTAATCGATACGACAAAGTTTGATCGATTAAATTTTCTTATCAAGGTGATATGTTAGACTGATAAACAGGTATCGTCAGGATTATGAAAAATAGCATGTTCATTACGTCTAAGAATGATTTAATCAACCCAGCATAATTTCGGATATCATTACATGAACCATGGAAGGATATTATTTGATATCATAAATACAGTACAAGTTGTGTCAAAACACTTGTGTGTCCATTGAATGGCTACAGCGACAGCGCGAAAGTTGTGATTTCAATTGCCTCACTTTTAATTCTTTGCACAGGAAACGCTTTGTTTGAGTAAGCTGGGCGATTTTATTGATGAGCAGGTACTATACTGGCAGCTCATGTTTTACTACTCTCTACCCTGCTGAAATAATCTTAAAATTCCGTCTTTCAACATAATGTTCCCAAGGAATCTTAAAACCCAAAAGAACCTTAAAACTGAGATCTTTGAACATTATATGCGCTGTTCCTGTGGTAAAATTGCTTATCGTTCATATGAGTCCTGTGTTTCCTTAACTGCACTTAAAACTTTGAAATTTCCTGTAAATCCTCTGATAAACTAGTTCATATTCCATGTCATCGTGGTCCCATGCATGCTGCAGGGTTTCTGCCAATAAGGGATTTTGATTACATTTTGTCTTCCTTTCTGTTTTCAACAATCTTTTTCTGTAGATGAATGAAAGCGGATCCCAATTTTTATCTGTAAGATTTCCTTGTTACTGAATTTTCCTTTTTGATACCATGAATAATGAAGAGTTCTGATACATTCTGCTTGAAATGAAGAACGACTTATAGTAGCATTGGATTAGAAACTTTAGAATTAACAAAATTACCTGTAATAAATTTGTGGCCATGGCCATTTCACCGCAAGTAATGTCCGCACCAAATTTCTTGCAGATCCTTCTAAAAGGTAAATTGCCCACCTAAAAGAAAAAGAAACACTTCACACGATAGTGCGATCATAAAAATCCTTCATCCTCACCCAACATTGGTCCCTTTCAATCGGGATAGTGGTTCTCGGGACCGCAAATATGCGTTCGTCAAACGTTCAAGACAGGAGTGCAACCTCTTGCCGATTTTGGCATTCACAATTCCAAGTTTTGATTGCTTTAGAGGCAGACTGAGCATAGTTCAATGAAGCAGTGTGCCACGCATGTCGCCAGTTTAGCTCCATGAGAAATGTATTTCATGAAATTCCTTACAACCGTTTAAAAAATTCTGTATATTTCTATTTTAGCTGTGATGCAAAAAGATGCAAAAAGATGCAAAGTTCTCAGGGTGCAAAGTGTGTAAGGCATGCAAACTCAGTGCACAATATGAATCTCATGTCCATTTCCTCTGACTCAGAATGGGTAGCTTGAAGCTAAAAGCACATAGCTAGATTTACCCTGACCCACCTACCAATCGCACCTGCCCAAAATTTTTCAAATGCATTAGCTGACTTCCTACTCTGGGTGGTCATGTTGTCAGAATCTGCTTTGTAGAAGGTAGATGGTAGATGAAAATGTGGATTTCAAAAATTTGGTCCGCTTCTCTGAACTTTGTAACCGAAAAAGGTGGCCACATTTGTTTTGCCTTCAGACGGCTTGGCGCTTTTCCAGTATAATATCAGACAATCAATTAGCAAGGTCTGTCCTCAAAACTGTTCGTTTTGGTGTTGTTGGACTTGGTTCCTCTCTGCACAAGTTCATTCGAAAAGGTCTAGCTTTGTTCGTCAGCAAACCGAAGTTGGGAAAATTTTTACAGTTTGTTGGCTTTTTTGGTAACTATAAACATACTACTACTATTGTTACTTTATGAAGGCTATTCAAGCCTGTCGAAAGATCATGTTCCCAAAAATAATCCAAACCCTTTCCTCTAACCAGTCATTGATCTTCTTTCAAATAATTAGAGCCTCATGTTTGCACATTATGTGCTAATTAAGCTAGGATCAATGATTGCCGAATAGAGTAAGTGGTAACTAGCCGATTATAAACAACATCAAACCATTTCCCCGTGTGTCTGGGAAGCACCCTTTCCCTGCCTGTTCAACAGGCAGATATGAGATCTAAGCCAAGATCTGTCGTGTAGAATCGCACTCCATATAATCTCTCTGCTGGTGGCAATATACCTCTTTTCTCTCTGGACAAGGTAACTCATAATCAGGACACGACTAATCAACATATTCGAAAAAGTTACCCGGGTGATATGTGTCTCATAACTATCAAGGTAAAAGTTAAATGAACGCTTTATCTTCGTCTTCTCATTCAAAACATTTCGACTTGTGAAAGTAAGACATTGATTCAAAACTTAGGCAGTAAACAACAACAAGATCACTTTGTAGCATAAGGCAAAACAAACATCAAGTATTTCAATATTTCAAATGAAACTTACAGTTGTAAGGGGTGCAAGGTATAGCTTGTCTGCAAAATCAACCTGAAAAATGACAAATTCGGTAACTTCCAAGGGGTGCAAGCGGAATTCATTAACGTGTTCGGCAATTTTTATTCTCGAATGTTTAACTTGCACAAGGGCTCTCGTTGAGAACTTCTACCCCATGACTATGATTGAGGAGATTTTCCTAAACGGCATGTTAGTGATTAGGCTAAGATCTATAACCCCTGGTTTGGTGGTGCAGGCAAAACAGGACTTGTAAGATAAACATGTCTACTGTCCATGCTCCAATATAAAGAAGAAAGCCATCTTTTCTGAAGTTAAAGAGTCTGTTTCATCCAGCATTCCTTGCATGTATCGTCTCTTGGTTGTCTTTTGTTGTCGCCATTTTCATGGGCCATGAAACCATGAAAATGGCAATAACGAAGGCAAACCAAGAGACCCTCTGCAAAGCATGCTGGATGAAACAGACCCTTTGATTATCCAGGGTTCGTTATGATTTCCGACCGATTCAAGCTCAATGCTATAGAAGCGCCTAAGGTGCTAGATGTCTATCTCCGCAGTTCAAAGTGAGGCAACTTTTGGAGCGGTCGCCATTTGCAAAGTGGGCAAACACATAAGTTCCGCATACAGAGCTCTAATGGAACTTGACTGATTTGCGACATACTTCATGGATTTCACTGGCCAAATTTTTTTGAAATATGGTAAGTACTACCATTGTGATACTATGTCGGGGTAAATAAAATGCTTTCATGGTAAAATAAGACGGCTTTTTCATACTTTGCAGTGGCAGCTTCGATTGGCCCAATACTTTACGGCCAGTTACTTTATTTTGTTCGTCTCAGACTATTTTTCACAATAATTTTTGGTTACTTTGGTTCGGAAACGCATTATCAGCGTGATCTTGACCTTTGGGATCAACAATTTCATACCAATTCATGACAGAAACAGGTAGGTGTTGTCAAAACAAGCCTTACAAAACAAGCCTGAACAAGAAAGAAAGCACAACATTCACTGTACCTAAACAGTTAATGATCAAAAGTTTTCACAGCATTTTGATGTGGAAATTAACAAATTCCATATTAGCTCTGGGACACACCACGCCACTGACTTAAATCAAAATTTGAATGATTGCAACCTGAACTTGTTTTGAGCCCAGTACACTGCTAAAGCAAAGATTATGACAATACTACTAGACCAAGATGCTAAGCAAAAAACTGCTTAAAAACTGGTGTGTTGGCGTATTCCCAGGAATGTATCAGCTAAAGTCCGTTTACTGCTAATAACTACTTTCCCAATAACTTTTCAACTCTGTTCCTCAAGATATAGTTTCCTCCAATTATACACGACATTGAACACCATTTCATCACATTTTTTATATTTTCTTTACTTTCGGAGAAATTTCGAATCCTTTGCCGTCAAATACGATGGATCCTTTGCCAGCAGCAATCCTGAAGCAATGCTTGGATATATTACTGCCTGTCATTGTTCGCATTGTTAATGTCATACTTGCATCTAGCTGTATGCCTGCAAGTCTTAAGCAGGCACTCGTCATACCTCATTTGAAGAAAACAACTTTAGAATTACTTTTTCCCAGTTATAGGCCATTTTCGAATCTGGCATTCATTGGAAAAGTTACTGAGAAGGTTGCAGCTAATCAACTAATAAGTCATATGTCTGATCACGGTATTGGTGAAATATTTCAATCATCTTACAAAGAGTTTCATAGCACAGAGACTGCTTTACTTCGAGTCAATAATGATATCTTGCGAGCTCTGGATAAGGGCCAATGTGTGCTCCTAATTCTTTTGGATTTATCAGCTGCATTTGATACCATAGATCATGGTATTCTGCTGGAGCGTCTTGTGAGGTATGTTGGGGTCACTGGGAGTGCACTGCAATGGTTCAAGGACTATCTAACTGATCGCAAACAAAATGTTCTAATCAATGGTCAAGGTCAGCTCAGTCTAGTTTAGCACAAGGAGTTCCTCAAGGGAGTGTGCTTGGACCTATTTTGTTCACTGTGTATATGCTACCCCTGGGTAAAATTATGCGTCACCATGACTTGGATTACCACTTCTATGCTGATGATTCTCAGTTATACTTAGTGTTTCAGCCGGTGCAGGAATCTGCAGATACTGCCATTGATAGGATGATGAGCTGTATATCTGATGTCCGCTCGTGGATGGGTGCAAACAAGCTGATGTTAAATGATCAGAAATCTGAATATATGATTGTGACGAAAAATGGATTACCGGATGATGTAAAATTGCTCAATTTTAAAATTGGTGAATCTGTTATAGAGCCATCTGAGTCCTTAAGGAATCTGGGAAGCAGATGGGATAAGCACATGAATATGTCTACTCATGTTGCTAATATTTCAAAGGCGTGCTTCATGCAGCTTCGCAATCTTTGGTCAATCAAGAAGTTTGTTGATAGCGACACGTTAGTTACGCTTACTCATTATTTTGTAACATCCAAATTGGACTATGGTAACGCGCTGTTGTATGGTATTCCAAAAAACACAATGTCGAGGCTACAGTATGTACAAAACTGTGCAGCCAGGTTAATAAGAGGTGCTCGTAAATTTGATCATGTGACACCCTTGCTCATTGACTTACACTGGTTACCAATGACGTATAGACCAATGTTTAAGATCCTCCTGACTGTGTTTAAGATTCTTCAGGGTAGGGCTCCTGAATATTTGACAGAACTGATTACTATTTACAATCCTGGTAGATCCTTGCGATCTAATGGTAACCTTATTTTGAATGTGCCCCGCTCTAATACGAAAAGTTGGGGCGACAGAGCTTTTAGTATTGCTGGTCCCAGATTATGGAACTCGCTCCCAATTGAACTACGCACGACGACTAACATTGAAGAGTTCAAGTCAAGATTAAAGACTCATTTGTTTAACATGGCATTCGAGGGATACTTATAATTTTAATTTTATATAAGCTTTTATATCTGATTTGTAACTATTTGGGAACTATTTCTACATTATCTATATTTGTTAAGGCGCCTTTGAATATATTTTATTGTAGATAAATGGCGCTATAAAAATGTTCTAATAATAATAATAATAATAATAATGTAAGTAATCTATGTCAAAAGGTCAGCAACAAGCTCTATGCTCTGTCACGCATTGCACACTATATGGACCAAGCTAAATTAAGGATGTTGATGACATCATTCATAAATAGCCAATTTCAATACTGTCCTTTGGCATGGATGTTCCATAGTAGGAAACTAAATACTAAATCAACAAACTTCATGAGCGAGCCCTTAGAATAACGTATAGAGATCAGGAGTCTAGTTTTGAAGATCTCTTAGGACATGATAACAGTGTATCTGTTCACCAGAAGAACTTACAAGTACTAATGATAGAAATGTTCAAAACAAAGCATGGCTTAAATCCTCCTTTTATGAAAGAAATATTTTGTCCACAAACCAACCAGTATAGCCTCAGAAATGATCGCGATTTTAACTTACCAAGAGTGAGATCAGTAATGTATGGCTCAGAAACTGTTCGATATAGGGGTCCACAGTTATGGTGTACACTTCCAGTTTCAATTAGACACTCAACTAACTTGATTGAATTTAAGACCAAAATCAAAGCTTGGAAAGGAAATGAGTGCCAATGCCAATGTAGGCTCTGCCGAAATTTCATACCACTTTTAGGTTTTATATGAGTTTTAGGTTTTAGGTTTGTTCAACATGATATTTTCTATCCATTCTGTTTTTGCTATCTGAATTAGTTGGCTTTTATTAGCTATACTTGTAAATATTTTCATGCATGTGTAGCTATTTTATACCTTTTTATGCCAACATTGTAAAATAAAGTGTTAATAATAATGATAATGATAATAATAATAATAATAATAATAATAATAATAATAATAATAATAATAATAATAATAATAATAATAATAATAATAATAATAATAATACACGTCACAGTTTTTTTTGCATAATGGCGTCACACGAGGTGGTCCTGTAATTCGTTGTGAGTTTTTGTGGGCTACTTCTCTTGCCTTTAACGTATGGATTTTATCATGAAAAGTTACTGGGAATACTGCTGAAGTACAATGTTTTGAGTTTGCGAAGGTTTTTGTCATCCTCAACTGGTAATTTTACTCCTTTTTAAATATTTTTTGTGGACACGGCACTGACGAGTTAGGCCGCCATGCCTTACACGCGGAAAACTAAGGCCTCAGCTTCGCAGCCTTCGTGTGAAGACAGGTTCCAGCAATTACTTGATGAAAAGCTGGACAAATTGCATGAATCAATGGCGACTAAGGATTGCATAAAACAGTTGTCTCACAAAATTAACCAGCTAAACGAAAAGATCGATATTCTGGAAGCAAAGGTTGTTGTCATGGAAAACTAGTAACTTGTAAATTACAACATGCGGCCGGTAGCTGAATCATAGTATTGTTGGATATAAAATGATTTCGAATCAGGAAAGATTGTCCCCAGAAGTGTAGACTTGCTGATAAGTCTTTCAGGTAGACTTATTGCCGATGACGAAATAAACTTGGGACAAGTCTACCAAAAGTGCTGTTCTCCTTTAAGGGGCTCTTTCAACTAGATTGCCTCTGCGGAGGATTTGAAATGATGCAATGAATATTTGAGAGACAAACAATTTGCCTTTATTACAACCATGGCAATGAATTACACTGTTATTCAAATTTGTTTTCATTGACTTGTGTTGAAAGGAAGGAATCTATAAGCGGAAGTTGATTTTAGGACGCATCTAGAAGCAAGTTTACCGAGTATTTGTGACTTTGCAGTGCTTGGAAATTCGAAGGTGGACTTCTCGAGCTTGTTACGTTCTACAGAAAGAATGTTACAGTTGCTGTGACGTAACAAACTGTTTTGGAGGAGCGTTTGCCTTTTATATTGAACCAATGTGGAATTTAGCTTTGATCCCGAGGAACTGAAGCTTGAAAGGGAGTTTGTTTTGGTTTCTTGTGTTATCCACTGATGTCGAGCACAGCTTTCCATCTCTGTAAGTTTTGGATCTTTCTTGTTGTTTATCGGGTCCCATAAAAGCTTCCACCTTCCACATCGGCAATTTCCAAGTATTTGTTCGTAACTTGAAATGAAATCTCGAACTCCAGCCCCTTTCCAACTTCACTGCAAAGTCACTGCAATATATATTCCTTCATCAGTCGCGCAGTCGCTGTGTCGCACTATTGTTGGTTATTCTTTTCTTAAAGTCAGCCAATCCAAACCCTGCTAATTGTTAGGCCGGCCAATGATAACCTATTCATTCTTCCTTTCCACCAGTCACATAAAGTCGTAGCATGTGACTGCCATTGTTCTAACAATTGCCTAATTAGCAAGGTATGCGCTCAAATCTCAAATTCACTCAGCTACACACAGGTTAGTAAGCGACCTTCGGCCGCAATTACGTAAGAAAACTAGAGCAAAGCGTGGATGATCAAGAGCAATACCGCCGCAGATTATGCCTCCGAATTGACAAAATACCAGCTACAGCACCAGGGAAAAATGAGTCCGGCGAACAGTGCTTAACGAAAGTGAAACAAATGTTTAAGAAATCGAATGTCAACGTACCTGAGACAATTCTAGATAGGGCTCACAGGACAGGAAATCGTGACCAGATGATCGTCAGATTTACGACCTGGCGGCATAGAACGCTGGTGTACCGTGCAAGAAAGAAGCCTGAATCTCCGTACAAAATTAGACTGGATTTGACGAAAAAGCGTCTCAGCACTGTCATTGCGACAAATGATGTTCTCCAAGGTAAGACACTTGGCTTTTCTTTTGCTGCTGTCAACTGTAGACTTTGCGCGAAAATTGGTGATAAGTTTCATTATTTCTCGGATGAAGAGGATTTCAAAGGTCTCCTTGCACAATTGAATATTGATATTGAAGATGTGGACAGTGAAAACGGAGAGCTTGAAGCCGAAGAACAACATGAAGAGGAAGTTAGTGAAGAATGAATTTTTGAACTTTTTTGTCTCGTTGTGTTTTAGTCAGTTTTCATGAACGACTTTGTTAAGCTTTTCGAATTAATTTTATTTACTTATTTATTTTTTTTCCGTTTCGCAATCAAAACAAAATTGCAGTATTTTTTCGTGCTCAGTAATCTATTTCGATGTTTCTAATTAATTTCAGAAATCGGTGATCATCCAATTTTAAAATGTTATTTCGTTTTGCTTGCGAGTAGGACTTAAGGGTTTTTTTTCCTTGGGGATGTTGGTTCTTTTTGTATTGGTTTGTATCGCAATAGTTTTTTCCCGTAATCTGAATTAAAACTCAAAATACCCAGGATGTCCCTTTTCCAAATCAAAGCTGCCGTGCTTGTTTTTATCGATTGGGTCCTATCCATTGTTTTCTCAAGGGAAGGCACCGTTTTGATATTATGCTTTGTAAATGATCAGAAAACTGTAATCCCCAAAGGTCATTTTTTCAGAGGTGACCCTTGCAACCTAGTACAATTTTGTTTCAGATATGTTGAAATAAAAGCTAGTTATTTTCCCCAGAAATGTAATTCCCAGCAGAAAAGCCTGCCCACAGAAATCTCTAAAACGAATTGTGACTGCCAATGTTTGATTCCCCTAAAGGATTCCATTCCATCTTCCATCTATTCTACTCTTAATTACCTTCTTTTGTGAATGTTTTTCTTTCCACCGTATAGTTAAGGTAACTCTGCTTTCCGCTCCAGTGAGCAGCGAGTTGCCGTTTTGCAGAACCACTCTCCTCGGAAAACAGTTGATTTCTCCAATACTATTCGGTCGATCGAAAATCGGTAAAAAGGACGTTGTTCTACATAGTCTTGGCAATCGAAAGATATGCAAATCGCAATGTTTCCGTTAAGGCTGGCTTTGTAAATCATTTTTCAAAACTTCTTGTTGATTTCAGAAAAGTGGATTTATATCTGCGCGACTAATATCCCGAAACACTCTCATGGTCGGTTCAGTTGACAATTGTATCTCCAAAACGCACCAAAATGCAAAAAACACGCTTGCCGCAGTTCGCGCGCAATGCAAATGTGATATCACAAGGGCTTGCTTGGACTGCCTTGGAGCGGTGCGAGGATGGCGAATTACTCACACCCTATCTTTTATTTCCCTTTTCATTCGTTCATCGGTTTGGATACCGCAATTTTACATATTCTTGTTTCAACCAATCAAGGGAATAGCAAAACATTCATTTGCGAATTTAGTGTGGCTTTATTTGAGTTCACAAATATTAGAGTGCGAGCAGTTGATAACTTATATAGCTACTTCTAGTTTTTATCTGATGTTGCGCTACAAGATCCTGTCTTTAATTTCATTAATATAACGTTATACACTCAGGTTACGGTTTTTTTTTGCGATTTCACGTTCCCTCCGTTTCTTCCACGAATTCATCACCCTCTGTCAAAAATGTCCGGCGTTTCGTAAGAGAGTTTTGGACCAAGCACAGCGTATAACACACTTTGCATTCGTCATGACGTATTTTGCTTTTGTTTCTTTCGAAGACGTGTTTTCTCTTAATTTTCTATTGCTTCTTTCAGGCGATATCGAGACCAATCCAGGTCCTCACACCGATAACTGTCTAAAATTTTTTCATTGGTATTTGAATAGCATATGTGCCAGGGACAACATTAAAATTTCATTAATAGAAGCATACAACTCCATTCATCGATTTGACGTTATAGCGCTTTCCAAGTCTATGGTGAACAGTTCCATCAGTAATGAAGATATATTCATCGAGGGTTTTAGCAAGGAAATCTATCGAAATGACCACCTTAGCAACACCAAAAAGGGCGGCGTGTGTTTGTATTTTCGAGAAGGCTTGCCAATAAAACGAAGGACGGATCTTGAGTTGGTGCAAGAGATGATTGTTACAGAAATAACAATTGCTCGCAAGAAAATATTTTTCATCACTGTCTATCGCAGCCCGAGTCAAAATAGTCTTTGTATTTTAGACCAAATATATAAGCTTTATGTTAGACCGCACCTAGACTATGGGGATATTATTTATCACAAATATGATCCCGAAATGCGTCTAAACTTTACACAGCGACTAGGACAGACTCAGTATTGTGCTGCCCTTGCAGTGGCTGGTGCATGGAGAGGAACAAGCAGGGAACGTCTTTACAGGGAACTTGGCTGGGAGGACTTGTATCAGAGAAGATGGTATCGACGACTGTGCCATTTCTATAATTTGCTAAAAGTGCGTTCCCCTAATTATTTGTTTGTGGAAATCCCCCCTGAGCGCAACGTAAGCTACAATTTTCGAAATATGAGAACTTATGACCAAAATGTTGGAAGAACAGCGCGATAATCGAACACTTATTTTCAAAATGCTCCTTTTGAGTGGAATCTGCTGGCTGAAGACATAAGAAACACAACATCAATTGCTGTGTTTAAACGTAAATTAACTCCTATGATAAGACCAAATGATAATTCCATTTAATTCGAAATTATGACTCAAGTTCAATGTCCTAAATCAGCACAGATTCAGGCATAACTTCGATTGCCTAGTGTAGCAGAGCTGAAAAAGATAGTGAGCAATTCCTCCTACACTGCCTTTATCCGAAGAAGCACGGAGAGATCTCCTTGGCAGCTTATTAGATATTCCTGGATTAAACATAGCAGAACTGGACACACCATCTTTATGCCATTTAATTCTTTTTGGAAATCCAGATCTGACCCAAATTGCAAAAAGGATAATTATGGAAGCAACAATTAGTTACATAAAGGCAACGAAGAGATTCGAGTGAAGCACATTCCAAAAATAACAAAGCAGCACTCCCTCTCCCCATATTTTCTTTTGTAGTATTAGCAGTAGTTGTTTCTGTCTCTCATTTGATGTTAGGTGATTAAAACTCCAAAGAATATTTTTGTTTACCATTCAATGTGGGTGCGGGGTAATGGGTGGAAGGGATTCCTGCTGTGTGGCTGGATGGCTGCTGCCCTTTGTTTTTCTCGCTTGCTTTCCCGATTGGGGTGGCGCGGGTGGCAGGGGGTAGTGGCTGTTTTGTCTGCACATGGGGGTCCCATGCTCATTGACTTGCACTCGTTTTTCACGCATTGATAGCCTTGCAGGGGTCGTTGCCTGACATCAAATGTGAGACAGACGTTAAAATTGTTGTTGTTTTTTTCTTCTTTTTTGGAAAAATGTAAATATTTGAATTGTGAGTGTCTGTCATGGTGGGAACTCCGATGACCTAGTGTCTATTCCCGCCATGACAGGCACAGTAGCTGTAAATGTTTTGTGTTTATTTTAATGGATTATATAAAAAAATTTTTTGTCACTATTCGGTGATTTTCTAGAAAATCGTAGGCAGCGAGTTGTATTGAATGGCAAATGCTAAAAGTGGGCACTAATATCTGCTGGAGTGCCACGAGGTTCAGTCTTGGGTCCATTGTTTTTCCTTGTATACATTAACGAAATTGTGGAAAACCTAAATTGTGACTTAAAAATTTTTGCCGATGACACATCTCTTTTTTTCTGTCGTGAAGGATAAAGGGAAAACTGCTGATGAAATGAATGGTGGTCTTGAAAGGGTTCGAATTTTGGCATGGCAATGGAAGATGAAATTCAATGCAGATAAAACGGAAGAAGTTATTTTCTCTTCAAAAAGACTCAAGCCTGCTCACCCTCCTCTATTCCTAGGGGGCAATGAGGTGACTGTAAAAGCAGAGCATAAGCATCTAGGCATGATCCTCGATTCTAAGCTAGATTTTCAGAGTCATACCAAAGAGGCGATTACTAAGGCAAGGCGAGGTATTGGTATGATAAGATATCTTTCCAAAGATGTTTCTATAGATGTACTGGATCAGATCTATAAGTTATATGCAAATGAATTTTACCCAGCGACTTGAGCACACTCAGTATTCGGCTGCATTAGCTGTGACTGGAGCTTGGAGAGGTACAAGTAGGGAAAGGCTCTATGATGAACTAGGCTGGGAAATCCTTTACCACAGGCAGTGGTATAGACGTTTGTGTCATTTCTTTAAATTAGTGAGGTCTCACGCACCCGAATATTTGTTTTCAGAAATCCCTCCGGAGCGTCAAGTAATGTACAGTCTTAGAAACCCGAGGGTTTACGATGAAAATATTGTACGAACTGTTCGATTTTCTAACACGTATTTCCAGAACTTACTCCATGAGAGGAACTTACTTGACAACGAGATAAAAAGTTCTAGGTCAATTTCTGAGTTTAAGCGAAAACTGCTTCAGATTATAAAACCTGTGAAAAACTCCTTTACAACATTTCTGATATAGATGGTATTAAGTATCTGACTAAACTTCGACTGATATTTAGTGCTCTTAATGAATACAAATTCAGACATAGATTTGATTGCTTAAAACCCTGTTGCACCTGCGGCGAAGCGGTAGAGTATAATGAACACTTTTTCCTGCACAACCCTCGATTTGAGATGATGCGCAGAGATCTCCTTGGTCAACTTTCGGATAATAATAATAATAATAATAATAAAGAATTTATTTAAAGTTGGGTACAAACATAGTATACTCTAAGAATAGAGCAACTAACTCAAACCAACTATTTACAAAAATACAATATTTACAGTTTCAGCTAATTACAGATATTGCAATTACAATCATCTCCATTCCATGATTTGATCTTAAGTTTGAACGAGGCTATAGATTGACTGGACTTTATCTCATCAGATATAGCGTTCCACAGAATACTGCCTCTGAAGACAATTGAATTTAAGCCGTTTAAAACAGTTCTTGCTTTTGGTAGCTGTAATAGATCTTTTGCTCTGAGGTCATAAGTCACTTCCTTTCTTATAAACAGATCCTGCATGAATGCTGGACTTTGGCAATTTAAAGACTTATAGACCTCAGTCATCAGCTTATGGAGGTTTTTTGTATGGACTGTCTGCTCATTGTTTCTTTGTAGAAGCTCTTCGAACGAGGCTTCATAATCATTAAACAGTATACGTAAAGCACGTTTGTGAATTCTATTTATCTCCTTGTTTGCGGTTTTCCCACAAAACATCCAAATTAACGGACAATAGCTTAGGCTTGACATTATAAAAGCATTGTATAGCAGCCTTGCTTTCTTGAAGTCAAGTAGTTTTGCCACCCTTGAAAATGCCGTTACTTTTCTACTTGTTTTGGTACACAAAGATTTGACATGATCCGTAAATTTCAATTCAGAGTCAATAGTAATGCCAAGAAGTTTCACATTGTCTTTTGGAACTAAAACCAGATCATCAATTTCAATACAGATATTTGCACTTTTTGGTAGCCCAAGGAACATCACTTGAAATTTTTCAGGATTTGCTACCATCTGATTCCAGTCAAACCATTTGAGAACATTTTCAATATCAACTTCTAAACATGTGGCTACATCTCCTATGTTTGCTCCAGAGGCGTACAATGTATTGTCATCAGCAAAATTGCATATTCCTGATTTCTCAATGCATAACAGAAGATCATTTATATATATGTTAAACAGTAGAGGCCCAAGAATTGAGCCCTGTGGTACACCTGATGAGATGTAGTGCCAATCACTGAAGGTGGAGCCAATTTTGACGCGTTGTTTTCTATATGAGAGGTAACTATGCAATAAATTCAGGCTACCAGTCCCAAAGCCATAGGCTGCAAGTTTTGCTATCAAAAGGTCGTGGGGCAAGCAGTCGTAAGCTTTCGAGAGATCCATAAGTACAATGCCCATGATTCCTTTACCGTCCAGGCATTTGCGACATGCTTCAACTAACTTAATCAAGGCATGCTGAGTACTATATTTCTCTCGAAAACCACACAATAGATCCGAAAGCTTATTTTTCACGAATGAGAGCATTTGAGTGTACATTAGTCTCTCATATATTTTAGAAAGACATGATAGCACACTTAATGGTCGAAAATTTTTCTTTGTAGTAGAATCCCCGGTTTTGAAGCAAGGTGATAGGTCAGCTAACTTAAGATTAGATGGAAATGTGCTATTTTTGATCCCGTTGTTTATAAGGTGCGTAATTTCTTTGTAGCAATGGTTAGCAGCTAGCTTAAGCATATCAACAGGAATGTCACCACTTGTTTTCTTTGATTTATCCAATCGATAGATTTCGCTAAAGACTTGGGTGGGGTCTACATTGGAGAATTCAAATTTTTCGTGTGTCCCATGTATATCCTTGATTTTCTTTATACTTGGGTGGCTAGCATACTTATTAATTGAAAGTTCACACTGAGTTGCGAGCTTTCAAAGAAAAAAAATATGCGATAGCTGAAGCCAGACCCCAGATTACTTGTAATGCAAAAAGCCTCGAAGATCGAGGTAAAAGAAGCATGCCTAATGTCATACTTCTCGTTGATATCAGAGCAAACCAAATAGGACTTCCAATAGGAAGTAATAATCTTTGCGATCATTGTCAAAATTTGCTTAACATTGCATACGTCGAGAAACAGTGGTTCAAAACATAATCAACGAGAGACTGAATCTCCTTCCTCAAAGCATCCATGTGCTTGAAAGTTAGGTTATCGGAAACCTTTCAAATCCCATTTGGTTCGCCCTGAAAAAACTGAGAAATAGCAGAAACAATGGTCGATGAGATTTTTACCAAAGATACCATTTCGAAGCCTCTGGTTTCAGTTTTCGCAGAAACTTAAACTTCAAAGGCTCGTAGCTCCATGAATTTTTGGGGGACTTGCAAGACTCTTGTGTCAAAAATTGATTTAAAATCTTAGGAAAAGGGTCACTTGACCAAATGTCCATTCAGCGTATCGTTATTTCTTAATATTTAATCCAACGTCAAAAAATTTTTTTGAGACACCCTGTATGGCAAGCACAAGGTACTGAATGGCATCTGCAACAGAGCTGCTGAAGGTTGGATTTGAGCTGCATGCATTTGTTGCCTTTGGAATTCTATGTCCTCTTTTGAAATTTTGTTTCCAAACTGAAGACCTTATTCTTGGACTTCATGAAGGACTTTACTATGCTCCGGTTTGATTTTCTTATCCAAACTGTCGTCGCTTACAACTCACTGCAGCTTTACTCTCTGTAGCGAACAGTATGCCATTGCTTATTCATCAATTTTCACCGTGCCTTGGTTCTTCTTGTGACACATACTTATGATTAAGGTCAATGGATCACAAGAATGATCAGCTTTTTTCCAACACTTTGCAGTTAGAAACACAAGAAATCAACTTCATAATGACACAAGATTTCTGCACACATAGCATGTTTTCCTATGGCTTCCCAATCAAGAACAATATCAACAATCGGAGAAAGGAATGTTATCAGTTTTTATGTTTCAAATTTTTGCACCGCATTCCTTTGGGAATTCTTTCACAGTAACGTCTCTCTTGTTACCTCAATTAAAATTTTTTTTTTTTTTATTCAAGTATAAAAATTTACAATGAGTTTACGTTTAACTATACTTATCTAATTACTCTACAACACTACAGGTACGATACCATGGGGAGCGAAAGACAATGACTACCCCATGGCCTGCGTAAAAAGACACGTAACATCAAACTAACTACAACTACGCTACAATCGACTAAAACTATTGGATCACGTACCAGGATTCTCTTCCACACCAGATGTCAGGTCAGGGTTTCGATGACTTGGGATGATGTTGCACGTGCAACTCATTCAGTAGTAAAGGTAAAATACCTGAAGTCTGATGTGAAAAAGAATTTACAAGGAAAAATAACATTTACTTTAAAGGACTTGGTGGTTGCATAGGTTGCAATAGATCTCAATCAAACCGACCAGTTTCATGGATAAAACGTAAGGTCAATTCGAGTATGTTTCTATTCAAGTCATTGGAAAGGTCTTGATTACCATATAACAAAAGCTGGGTCAAAGCATCATTTGAAAGATCGGTGATTTGTACAAATGATCGTAATAATTCAGCAACTCTAGCGAGAAGATCCTGCCGTTGAACATCAAATGAAGGGCAGAGCAACAAATAGTGCTCCGTATCCTCAATCCCATCACTTGTTGGGCACATTGGGTTTATGGTATCCCTAAAAATGTGCTTGAATTTGTGGAAATTTAATTTGCTGAGACCAACCCTCGGTTGAGTAAGATAGGATAATCCTTTTGGATCGTGAATTCCAAACACAGGTTTTGCAGGGGGACGGATTATCGACAAGAGCTTCTTCTTGAAAACAGCAACAGATGGTGCAAGTCTCAATTCAGGCTCAAGCTTATTCCATTCGGACAAACAATTTGGATAGAAGCTAGACTTAAATTTTTCTGTCCTTGCCTTTAATTGCCCAATGACATCCTGGTTACGAAGACAGTACTGTGACTGATGAAGAGGGGGAATTGCATCTACTGTATACTCGGGGCTAAGATTATTTACAAACTTGTAGAACAAGGTGAGGCGTCTACTCCATCTTCGGGAACTTAATGATTCCCAGCCTAGATCTGTGTACAGCTTCTCCCGAGATGTCCCCCTCCATGTTCCTGTTACAGCCAAAGCAGCGGAATACTGAACAGACTCTAGCTTATCCATTAAATTTGGCAAAACGATGTTTTGACTTAAATCACATACTTTAGCAGGGATATGATAAATAACATCACCATAGTCAAAGTGGGGCCGAACGTAGAGTTTATATAATTCGTTTAGAGTATGCCTGAGCAGATAGTTGGAGAGATATTTCAGCAAACCAATGCCCTTCCTTGTTTTGGAGATAGCCGATTTGATATGAGCTGAGAAAGATAGCTTTGAGTCCAGGATAATTCCTAAGTGTTTATGCTCAGCTACCTTCTTCACAGGTATGTTATTAAAAAGGATCACAGGATGGTCAATTTCAATTTTCTTCCTTGAAAATGTTAATTCAACGGCTTGTTTTTGTGGATCAGGATTAAATGACATCCTCCAGGTGTGGGCCCATTGACTAATCAAATCCAAGTCGTGGTTCATATCATTGGCTGCTGTATTGGAATCTTCTACTACCGTGAACAATGACGTATCAGAATAGAGCCCTGAGGCACCCCTGCCGAAATGTCTCCCCAGTTAGAACTCTGTCCATTCAGTACAGTTCTCTGCTTTCGATCCTTAAGAAAGCTTTGGATAAGAAAAAGAAGTTGTCCCGATACACCACATCGTTTTAATTTACAGATTAGACCATCGTGCCACACCCTATCAAACGCTTTAGAAATGTCAAGATACACAGAACGGACATCAAGGGGAGGATTACAGTCAAAAGCTTTAAATATAGTATGCGTTATTGAGAGTAGCTGGTTAACTGTCGAGTCTCCTGGACGAAAACCTGATTGATTTGGGTTAAGCAGTTCATGTGATATAAGATGCGAGTATAGAGAATCGTATATGAGTTTTTCAAGCATTTTCCCAAAAATTGGTAGCAGGGAAATAGGACGGTAATTTCCTTTCAGATTTTTCTCATTTTTCTTATGAACCGGAACTACATTTGCGTATTTCCATATTTCGGGAAATAAGCCACGCCTCAAGCAATTTGTGAATATCATTTTAAGAAGCAAATTAAAATTCAGTCACTTTTAAGAAGTATTGGTTCACAAATGGTCTCATAAAACTATTTTAGACAAGTTCAGCACTGTGGTCTTGTGAGCAGACCACAGGCAACACAACATTGTGTTTTGTGTATCTAAATGATGTTTCCACACATTGTTGACACCAATACAAACATTACTGCAGCATCTTCTTCAGTAGCACCTGAAAAGATGAAATGTAAATCTACAAGAATAAATGATGAAGAAAATCCTTTGTGTATGCATAGCTTGATATCATATCCTTGAAACATAAAATTAGATGGACGAGTTTTCAATACTAAAAATAGGTAATAACTATCATTCAAAACGCCTCGGAAGTCTTCTCATTCTAAGGCAATGGCACGGTCAGTGTAGTTCTTTTTTGAGATGCGCGATTTCGTTTGCATAGTTTTGACAATACGTGATTCTCGCATGAACTGGAAGGAAATTATTGATCCAGGAGACGATCACACTGATAGTATGTTTTCATACCAAAATAGCCTCAAATAATTGTGAAAATAGTCTAGAAGGTGAACGAAATGAAGTTACGGGCCACTTTAGGCTGATCGAAGCTCCATTGCAAAAGTGCGACAAAGCCGCTTTATTTTACCAAAGAAGCATTTTATTACCACAAAATAGTATCAAATAGTAACAACAATCACTTACCATATTTCAACAGAATTTGGCCAGGTAAATCCATGAAGTACGTCGCAAATCAGTCAAGTTCCATACGAGCTCTGTATGGGGTACTTATGTTAAGCCCAATTTGCAAATGGCGGCCGCTAAAAAGCTTGCCTAACTTTGAGCTGCGGAGTTACACATCTAGCACCTTAGGCGCTTCTATATCATTATTCAAGCTACATTCTTCGTGCTAGCCCTGATAAACTCAGTTACCTTTTCGAAACATCCGTTATGCTAATTGCTAAATACGATTTTGGAAATAGTGGAAATATCTATGAAGGGTCTATGACTCATCCGCTATATGTACTGTAAGATTATCTCTGCAAATCATCGTACAGAATGCCAAAACATTTGTGACGGTCAGCTAGGCCATTTTCGTCAGAGCCTCCATCTTTTCTAGCTAGGCTGTTGAGTTCTTTGATTCATTTTTTCATAAAAAATTTGTACAAGTTGACATACCTTCTTTTTCTCTCTTGCTGACAGCTGGATGTTTTCACCACCTTCTGATAGATTTTGAGAGATAGATACATTAGCCTCCTTAAAACCCTCATTCAGCCTTTTCAAGTAAATTGCTGACTTTGGGAACTGAAACTTTCTTTTTCGTAACGATATTTGCAGATCTTTTTGGTGATGAATCTCCTTCCTGCGACTTTCTTCTAACTCTGCATCATACTTTTCATAGTCGATGATATTTGCTAAATCGTCTGAGATATGGCATTTTGCGAATCTGCATTCTAGGCCATAAGGACATTTCCCTGTCAATTTGAAATTGATACAATCCTCCCCAATATCTGCTGGTTTATTTTTAAGATACTCTTGTATATCGTGAATGAATTGGCACTTTTCCTTATCATCGCAAGTCGCATTGTTTCTTGCTAAACTGGGACACAACCTTTCATTACGCTTTAGCAATGGAACTGTTCTTGGTCGCTTTTTGTTCTGACCCCTGTCTTTTTTCTTTCGCTTCAAGCTATTTGATGATGGATCTGGTTGGTTTTCTTCCGTCTCCTGAGATTCACTTGAACCTAATTCACCACTTTTTTGGTTTCCTTTAGCATCACCAATTTCAATCAACTGTTCACTGTTTGCTTCATTCTTCGAATTTTCATCTTCTCGTTGTACAATAAACCTTTGAAGTAAAATATTGAGATAAAATTTTACTGAAAACAAGTGCAGAGTTACCAAACCGACGTTAAGAAAATACGGAACAAGCAGAACAAGGCAGTAACAAGCGGAAAAAGCAAGTAACAAGCCAGGAACAAGCGGAACGAGCAGAAAAAGCAGGGAACGACCTAGTAACAAGCTAGTAACATGAGGAACAGTCCATTAACAAGCAGCACAACGACATTAACGACCATGATAGAACAACTGTAAGGTCTGTAAGGACCTAAAGTATTGCAGCCATGCAGTTGCTAATAGGAAAGTATCTTAAGGATTTTCCATCAGTCAAACATGATTGAAAGGAACTTTCTTGAATAATGTTATCTCCATTCTGATAACTCTGCTTTCCAATCCAGTGAACAGCAAGATGCCGCTTCGCAAAACCACTCACCTCCAGAAAACAGTTAATTCCTCCAACGACATTGGGTCTATCAAAAAGCAGTAAAAAGGATGCTGTTAAGCATTGTCTGGGCAATCGAATGATGAATATATCGCAGCACTTCCGTTAATGCTGGCTTCGTAAATCCTAGTTCAAATCCTTCGTTGATTTCAGAAAAGTGGATTTATGTTTTTCGCTCCATCCTTAGCGAGGCAGTTGACCTAAAACTTTGCTAAATCGAATTGAAAAAGTAGGCTAGATTTCTTGCAATGGAATTTCAAGTTGCTGTTTACTTCTCGACATTGAAAGGGAGAAATCTTGATCAACAGATTACCATGCTGTGAAGCACGCTTGCAAAAGCTCAGCCTTGAAATAACTTTCAGAAATGCTTCCATTGGCAAGCAAAAGAACATAACCTGTTGAGAATATCATACCCAAGTCTCAAAAGACATCCTTGGTTCGCTTCTGAAAACATCATTTGCAACTACTGATTGAAAGCTAATGGCTGTTTCCAGCAAGTTCACTGAACTATGCTTTGGATGTCTTTCGAAGTTTTCATGAGAATTCACAAAACATCAACTTCTTTTGGTCCTTCTAGAGTCTTCAATGAACATACATCCACTAAACTAACCTTTCCAAAGGCGGTCAGACTGTCGCTTTTCCCTTGCGATGTAGAAAATTCAATTGCAGGAAGTCTAGCCTAGCTTTTTCAATCACTCCAGGCAACTACCTAGCTACGGATGGAGTAATAAAAAATCAAAGAATTTTCGAGTAGTTTCAGAGACACATTTTTCTGAAATCAGCGAAAGATTTCAGCCAGAATTCGCGAAGCCTACGTTGAGTAAAACATTGCAGTTTATACTTCGATTGCCCAGACTAAGCAGAACAAAATACTTTTCACAGATCGTCAATGGGCCAAGTAACATTAGCGAAATTAACAGTTTTCTGATGAGACTGGTTATGTGAAATGGCATCTCGCTGTTCATTGGAGCTGAAAGCGTTGAAGGCGTTGTGGCGCCGTGGTGTAATCCTCTGACATTGCAGCCAAAACAGTCAGGCGGAGTGGATTCTAATCCCCGTAGGGCCCCACCACTTGAGCGTCATGACAAGGGGTCGCGAACGCGATTAGGTCTGCTCTATTTCTGCGATTTCAGAGATTGGCGCTGAAAAATGCAACTTCACATTCACCAATGCAGAGTTACCTTATTCTTCAGGAAGCTAATGGTGAAATTTTTAAGGGTGTTTCCCATAAACAAGTCTATCCATCTGGGGTGGAAAATATAGCGGACCACGGCACCAATGGTCCCAGAAATTTTTTGGGTCTCTAGAAACAAAAAAGGCAGAAAGGAAAAAGGAAAAAGAAAAAAGAAGAAAGGGGAGGAAAAAAGGAAGAAAGAAAGAGGGAAGGAGGGGAAAAGAAAAGGAAAATTTGAAAGAAATGTAAAAACCAAACCAAGGATGAACAGGTTGGGAAGAAAGAAAAAACGACGACTGATAAAATTAAGATCAATGAGAAATTTGATTGTTGTCATTCATGTGCAGCAATGTTGGCGATCTATTCTTCTCTGTCTGGGAACTTGTCTTTACTGTTTTGAATAAACCAACAGAAAGCAGACAGTAATTTGGCATGTAAAAAGGAATTTCCTTCATGGAAGTAAGAAAGCACATTATTGTTCATTATGTCCACATTGTTTACTTCAATTTTATTTCAAAAAGGAAGCAAGATGATTTGAGATGAACATCAACAACACTGTACACTGTCATACAGTACAGGCCTTGTGCACATTAACAAGGCTGCCCTGTCTAACAATTCACTGAGAATGTCTTTGACTGCTAAGGTATTGTTGTTGAAGAAACTAGCAGTCTCATATGATTTAAGGGTACCAAAATGTGAAAAGTCTTCAAAATCCTTATGAAGTCTTGCATATTCCTACAGTTTTAATGGGCAATAAAATGATGTAATTCAATAAAATATGTATGTTGCATGTGGTACTAGTATGCAAATTAAACAATAATACTGTAATTGAAAGATTTAAGTACCAATGAAGCATAGATGTTAAAAACACGACGTTTCGAGCGTATACTTGTTATCAAGAGTAACGATAACGAGTATACGCTCGAAACGTCGTGTTTTTAACATCTATGCTTCATTGGTACTTAAATCTTACAATTACAGTATTATTGTTTAATAAAATGATGTGATGACATTAAGGTCATAAAAGAAACGTATGTATATGCATAACAGAAAGCTTTAAAGGTTTATCATGTTTAAATTCCACTAAATAGCTGTGGCCTCCTACTGTAGCAGGATGGCCCCCTCAAGTAACCTTCCCCTTTCCGGGTTTATCCAGCATTTCATGAAAGATATATCAAATAATGAGAAGACTTTGTCACTTTGGCAGTACCTTTTGACTTGATTTCCAACAAATT
Source organism: Aurelia sp. 4 Dawson et al 2005 (assembly GCA_964019985.1). Lineage (NCBI taxonomy): Eukaryota > Metazoa > Cnidaria > Scyphozoa > Semaeostomeae > Ulmaridae > Aurelia > Aurelia sp. 4 Dawson et al 2005. The sequence continues at coordinate 17,664,516 of OZ026493.1, read as the reverse complement.
GAATTGGTCTGTAATTAAACAGTTAAGTTAGGCCACTTAGGCCATATTTTGTTTTGTTAAATTTGTTTGATGTGCTCGCAGAAATTTTTTTCAACATTTTCTATGGTCCCAGAAAGTAAAATATTTTTTCCAGCCTTGCTATCCATTAATATCTTACATGCGAAATGATAAGATGTAAGTTTTGCAATAATGTATCAGAAATTGCACCTCATTGCAAAAAAACACCTTCCACAGAGGAGGTGGCGGTTCTTGGCAAAATTTTGGGCAGGGTAATCTTTCCCCAGGGAAGTCTTTGGTTCCTCACAACGTGTCCAACTTTCTTGAGACAGACGGCACGTTTTGTCAACTATTTGTCAGTTTTTGCCACAGTTGTTCAATTCAACACCGCGACGTATTTGGAACTTAAGGAACTTAACAAACATAAGTATAATTCCTTTCATGCAGCAAATCAATCATTGGAGTCATAGGAGGCTACAAAAAGTCAAATATCGAAGCTCTTAAAATATAGGGTACGGGAGTCTTTCTGGAACTTTGAAAACTGTTCTCTCCAAGGCACAGGACTATTAGTTTGACACGCAACATCCGCTCCCAGGAAATATCTTCTGCTTCACAGCAGGATACACGAGTATCTTCCTAGCCTGCCGATCTAACCTAACACACAGATAGATTCAAGCACTTCCCTCAAGAAAAATCTTGAAGGGCCCGGAGTTCCTCTTGTCATACCCAAAAGCGAGCAAAGTGAGCTGGAAGGAATGAGTTCCTTTCAGTATGTGATAAGCAGGACTTGTGGCAAGCCTAGACAGTTCTTCTGTGAAATAATGCCAGCAAGGGTTATCTTTTTAATTACGATGCTGTTAAGGTTTGGCAGCTCTTGTCTGTAGATCCTTTCGAGAGTTAAGATGGGACTCCCGTATCTTTCAGCTTGGACAAAAGCCTTAAAATTGAGTGAAATTAGGGGATAACACTGGGTGTCCCAAAAATTTTGTACAGATTTGGTTCAACATAGGGTGAATTAATCCAAAATGATATTTAAGACATACCTCGATAGCAAACTTGAACATAAATACCTTTTTTGTTGATATTGGTGCGTTGAGAGTTATGATATCAATCTTCAAAGGAAAAACTTGCCACCCCCTCTTAACCAGAGCTTTGACATTTTGGGGCTATGCAAATTTTTGAAGCACGGTGAATAAAATCAACAAAATTTGAAGCATGAGGAGAACAAATAAAGACGACACAACAGATGTGTTTTACAGCATACAGCTCAAATCCTTAGTGGTTGCTGAAGCACGTGGAAATCATCAAATTTCACAGTATTCGGCCAATCGAATAGCCGATTTCCAATCATTTGATACCGCATTAGCCTTTCGAAGTGAATTATTGAGTACCTTCACGAAAATTGAAATGCTACAATACTTACATTGAATTTTCCTTGATAATGGGATGGCCCTCTACAATTTGTAGCGTGCTTGGCAAATATCTCATTTGCAGTAGAAATTACATTCATTTTCCGGTTGTTATTTTGTGTAAGATCCATTCATTGGTGAACCAAAAACAGCCAAAAATTGTTTTATCTGTTTTGTTTCCATTTTGAATGAATGGAGCAAAATCAGGCATGCCATCTCTATTCACGAGTGTCTGAACTGTATCCATTCATAATATTTGTAGCACACAGCCTATCGATGCGACGATTTTGAAGAGATTACGGGAGCTTGCAGAGAAAATATGGATCGAGATAAATTATAAAATATAATAATAATAATAATAATAATAATAATAATAATAATAATAATAATAATAATAATAATAATAATAATAATAATAATAATAATAAATAATTTATTTTAAGTTGACTTACAACTCTAATAGCTATGAAAAGCTAATTAATGCCAACTATCTATCATACATATAAAAAATGTTCAGAAAGAATTTTAGAGAAAAAATGCTAAATAAAACCTAAACCCGAAATGAATGTCTTACACAATCTACAGTCACACTCTATTGTGCAGGTTCTTAATTCTTTTTTAAAAGCAGTCAGTGATTGGGACTCTCTAACACTGTGAGGTAATGTTTGCCACAGCTTTTGACCCAAATATCTCACATTTTTTATGCCATAAGAAGTTGTCTTGGCATTAGGAATGCCAAGAGTATTCTTATTTCGCAAGTCATATTGTACATCTCTTGCCTCAAAAATCTCACTCATGAAACTAGGATTCAGGCTCTTTTTGGTTTTGTATATTTCTATCATCAAGTACTGTAGATTGCGTAGGTGAATGGATACTGCATTATCTAATTTCAGCAAAGATTCGTAATCGGCGTGACTGTTTTTATACACAATTCTGAGTGCTCTTTCTTGGATTTTATTTACTTTTGCATTGAGGCCCCTGTCATGGAACATCCAAATTAACGGACAGTAGCTAAACTGAGATTTTATGAAACTATTCATTAGCAGACGCAATTTATCAGGATTCATGAATTTTGAATCCTGATAAAGGATCAGGATTCATGCAATTTGCAAGAAGTTGCTCAAGACTGGGTGAAAGACTAAATGAAATTTGGACACATTTAAATGGAAAACAAATCGTTTGTAAGTGAAAAATTTAGCTCAAGATCACAAACTACGCCCTTTAACGAATGAATTTTAGTCGGTAAGAAATTTAGGCCCAAATCACATTTCTACCAGAAATCGCTGAAAATCAACTGCGATTTTGAGATGTAATTAAAGGGAGAGTGCTTGGGTTATTGCTTAGGGCATTATCCATAATAGCTGAGATTTTTATCCTTATATCTCATTTGCAGCGACTTTTATCGATGTTTGAGCGAATGTCAATATTCTTCGACCGGCAAATGAATGTAATTTCTGCTCCAAATGAGACATTTTTCTAACCACGCTACCAACTGTAGAGGATCCTTTCAACTAATTTATCAAAGAAAATTCCTTGTAATTATTGTAACCAAGTAGCCATTTCAACATTCGTTACGGTACTCAAGAATCTACTTCGAACGGCCAATTTGGTATCACGTTGTTGGAAAGAGGCTATTTGATTGGCTGGATACTGTGAAATGGGATGATTTCCACGTGATTCAACAACCAGTAAGGATTTGAGCTGTATGATGTGTGTTACGAAAATAATTTCTTTGCCCATTATCTTCAAGGGAGCTCAGCTCATCCATCTCACCAATCTCAGTACTAACAATTTATTTTACAAGTAGTGTTCATTTGTGAAAGTACTCCCTTGAGCATCAACATTCTGTTGGCACCATCAAACCATTCCTGGAAAAGAATTGGTTATCAGATCTCTCGGGAATCTAAAACAGGAAGATCTGGACATCTTGGGGGGGGGCCAAAAGATGTCTCCTCTTTTGTGGATGACCTGCATTGGCAAAGAGGCCTTGAAAATACGTCATGCTCACTCTGATTCCGAGAGATCTGATAGCAAATTCTTTAAGAAATGATTCGACGATGCCAAAAGCGCGTTCATACACAAGGGAGTACCTCCAAAGATTTTTTTTTTATCCATATAAAATGCTTACAATACATGTTTACCTACTCTACATATTAATACTATACAACTGCACAACACTACAGGGACAATAACGTGAGGAGCAAAATGGCATGACTACCCCACGTTCATACATATAACACTACTAGGACAATACACAAAAGAAAACGAAGAATACTTGTAAACTAATCACTGTACGCTAACTACAACCTAAATCAATTAAAATGAACGCTTGCGGCAAAAGGACTGTGGGAAAGGAGTTTCAGAACAATTTCCCTGCTTCCCACCGAATTATGTCAAATTTGATCAATGGATTAATTGCAGAAAGCCAAAGATGACAGTACCTGTAACATAAATTGTTGATATTGAGATCAATAAAGCTGACTTCGGACCTCAAGTAACACATACAATAAAATCAAAAACTTTTGGACAATCAAACTTTCGGACAAAATTTTGTCCGAAAGTTTATTTGTCAGAAATTTGATGATGTTCGAAAGTTTTTTCGTCCCAAAGTTTCAAATTCATTGAAAATAGAAAAGCACAAAGAGACGTAACGTAAAACGTTAATAAATCAATGTTTTACCAGTAGTACTTAAGTTTCTTTGATTTCTTTATCTACAAGTTTGGCAGCACCTTTTAATTTGATTTACGGATGGTTTTATCATTGTTCAGTCTAACGAAAATTACATTCAAATGTCCTTGTTGATGTGATGATCATGATGTACCTACTGTAATAAATTGATATTCATGATGGAATCACAATTATTTTTAATATATATTTTGGTATACTGCTTGTTTTTTGATGTCATGTTTGTCCGAAAGTCTTTTTGTCCGAAATTCCCGAAAAGGCGTCCGAAACTTTTTTGTCCGAAGTTATTTTGCCGAAAGTTTTCCGTCCGAAAGTTTTCAATTTTAATGTAGATTATACTTCGTAAAACACATCTGTTGTGTCGTCTTTAGTTCTCCTCGAGCTTAACTTTATTCACCGTACTGCTAGTAATTGCTTAACCCAAAACGCCAAAGCTATGGCTTAGAAGTGGAGGATACTTTGTCCTTTGAAGATTAATATCTTAAGTCTCAACGCACCAATATCAACAAACAAGTGAAGTATCTTTGTTCAAGTTAGCTATCGAGGTTCTTTAAAAACCATTTCGGATTGATTCACGCTAAATTCTTATCGCTAAAATCGGCCAAATCTGTATACTTTTTTGGGACACACGGTATACTAGCAGATCTATACTTGAATAAGATAAATTTTCCAGGTACCACAGGTCTTCCAATTGGGTATGAATTATAAGTGGTTTCTCGAGAAAGCACAGGCTGTAGGAAACTCTGAATTAAGAAATTTGGTGCGCGGGGTGGCCATCATTCTGGTTTTTTTCTGTGAAAACCTTTCTTGCGAATGCGTCATTTTAGCCTATTTCAGACGGGGAAACTTCCCCCCAACCAAACTTTTTTTGCATTGCCCCAAGATGATGCAAGATATGATGACCAAAATTTGCTAAATCTATCAAATTTAATTAACAATTAAGATTTTAAGACCTTATCGTTCAAGGTTTGATCACGTGACCAAGATAGCACCAAAGTTGGAGAGTGGTCAACAATAAAGAGCTTTAAACACCCATTATTTCTTTGTATCATATCCGAATTTCCTTAAAAATCTATCATTTGATTGACCTTGACGAGAGCTTTCATGTGATATATAGGTAATTTTTTCTAATTATCGGAAATCAGTAAAATTTAATATCTCTGACGCTATTTGCATTTATGAAGCAGGTCATGAATTTTGTGTACCTTGACCTTAGAATATCATGCAACAACAATCATGCGGAGGCAGTCAAACATACCGGGTGTCTCAAAAAAAAACTATCCCGATTTGGTCGACCCTGGCGATAAGAATATAGTGTGAATCAATCCGAAGTGATTTTCAAAACATACTTCGATAGGCAACTTGAACATAGATACCTCGTTTGTTGATATCGGTGCATTGAGAGTGAAGATATTAATCTTCATGGGACAAATTTGCCTCCGAGGTTTGGCATTTTGGTCTGAGCAAATTCTTGAAGCACAGTGAATAAAAGCAACACAATTTGAAGAAGGCACAACAGATGTGTTTATGTGAGACCTTTCGTCAAGGGAGCTCCTAAATCAGCTTCATCTCCATATCGACAATTTATTTTCACCATACTATTCATCGGTGAAAGTACTCCCTTGAGCATCAATGCACTTTCGACATTGGCGAATCATTCCTTGAAAGGAATTTGTTATCAGACCTATCACGTATCTTCGAAGCTGCTTTCCAACGTGGATCATCAACAAGAGAGGAGATATCTTTTGGCCCCCAAAAGATCTCCAGACCTTTCTGTCTTGACTCCCGAAAGATCTGACAACAAATTCTTTTCAAGGAATGATTCGACGGTCCCAAGAGGGAGTTGATCCTCAAGGGAGTACTTTCACCGATGAATAGTATGTTTAAATTAAATTGTCGATATTGATATGAATGAAGCTGATTCGGAGCTCCCTTGACGAAAGGTCTCACATAAACAGTATTTTGTAAAACACATCTGTGGTACTGTCTTCAAATTTTGGTGATTTTATTCACTGTGCTTTAAGAATTTGCTTAGGCCAAAACGTCAAGGCTGTGGTTTGGAGGTGGAGGCAAATTTGTCTTTTGAAGATTAATATCTTCACTCTCAATGCACCGATATAAAAAAACGAGGTATCTATGTTCAAGTTGGCTATCGAGGTATGTTTAGAAAATCATTTCGGATTGATTCACGCTGGATTCTTATCGCTAGGGTCGACCAAATCGGGATACTTTTTTTGAGACACCCGGTAGAATTGCCTTAGGATTGGCAGCTGTCTCCAAGAAGTGACATCTTCTAACCTCAAACAGGATACCAAATAAGATTATAACAAAGATCTATATAACATACATTCTGCTTGTCGTCCTCTATTTTATGGAAAGCATACCTTGGACAAAGAAACTATGAAATGTGCTTAAAGTTTTTCAAAACAATGTCATACGTCTCATGCTGGGACATAGATTATCTGACCGAATAAGAATCACAAATCTTCATACCGCGTCTAATCTGAAGCTGGTGATGGAGCACATAAAAAATGGACGCTTACGGGTGTCTCAGAAAGAACGCAACAAATTTGATGATTACTATTATTTGCAGGGTTAGCTGCACTATATATGAAAAAAATTAGCAAGGTGCGATATCTCTGTCTCTTTCTTTCTTTCTGTCGATTTGTGGTCAAATCAATTCAGTGCCAGTCTCGTCTCCAGAGTGAGTTCGTTGCTCTGCCTCTACTCTGGGATGTGCGCGGAAATTCCGCGCGGAGTCAACTCCGCACGGTTTTGCGCGTAGTACATGGCTTCGGGGTGTCAAAATTCGATGTAAAACCTAAAACCACATACTTTACCTATTTTGATCATCATTTGCAATTTATTTCCGACATTCGAAGAATAACGAGCCATTTCATGTTGGAAGCTGCGATGAGAAAGCTCCTCTGTTTGCAACTTAGGCCCATTTTCGCCCCAAACAAACCGTGCTTTTTTCACATTACCACGCTCTTGCTAACCCCAGATTATTTTTTTTTTCATCATAGACACTATATCACTCGATACATGGTCGACTACAGCTACAGAAAACGGAAAAAAAATGTTTAGATACAAAATAAAGAGTACAAAATTACGAGGTTACAGCTAAATTGTTCAACACTACACTAGATTTGAGAAAGCCTATTGATTACTGTTTTCTAAAGCCAGGCGTTTGGTATATATATATCATGAAGAAATTCAGAAAATGTTTGTAGCAGGAGTTCATCTTCGTTGGACACTAAGTACATAAGCTTTTGTTCATCAGTTGGTATATTACTGAAATTGGGGCAGAGATTTTGAGTTCTATTTAGGAATGTTGTCCGTTCAGTGGTATATTTTGGGCACGAAAGGATGAAGTGGGTTTCATTTTCAACTGTGTTTTGGCAAGATCTGCAAAATCTTCTTTCTCTTTCTAAAGGGGGCTTGAAATGCCTTCCCCTTTCTATTGCAAGGCAGTGGTCGCTAAGGCGCAATTTTGAGAGGATTCGTCTGTGTGATGTGTTGGTGATAAGTGAGAGATAGATTTCATATGTAAATTGAGATTTATATGTTTTATATGATAAAGCTTTTGGACAGTCGCTCAAGGTGTTTTTCCAATGTGTCTGATGTTTTTGTGTGAGAGCTTCTTTGGTTGCATGTTTTGAAAGAAGTGCAATCGATTCAGTGTTGAAGCCATTCTTTTTGAGGTCATCAGTAAGGTTATTCATGTAGGAGGCTATTGTTTGTCGATGGTTTACTGAATTCTCGTATTCAAGGGCCTGAGATACTAGGGAGTGCAGTGCAGATTCATTTAGGATATGTTTCATGAAGTTGTTGGTTCTGCAGTTTTAAGGCATGCTTAAGGAGTAGCGGCCTAATTCACCACGTACTAAGGTATTTATGGTTGATCTATTAACTCCTAGCAATCTTTTTAGAAACTGTGTGTGTATTCGTTCAACTTCGCAACTATCCCAAAAATTGGGGTTTCGATGAAGGTAGGGACCCCAGACCTCGGAACTATATAGTAGAATGGGGCACAGTGATCCAGAGCATGGAAAATATATCAAAACACAAAACCTTTCAAATGCTAAAACCTCTAGATCTATCATAAAGAGAATACTTTAAGCTATTCAGAACAAAAATCCGTTTGTAAATCGGACCAACGAGTGCGGAGAAATTGCAGTTTGAAGTTGACCAAAATTGATAGGTCATGTCTTTGTTTACATTTCCGGTGGATCACTTTTGAAATGGGCCTAAACCAAATATTTCAAATTTTCATTTCTCCAGTTGTGTTCGTCCGATATCAATAAACTTTTTTTAGATTAAACCTCTATGTCTGAACAATTAAACAACGTATTGGTTCTATGAATTTACATAAATTTTATGTGTTTTTTGGCACATTTTGTCAAGTAGTATTTTTAGCAGTAGAACAGTATGACACCCGTAAATTTCTTCTTTCCTAGTGCAAACAAAAAAAGTGAGGAAAAAAGAGTCTTAAAATCTTATTTCCCACCAAGCGTTAGATATCAATGAAGATTTCTACCACAGGGTTTGTACAGGTTCATACAGGTTAAAATTTCATAACTGATATAAAAAATCATGTCATTTAGGCCCATGGGTGCTATTTTCGGTGATTTTCCATCATCAGAATGTATATTGTGTTTCTAGGCTTCTTCTACTGCATAATTTTCGTTTTTATCTGCACAGCTATAACAGCGAAGGTATAAATCCTAAATGGAAAGAAGAATTATTTCATTACTCAAGAAGAAAATTAGGATTTGATTGGCTACAACATGGCTTAGGATAATCAAGTCGACTAGCATTTGATGTCAATGACTTCGGGGACAGTAGGCCCAAGTGTGAACTCTACCATTGGATATTTTAACTACAGATCATTCGTTTACATCTGGAAAAGGTGCTTCTCCTTGGTTTTGTACACAAATTGTCTCACTCTCGTATTCCTGAACTTTGCACTTCAATGCATTCTTTTAGCAATGGCTACAGCTGCTGCCGATTTGATGAGCTTCCGGTCGAAGAGGCCATTATCATTTGCTGATATAGATTTTTTTGCGCTCTGCAATGAAAACTTCTTCCAAAGTTTCCAATGGATTTGTTCCAAAAACTCTAATTTGTATTATTATCAAAAACCTTTGCTTTTAAAGTCACATTCACGGTTTAAATCACAATCTTCTAAGTTGCAGATAGTTTTCAGACAATATTTTTCAGCCTGTGAGCTCCTGTAATCAGCTTCAACCTTAGCCAAAAATTATGTGAATTTCCTTTGGATTTTTATACTTAGCATAATGTATTGACTAAAGACAAAAAAATGATAAATATAAAGCCTGTGTAGTCACACAGATTCATGTAAATTCATAAGATTTATGATAACCATATAGTTTTATGATTGCACACAACATTTACTGAAGCAAGAAGTTGAGGCTCGTGAGACCTTTTATCAACCTGACTAATAAACCAAACTAAGAAGAGCTTCTTTTCAAGACCTATAAACAGTATTGTACTTGATAAACCAAACGTCCGGGGTAAGGGGTGCTCCAATATCTGGTCACATTGCAATTTTGGGTAGTTTTTTGTCAGAAGGTTCTGCAACAGTGTATCCTTTTATAATATCATTGTGAATTTTCTGGTACTTAGGTTCATTCTATTCTATTTAGGTTACTTTAATTTTGGTTACTTAAATCTTTTAGTAATTCTTTGTATTACATCAAACAAAAATATTTCAACGGTTTTGCAGCGAAAAAATTTCTGTGAAATTCATGGACTGGGTGTCAGAATCTTCCTTAAATTCTGGGATTCGGTCATAACAAGAATCCTTCTGCTGCACACCACACCTTCCTATAACCTAACAGTAAAGTTCCCACGATCGAAACGTGAACCTCAAGCCTGAGCTTTGCATATGAAAGAAATAGACGCTTTAATGCTTGTTGGCTTGAGTTTCATAACCCATGTTAAACCCGTGTACGGTTCAAGTCACTTAAACCTAAATGTGCTGGTTAAGTAATGAAAAATTGCTCGCTTTATTTAGAATTTACACCTTCCCTATTGCAGCCATGCAATCAATAGCAAAAATTATGCAGTAGAACCACTTAGGAACACAATATACATTCTGATGATGGAAAATCACCGAAAATAGCACCCATGGGCCTAAATGACATGATTTTTTATATCAGTTATAAAATTTTAACCTGTATGAACCTGTACAAACCCTGTGGTAGAAATCTTCATTGATATCTAACGTTTGGTGGGAAATAAGTTTTTAAGACTCTTTTTTCCTCACTTTTTTTGTTTGCTCCAGGAAAGATGAAATTTACGGGTGTCATGCTGTTCTACTGCTAAAAAAACACACATAAAATACCACATAAAACACATAAAATTGATGTAAATTCATAGAACCAATACGTTATTTAATTGTTCAGACATAGAGGTTTAATCTAAAAAAAAGTTTCTTGAAATCGGACGAACACAACTGGAGTAATGAAAATTTGAAATATTTGGTTTAGGCCCATTTCAAAAGTGATCCACCGGAAATGTGAAACATGACCTAATTTCAAAAACATGACCTATCAATTTTGGTCAACTTCAAACTGCAATTTCTCCGCACTCGTTGGTCCGATTTACAAACGGATTTTTGTTCTGAATAGCTTAAAGTATTCTCTTTATGATAGATCTAGAGGTTTTAGCATTTGAAAGGTTTTGTGTTTTGACATTTTTTCCATAATTTCTCGAATCTGGATCAAAGTGTGGGGGTTATGGTCGAATCAAATAATTTTAATGCAACTTTTATGGGGAGGAATTTGATTTTGAAGCGGTTGTTAAGAGCTAACAGGGCACGGTTAGCTTTAGAGCTAAGTATACTTAGTGTGTCTTTGAAGTTGCAAGCAGTATTTATAGTAATACCGAGGTAAGTGAACTCAGTTACATTCTCCAGAGGAGAATTGTTAATGTTGAAATTTTGTTTATATTTGGTGTTGTTTTTATAGAATGTCACGCACTTTGACTTATCACTATTAAATTGCAATTTCCATTGGTCACAGTACTTAGATAGGCTATTCAAACATTGTTGAAGACCATCATGAGAAGATGAGAGAATTATAAGATCATCAGCATACATGAGGCAGGTGATAGGCTCATGCCCAAGGTCTAATGGAGTAGGATTGGTCTTATTAAGTTCATCAATAAGATCATTTAAATAGAGATTGAAGAGTGTTGGACTTAGAGGGCAGCCTTGACGGACTCCTTTAGAGCATTTGAAGAAGTTGGTACATTGGTTGTTAATTTTAACTGCACATTCTGTTTTATCATACATGGACTTGATAGTATTTAAGAAGTTGCCATTAATTCCATAATTTTGGAATTTGCGAAAAAGGCCGCAGAGCCATACATTGTCAAATGCCTTTCGAAAGTCAATAAAAGCTGCATGCACTTTCTTCTTCGAGGCGTCCTGGACATGTTTATTTATCATGGCTTTGAGAGTGAGGAGATGGTCAGTGGTGCGGCATTTTTCTTCAAAACCAATTTGGTTACAATAAATTATGTTTTTGTCTTTTAAATATGATTTGAGTCGGTTGTTGAGAAGGAAGCAGAGAAGTTTCAGTAAAGCATTACCAACACAGATTCCACGGTAGTTGTCTGGGTTATTCTTGCAACCTTTCTTGTAGGCAGGAGTGATTAAACCTTGGCACCAGAGTTTGGGTACGAGTCCTTTTTTTAGTATTAAATTCAGAGTCATTTTGATTAATTCTATCATTTCTGAGTTGCAGTTTTTAATCATTTCATTACTTATTCCATCAAAACCTGCTGCCTTCTTGTTTTTCAGTTTTGCGATGGTATCGAGAAGCTCATTGGTTTCAATTTTATCGTTTAATGTTGAGTTATTGCTGTTTTCATTTGTTGAGCAATGTATGTTTATTGATTGGTCAGTAGAAAAGATTTTTTTATAGTAGTTTTCCCACACCACACCATCTTGTATGGTTGTGGATTGTCTTCTTATTTTTCATCGAAGTCTTTCCAAGTGTCCCAGAAGTTGTCATTGTAGAGACTGCATTGCAGTTTCGTGATTTGCCTGTTCCAAAAGTTTTGCCGTTTTACGTGTAAAAGACATTTGTATTGTTTCAGTTTATCACGATAATTAATTCTTGCAAGTTCATTGAAGGGATCTCTATGTTTTTGTTTAGATAATGAGTTTAGCTCTCTTCTAAGGTTGCTGCAGTCAGAGTCAAACCATTTCTTTTTCACTGGGGATCCTCTGGATGGTTTGTGTTTAGAAGGTTTCTGTTTCAGTGAAGCATTAGCAGCAGAATGGAAAATTGATGTTAATTCTAAAGATATAAGATCTGGGCTGCAATCTGTTTTAAACTGATCTTTCAGATTATTGATTTTAAGTTTTATTTTCTCAGAGTTCAGCGTATTACGAAAGTTTGCAGGGGACTCTTCGTCCCAAACAAATCTGTTTTTAAGTTGAGTCCAGTCGTAATTGGCTTCCGCATTATTGAAAAATTTTTTGTTTGGTAGATGGGCGGTAATTTTGCAGTGGCCTGAAAGAGACGATTGCTCACTGACATAGAACAAAGATATTTTGTCAAACAGGGACTCTGAAGCTAGGGCGTAATCAACGCAGCTAGCACCGTTGTGCGAGAAGCAAGTTAGATTTCCTATAATGTCGCCAAAATTTTCCACCATTCAAGATTCTTAGATTTTCGGACCGACATAGGTTGATCAAATTTCTTCCGTGCTTATTGGGGCATCCAGTGTCACAATGGGATCTTTTTAGAAAATGACCTAGGTTAGGGATAACTGAGTTGACATCATCTGTATGATTTACAGCTGGTATGTGATCAGGCAGGCAATTTGTACGGGCATTAAAGTCACGGATGATCATAAGATCCTCGTTTCCCGGCGAAAAATCGATGACGTCGTCAACTAGTTCTTCGAAGATTTCATCTGAGTAGTATTTAGAGTCTTGTGGGGGAATATATAGAGCGCAAATCCTAATGCTGTTTGTGCGGTTGTAAAAGACGCACTTATCTATTTCTAACCAAAGATAGTTTTTGTGACTTTTGATGATTTTGATTTGATTTTGAAGATATTGTTTGTAGTAAATCAAGGTTCCGCCTGAGCTTCTGCCTGTCTTCCCCTTGTCAAGCTTGTTTGGGGGTAGTCAATTGTAAGGAAGTTAGGGATGTTTTTATCATGGGTACAGCTCCAGGTTTCTGTTGAGATGTTGATATCATTTATCGGGGTTTTCTCAAGGTCTGGGATTTAATATTGTTCACATACCTTTTAACCCTTTCGCAGCCAAAGGGGTCATTAATGACCCCCCCCCCCCTGTAGAAAACCAATCAGAGAAGGCCATAGGAGCAACTTTGAGCCTTCCAGTTATCAGAAAGAGGCTAACAGATAGCAAAGTGATTATTTTACGCTACTTTTGGCCTTCTCTTACTAATTTAGTTTTGAGAGGAAGGAAGTTTTTGTTCACAAAATTTCAAAATGGAGGACAGATCATTGACATCAGGGCTACGGTCCACAAATAAAGATGTGAAACAGCTTTCAGCACAGGAAGCTTTGGCTGCTTTGTTTGATGAATGTTGTCAAGCAAAGAATAGATCATAGCATTTGGAGACAGTTAAGGCTGTTTGATAGAGAGGAAGATCTGTTCATTTGCCACAATAATTTTATTAGTTTCCAGCTGCTTTGCCTGAGGAAAGCTACACTGCTAAGTGTAAGTAAGTTTACTTATTTCAATTTGAGCAGGTTTGAAAGGGAATTTTTTAAGGAACATGATGATATATAGCTTTCTGCCCTTTGCCCACAAATATAATTTCAAATTAAGCCTAAGTAACACCATATGCCATTTTTTACCAATTTCTCAAAAGATGTTGCCTGCTAAAGGGTTACCCTAAAGTGTTTGTTTTCAGCTTCTCGATTTATCCACAGCAGAATTATTTCTAGAGCAACGGCCATTCCATCGATTCGATTAGGGTTGCCCAGCAAACCGTGTTCGGCATCTTGATCAGCGCATGATGTAATCCAGTTTCTTCGCATTTCCCAAAACGCTGCACTCACTAACTAAAGTTATTGCTAGGATAAAATTATTTAAGGTTGGTTATCTTTAATAGCTATTTTTCAAGAACTAATGAAGACCAACTATTTACGAAAATAAAAGAAATAACAGTTCTTCAGATACAAAAAGTAATACTTAAAATGCCGTATTTACATATCTTACAATGACAATTCTCTCCATTCCACCTTTTTATGTACGATTTGAATGAACAGACGGAGGTGGCAATTTTAATGTCATTAGGTAGGGAATTCCATAATGTACTACCACGAAAAGATAAACTATCATTGCCATAAGTAGTTGTTTTAGTTTGAGGCAACATCAACAGGTTTTTTGATCTCGAATTGTAATTATTGTCCTTTTCGTGGAACACATCCCACAAAGACGAAGGATTTTGTGTTAAAGGGATTGAATTAGCATAAGACAAGAAGCTCACGTGACCACTTTGATTTCAATCTTTGATCTTTAGCTTTGCATGTTTACAGTGGTGAATATTGTTTCTATTTGAATGCCTTTTCATTTGTATAAGCACCTTTGGAGCTGCACTTGTGTCCCGAGGGGCTATATTTATCATACTCAGGTGCAGGAGATTATATTGCTTGTATGTAAATACAATGGTGGTATAAAAGCCCCAGATGATTCGACCAACACCTTTTGAATTTTGTAAGTATCAGCTGATCTTTGCATTTTTTCTGAACTAAAGCAAGCAACACAACAACACGCAATTTCATGTGATCAATGCAGAACTGGCCAATCAAGATCCTTATTATCAACTGCGTTGTCAGCAGATTTTGACAGATAGGGTATACCTTAGCTACTTATGCTGATTTGTTTAATTTGAACTGTTATAAACCTCGAGCATTAATTTTTGCAAGTTCTCTTAATGACTAGTGCACTCTATTCCTCTCCGTAACGACTCATTAAAGGTGAATGTATAATCATTGAGGAGAATTCGAAGAGCTCTCTTATGGGTGCGATTCAGATCATTATTTGCAACTCTTCCGCAAAACATCCATAATTGGCCTTGACGAGTAATGGAACAGTAATTGAACTGGGACATTATGAAAGAGTTGTACAGGAAAAGAGATTGCTTCTCATTTAAATAGCTCGAGACTCTAGAGAAGGCACTCATGTTTGCTTTTTAACATGATTTGGCCACATGTTGGTCAAACTTTAGTTTCGAGTCTATTGTGATCCCCAACAACTTAACAATACTGACAACATCAATGGATACCTTTCCAATGTCGAGAACAATATTATCATCTGTCTTCAAACCGAGTAGCATAACGTGAAATTTTGATGGTTGGCTACTATTTGACTAGTTTTGAACCATGAGATCGCTTGAGACATATCTTCTTCAAGGTTTGATGCCACACTTTCAAAAGTGTCATCACAAGAAAAGATGGGTTTAATCATCAGCAAAATTACACACCTCCGAATAATGTTCAACGATATAGATGAAATCGTTGAGGAAAATATTGAGCAGCAGAGGCCCTAGCACAGAGCCCTGGGGGGCACCAGTTCTTGTTTGTAACCAATCACTGCACGTTGAGCCAGCGTTTAGTCTCTGCTTTCTATCTAAGAGGTAATTTGCTATCAACCTGAGACCATGCAGACCAAAACCATGCGCTTTTAATTTAGCAATAAGTAGATCGTGTGGCAAGCAATCGAATGCCTGTCGGGGAATAGCGACAAGAACTTAAATGGAATCAAGCCAGAGTAATTTTAAAGATAGTCCTCTATAGTTTACTTGAAGATAGAAACCTTGTTCGTTGATATTGGTGCATTGAGAATGAGCATATTGATGTTGCAAGTCCAATTTTGCCTCCAAGTCTTAACCAAACCTTTCGGGTTTTGGCCCAACTGCAAATGCACTCTTGAGGGGAATCTAATTATCATCATCATTAAATTCTGTTAAATAAAGTTGGTATTCGAGATAGTTTATATACAGTAGCTAATTCAAACCAACTATCTACAAAGGAAAAATTTACAAAAATATAAAGAAAATAGGTATATTTACATCAATTTATATGGTTTCTGTTCGCGGAGGAATTTCCAAAGATATTGTTTCTGACAACAAGTTTTGCATGTGCAATTTTAACCCTTCCGCTCTTTTATCGATCTTATGAAACATACAACAGATGGAGAGCTTTTTATAGTGTCAGGTAGGCTGTTCCAGAGCATGCTACCCCTGTAAAGGTCAAGAAACTGGTCCCATAAGTTGTCGTTTTCGCTTGTGGCAGCATTAATAGCAAACCTGATCTTAGATTATACGTAAGCTCTTTTCGCTGCTGGAAAATATTCCACATAAAGGATGGATTTTTGTATGAGAAACACTTACATATTTCTATCATCAAGTTACGTAGAGCCTTTATATGGACCCTAGTGTCATCTATCTTTTGTAGAAGCTCATCGAAGCTCGATGGAAGTATTCTCAGGGCTCTTTTGTAAACTCTGTCTATTTCTGTGTTTTGCGTTTTATCGCAAAACATCCAGATAAGTGGACAATAATTAAAATTTGACATTATAAATGTGTGGTACAGAATCTTCCCTTTCTTTTGTCGATGTAAGGTGCGACCCTTGAAAGTGCAATGATTTTTCTGCTAAAATGTTGACACAGTGTCTTAACGTGTCTGTCAAATTTCAACTCATCGTCAACATTTATCCCAAGTAGTTTAACAGACCTTGTCACATTAATTGATTTGTTTTCTATTTCTAAGCAAAATTCTTGATGCTGCTTCAAGCCAAGAAACATTACTTAAATTTTGTTGGCATTTGCCACCATTTTGTTATGTTTGAACCAGTCAAGAGCTCTAGAGATAACATCCTAAAGTCTCATTGCCACTGACTCAAGTCACTGGCAAAGACTTTGAAGAGAAGTGGACCGAGAACTAAGCCCTGTGGAACTCCTGACACTACCTCTTGCCATTCACTGAATGTTGAACCTACTTCCACGCGTTGTTTTCTTTGTGAGAGATAGTTTGTGATTAGTGCAAGATTGTTTGGCCCAAACCCATTTTAGTCATAAGCATAGCGTAGTAGTTTTTAGCAAGGACTCATACCTTAAGCGCAAATTTCTAGAGAAAGTTGAAAGATGAAAACTGACTAACTTGCTCGCAAACATTTCATTGCATATATTCACAAAGAACATACTTCATCAGTCAACAAAACTTTTGTCAACCAATTCCTCTAGCCTAACCCTTGCGCCTCTCCACAGGGTTATAATACCAATCATGCAATGTGGCATTGAGAACGATGAGGTACTGAAATTATAACTGCCAACTAAACTTCACTAAGCGCATGGCAAAGGTTTGGTCCTCGTATCTTATGTGCAATTTAGCAAAGTTTGGTCGGGTAGGGGGGGGGAACATCCCCATGTGAAATTGCAATAAGAATGAAACGATATCACGTGCTGGGGTGCAAAATATCTCTCTCTCTCTTCTGGGAACGCTGTCAGAAAATGAAAAAGTTTCTGCACACCAAACGAGAAGTAATGCAAGGGTATCGACAGTATTTACCGGACAGCCGTTTGTAGGTCTAAGGAGCTGAAACTTTCCTCCCAAATTGAAAAACAAAACCATCAGGTTCAACTTTCATCACTTTCTGTTTCTTTGCTTAACTGTTTGGGATCTTTTATGTGTCCCTGTCATTTCTGTAGCTGTTGTTTTCCGTTGGTTTTTCTAGACCTAAATTGTCATGTGGCAATGTTTCCGGATGCATTGATCGTATCTTTGACATGCAAGACGCCATGTGAGCAATATCTTGCAAATTGGTCTCGTTCCATATTTTCTCTGTAAGCGCTAGTAAACTCCTCAAAAATTCGCATCGATAGGCTTTGGGCTACAGATAATGTTATTCGATACAGTCCATACATTCGTGAATAAATATGGCATGCCTGATTGTGCTCAAATGATTCAAATGGAAACAAAACAGATCAAGCATTTTTTGGCTGTTTGGTTCACCAATGAATAGATCTTATACAAAACAACAAAGGAACAGCAAATCTGTGCAAGCAATTTGTCAAATCTATTCATGAGTCAATACAATCAAACAAAGGAACAAAGCGTTTAACTTTCAGTGCTGCAAAAAATATAATCAAATCTGTTGCATTTTTTCTGGACACCCGGTATTCTCCTTGGCAAAATTTGTTCTTAAATGTTCGGGAATGCACAAACCTGAAGGCATAAGGAATTTTCTGCTCGCTTCGCTCGCATTTCCATACGTGCATTAGTGTATCAACAAAGTCCCACCTAGCTTGCTATGATGTGCAGGCACGCAGATCTAATAACCCCAATGAATCCGACTTCGGCATCTCTTTATCTTATATGTGTTTGCCTCTATTTAGCACAGAATATAGATTAAATTAATCACTTTCAAAAATTTTTTGCTCACATCACTAGCACTTTTATCAGGACTTCTCTGCGTACTTGGCAACACGCTGCCACTGGTCTTCTTCAACGATTTCTCCAAGCATCCAGCGTTACAAAAATTTATGCATCCTATTTAAACCTGTCTTTACTCTTATCAACATTGTATCTTCTTTTACGATAACTTGACATTTCAACAATGTAGTGAAACCAATGACTATGGTGAAACTCTTTGTGCGTTTGTGTGCATCTCAAAAATTTTCAGCTCGAATTAAAATCTAAATGCTTATGCATGGGAATGGTGGAGCTAAAATCCACCATTCCTTGCATAAGCATCGTTGTTCTTTCTAAAAGTTTTAGAACAAGCCAAATTTCAAACTCGTCTGCTTCTTTCGTCAGGGCACATTCTCGTTTAGGCACGTGCAAATTGCTAGATATTATGGACAAGTTCATTGGACTTGGTCTTTCCATCCTTAGGCTCTGGGATGGTTCTGGGCAGCTTGCGCTAAGAAAAAGGTGTCCACGGCATTCTAAAGGGCGCAGCCTCCAAGAACTTTTCTGGGGGAAAGCCCTGACTCCGATTTTTGCTTCCTTCACCCCCAACTTACCCCCCCCCAAAAAACAGCAGGAACCTGGCTAAGCCATTCATAGGGAAGAAATCGAGCCCCATAACAACATTTTGTGTGCGTGACAAAAAGCCACACTCAAAAGCCGTGCCTGCCAGTCGGAAAATTGAGAGCTTGCATCCCCCTCTAGCTTGATACCTCTAGCGACGGCCTTGCATCTAGCCAGGTTGGACAAGTTAGCACAATAGTTGCTCTTGGACCTCGTACATAACGAACTTTTGTTTAGCCTATGAGCCCTAGGCCCTCGTGATGATCTGCCGTGGTGACCTACGAAAATATGACCTTTTTATACATTCAATCTAAAAAGTTACAGTACATATTACTTAATTACACTACTTACAAAATACTATACCTTACTAATAATACAATACCATTTAGAGCGAAAATTACGACCACAAAATGGCAACATAAAACAGGAAACACGAACATAGCACTACACGTAACGAAGTGAAAGACAAAGATAGCACATAAACTACACGTGACCGCTAACTGCTAACAGAAATGAAAAATAAACCATTTACTTAAAAGGGACTTTGGTGGTTGAATGCCAAGGTTTTTAATTCCTAATAAACCGACCAGTTTTATGGATAAAGCAGAGAGTTAAAAGAAGTATATCTCTATTGAGGTCATTGGTAAAATCTTTACCACCATATGATAAAATCTGCATTAGAAACACGTTTAAAAGATTGGTATGTCCAAGTAGTCGCAAAAAGGTAGAAATTCCAGCGAGATCCTTACGTGGTGCTTCAAAAGAAGGGCAGAGCAACAAGAAGTGTTCCGTATCCTCGATGCTATCGTTGGTGTGGCACATTGGATTAATATTATCTCTGAAATTTTGTTTGAATTTGTGAAAATTCAACTTACTGAGACCAACCCTGAGTTGGGTAAGATACGCTAGCCCAGTTGGATCATGTATTCGAAAGACAGATTTTGGGAGGGGGCTACTTTTAGATAGCAGCTTTGGTTTAAAAGCAGCAATAGAAGGCAAAAGACTAATATCTGGATGAAGCTTCTTCCATTCAGATAAGCAGTGAGGATAGAGGCTGAATTGAAATTTTTATGTTCTAGTCGTTATTCGCCCGATCGCATCCTGTTTGCGAAGAGAGTATTGAGACTGCCGTTGTGGTGGTATAGGATCTGTGGTATATTGAGGAGTCAGATTATTTATGAACTTATAAAATATGACCTGAACTTTACAAAAGCCATCCAGCAAATACCTTTTTCTAGAGATAGAATTTTCAACATGAATTGAATAGGGTCCACAGAGTGGCTCAAGAAGAAATTACTTATAGCATGCAGGAGCAGGATATCATCATAATATGCTTCCGAGAATCCAATGAGGGACAATGAGGTAGTATGTTCTGACAAGAATGGGAGGAAATTTAACAATGAACAAAATGGACTAGTAGGCTGAAGATGATTCAGAGGTTGAGCCTTATTCTGAACATGAATCTACTGCACCTGAGTATACATAAATATATGACAACTGAAAAAGAAATACCCCGAAAATGATATCATGGCCAGCAAATATTCATTCCCTTGAACATCAAACAAACTCCTTCAGTGATGAGTTTTCACCGTCGACTAAAATAACACCTGTTCTCTACGAATTATCAAGCTCAGACTTTCTTAGCTGTGTTTGCATCACTCAATTTCAAAATGTTTATGATACTTCAAATCGGATGACTGATGGGTTTTTAACAGACAAAAAAGGGGAGCTCTCTCCTTGATTAATATCTACTGGAGAGCTGCTCCTTAACCCTATTAATACCGGGCTTTTTGGACCCTTGTGGTACAGGGGGGGGTACAAAGTGCCCCCCTCCGTAAAGTCGCAAATGTTGCAGACATGAAAACGAAACTTGGTGCAATGGTGCACAGTAACAAAATCTACACAATAGGCAATTGTTCTTATTTTTGATTACATCCATGACGTCACAATGCCGTCATAATTGAGGAAAATTGCAGTATTTGCTTGCTGTTGGAAAAATTGACAATATTAAGTTTTTATTTGAACATCCCTTTTTTAAATGGACTAGAATGTATCAAAAAGCATCATTGAATAAAAATCCGCAGTATAATATCTATTTAAGCTCACTATATATATATATATATATTGATTATTTATATACACTAGTTTATCATTGTTTAATCTAAACTCCTAATTGCCAGTTAAAATGCTCTGAAATGCTTTAAGACGATGTATAATAACTAAGAGAACTAATTCTAGATATCAAAAGTTTTCTAATACATATTTTATTATTTATATGACGTCATGAACATTGATGACGCCATTAAGTTTAAAATTGCTGACATCATCGAAAATGAATAAAACTATATATCATCTGTGTCATCTTATTTTAAATCGAAATATTTATTAGCTTAGAAAATAGCTAGTCTAATTCGATTACTTAAATATATAAGATCAACAAGATTAATTTTCAAGGTATACATTGCACCTGCAGGTGGCCCCATCCCAGCTCTTGATTAGTCTTTTGAATTGGACCAAATTTTCGGCTGACTTTGTGTCATTTGGCAAACGATTCCAAATCTGCGGCCCGAGGGATCTAAGACTATTTGTGCCGAACGTTGTCTGGTTAGGCCTGTAGTGCTGTAAATCATTTGGACGACGGGAAGTAGACTGGTTCCACAATCTCTGTACGCTCCTTAGAACTGATTTGTCGCTAATACAGAGACTTGTTGCCAAACAGTGACTGAAATCGGATTGATCTGATAGCCTCGTTTTCATAATCGTTGTTTGCTCAAAATTCGGACCACGAACCACGGAACCAATACTTTTGCGGTTGTTGTTGCTGTGAACAGTAATCATGAAGCAACAAGAATATTCTTGGAAACAATTGCAAATAGTTTCTGACTCTGACAAAATTGGAGCATGTATAGTGAACACCAAAATTGAAATTTCAGAGAAGTTGAGAGTGACCAAAGATCAGGGAACCAAAGAGTCAACAAGATTAGAAATACCACTGACATGATAAATGATAAATTGTCTTTATTAGCAATCAGTTAAGTAGCATCTAAAAAACAAGGAATTTTCAAGGGGAGTGTCCTTTATATTTTGTTCCAGTGCTTTCATCAGAAAGACAATCTCTCCCAAAGATGAGTGCCATCTTAATGCATACTGACATGAGATCTGATAGTAATGAAGCAGCTATCTTGCTTTAGAAAAATCCCTGTGGATTAAAAACATTGACATCAATGTAAAGAAAAGGGTACTATCAAAATCACAAGCAAAAATTTAATCAAAACATTTCATCACCTTTTGTTTTTCTTTGTGTAACCCAACACCAGACAAAACAAAACTGTACACACCAAGGCAATAATGTGAAATAAAATGTTTGATTCAGTCACTTATAGATGTGGACCATTTTGGTTATGTTCACAAGCTACGATAAAATAAACTTTTATGCGTATCCTTTTTTAAGACTACCAAATTTTTACTTAGGTAAATCCATTCGTTAAATCAAAACCACAACCACTGAATTCAAGAGTAAAAAACTGTAAAGAAAAGCCCAACAGAAAGGCGAGAAATTCAGTATGCACATGCCAAGTAACCTGTTCGCAGTCTAATTGTTGTTATGAATTCAAGTAAATGAGCTAAATTTAAACGAAAAGTCACAAACCTGGAGAGGGCCTAAAATGATGGACTGATAAATGACAGTAGCAACCGCCATCGGCAGAGAGTTGAATGTGCTTGAAAATGCCTCTGAAATATTGCAAAAAAAGCATCACACTTTGTCATGTCCTGTTACAGCACAAGCAAACATTCCGTCCAATTGCCCACTTTGTGAAAAATAGCTGGCGAAAATTCCCTCGACTTCTCTGCTCGATCGAGCTGCGAACTACAATAAGGATATCCGACGCCATTGCTTTTTCTTGAAAACCTCGGACCATCCATTGGCCTCACTTTGAAAATGAGGCTGTCAGGAATTAGCTATTGTTTTTGCTAAAATGCACCAATCAGGCAAGGAGCAGATTTTTCCGCTCCAAAATTCCGATTTGAGACACTCTTTGGTAACTAGTCCCTCATTGGGCTGGCCATCAGCAACAACAACAACAGCGAAATAGAGGAGCTAGTGGAGCTGGTCTAGACGGGAAGGTCGATTTGAGGCTCTTGTTTCGAAAATATTTTGCATGAATCTAGGATTTAGCTGGTTTACAGTTTTGAAAATCTCAATACAAAGGTATCTAAGCCTATTTACATGCATTGTGCATTTTTGTGATTTTCCAAGTAATTCTTCATACGAAGAATCATGATCATCATAAAGAAAACGTAGTGCTCTTTCCTGTATTGTTTCGATCTTATCCATAGATCTAGCGGACGAGAAGAACCATACTAAGGGGCAAAAGTTAAAGTTAGAAAAGACAAGGCTTTGCACGAGAACCTTTTTCTATGCAAAACCAAGAAAGGCTTTAGTCGTTTTAGTATACTTAGTTGGGTTGCTGCTTTTTTGCAAAGATCAGATATGTAGAGGTCAAAGTTTAGTCGATGGTCGAGATTTACACCAGGCAGCTTCACTGAAGCTTCAGATTTAATAGTTTTCCCTTGAATAGAAATACTATGCCCAGTAGTGTCCGTTCGATCTTTCTTTACGAGAAGTGCGTGGAATTTTTCTGGGTTGGCGATCATTTCATTTCGATCGAGGCATGTAAGAGCATGCCTCCTTTTCTAGCACATCAATTAGTTGTGGGAGACTATTGGAAAAATATGTAAGGGTATTATCATCTGCGTAGTTGACGAGGGATGCTTCCTTGATGAAATGAAATAAATCATTGATATAGAAGTTGAAAAGAATAGGGCCTAAGACGGATCCCTGAGGAACCCCTGACAAAACAGACTGATAATTGCTGTAAACATTGTTTATGCGGACCGATTGTCTGCGCCGCTTTAGATAAGAATAAATGAAGACAAGAGAATTCTCAATGAAACCATATGTGTGGAGTTTCGCAATGTGCAAATCATGAGGGATACAATCGAAGGCCTTCGATAAGTCCATCAATATTGCTCCGAAAGTGAAATCATTGTCAAGTTTAGTCTTCCAATCTTCAAGCATTCTAATTAGGATATGTTGCGTACCGTAAGCCTTCCTGTAGGCTGCAATAAAGACCGAAAGAGTTTTCTCGAGGAATGGACTTATCTGCTCTTTAACTACCTTTTCGTATATTTTGGAGAAAGCGTTAAGTATGCCTACTAGGCGAAAATTTTTCCTACTGTTCAAATCGGTTCACCTTTGTCGAGAGGTGTGACTGCAGCTTTTTTGTGCGTTCTGGAAACGTGCTGTTGCGAATGCTAATGTTTATGGCCTTTGCTAGAGGGACAGATAGCTCCCTTGCCGCTAAGTGGACAAGTTTAGGGGGTATTTTATCCTCACCGGTGAATTTCTTATCATGCATTGCCCGTAAAAGTCGGAGAACATCTGTTGAAACTTCATGAAGAGAAAACGTGTTAAATGGATTTTCCACACTTTGAATAATTGCTAGAGCACTTCGGTGATTTTGATATTGTTGAAGTATCAGTCTAACCATAAATCGATCGTCTGAGGAGAGCGCATATTCGGCAATGCTGGAGGGTTTTTTCCCCGAGGATTTTTCAACGATATTGATATAATGGTCATTAAAAACTTTAACAAGCTCTTTATCATCAGTTATAATTTTGTCTTCTTTGACTAAGGTAATATCAGTTCCGTGCAACCCCCCCCCCTTATTGGAAAGACAGGGTTTGACGAGGTTCCAGAAATCCTGATTTGAAACCAACCCATTGCTTGTTGCATTCTTAAAATGGTTTCTAATTGCCTTCTTCCTTAGTGAAACGCATTTATTTCGTTGTTGTTTTAACTTGGTTTCATTTTCCCGTGAAGCATATTTCTTTAGCTTCTTTTGAAGCCTAGATCGCGTGTAAATTCCTTTCCTTAGATCTCTATTCATAAATGGAGCTGTGTTCCCTCAAAGTCTCTTAGTTTTCAACGGTGCATATTGGTCTACTATCGCACGAAAACTTTTGGTAATATGTTCATATGAATCATCTGCACTCAGATGATCAATTTCAAACTTTGCTTTCCTGACATCGGACAGAAATTCATTTTCAGTAAAGTTTTTATAGCATCAATACGTTATACATACGTTTTGCCTTGAAGTGCGGTCCGTGAGCTTTCAGAAGAGTAACTACGAGCCCATGATAACCACTCAGTCCTGTTTCAAATACACATGTTTTTTTTGGAATAACCTGGGTCGACTTGTTAGAAAGACATCGATTGAAGACGCATGAGTTTTGGTAAAACAGGTCTTCTCTTTTACCAAATTTTGTAGACCCATAACATCTGAAAAAGATTTGAATTTGCTATAGCCTGGATGTTGTTCGCTTTGGGTATCTATGTTAAAGTCTCCAAGAAGTATAATGTTGTCGTACCCGTACCTCTCTAGAGCAAAATTCACGGCATTTGATAGCTCGTTAAAAAAACTGAGTCAGGTGGACGATAGACAGCAAAAATCATCCACCTTTTTTTTCTGATGCATCTGAAAGCTCTCGTCAATATATATTGAACTGTAGTATTGTCAATGGTTTGTGATCATTCTGGAGAAAATAAGAGTCCCTTCTTTTCTTTAACTGCTGACCACGTGTTGAAAAGATGTTGGTCACGTGATCAGTGTCTACCATTTTGAAAAAAATTTTAGATTTTTAATTAGTAGGTTAAATTTGCGGAAAAGTCACCAAGTTTCAGCTCTGTATCTTTCAAACTGACCACACTGCATCAAATAATCTGTGCCACAGGCACTTTGTGCCCCCCCCCCCCCGTAGTAATAGGGTTAAGAAAATTCTTCTCCGGGTTTCAACAGACAACAAAGGGAGCTCTCTCCTTGATCTCCACTTTTATCTACTGGAGAGCTAGACTGGAAAGTTTATACTGCGTGCACAGGATATTGCACCACCATACTTACTAAAATGAGGAACCACCCAAAACGACCCAAAACGAGCCACAGTCACCCAATTTTTTTTATATATCACCAATTAAAAATTTACAATACAGGATACGTTCTACACTACTTACAAAATACTCTACAATGCTACAAATACTATACCGCGAGGAGCAATATATCATGTCTACCCCGTGGCTTTAGGAAGGAAAAGAAGAAAAAAGCAAAACGACATAGAACTATACTCAAAATGAAAAATTCAGAAGAAAGGGGACTTGGTGGCTGCTTGACGGTGGCAAAAAATTTGATCGAATTCAATCAAATCGGCCAATTTCATGGATAAAACGTAGAGTTAACTCAAGGATATTTCTATTGATTTCACCAGGAAAGTCCTTATTACCATACATTAACAGTTGCGTTAAAACTTAGTTTGAGGGGTTACTGAGTCAAAACGGTCGTACTAATGCAAGAACTCCAGCGAGAAGATCTCGACGTTGGATGTCAAGATTGACGGAGCAACAAGAAATGTTACGTTCCTCAATGCCATCGTTTGAGATGCACATTGGGTTTATAGTGTCTCTAACATTGTGCTGGAATTTGTGAAAGTTCAATTTGCTAAGACCAACCCTAAGTTGTGTAAGATACGTTAATTCTTTTGGGTTATGAACATCAAAGATTGATTTAGGAAGGGGGCGGATTTTCGAGAGCAATTTTCTCTTCAAAAAGGCAAGTGAAGTAGCCTGTGTTCCAGACCACTTGGTAAGTGGTCTGTGTAATTGAGCGCAAATTCGTGTTCAGAAACTTTCTTCAGAACCTGAAGAAAAATTAGTATGTGTAACGAATAATTCGCATAATCACTAGTTGTTTTGAAATAGGATTGAAAAGCCTGCCCCATGCGAATAGGTACAGGAAATTTGAATTACAATACAAAGAATAGGAGATTTGAATGCCTGCTAATCCTATTGACTTTTTGCGACTGCAGTGAGTAATAACGATCAGCCCTCATTTGTTTCATACGGTGCCCCATAGCGGCCAACCAAAATTCTAAAAAGTAATTCGCATTCACAAAAAAAAATTTGCATTCACAAAAAAAATTTCGCATTCACAAAAAAAATTTCGCATTCACTAAAAAAATTTCACCTTCACAAAAAAAATTTCGCATTCACAAAAAAAATTTAGCATTCACAAAAAAGACTTAGCATTCACAAAAAAAATTTAGCATTCACTAAAAAAATTTTGCATTCACAAAAAAATTCACCTTCACAAAAAATTCCCCCTCATTTCTATTGCGCAATAGAACACCTTTCTATTGCGCAATATAACACTGTTAATTGCAGTCTGACAGAAGTCTAGAGTGAATTCGGGTGTTATTTCCATTCCTTTGAAGTGCAAAATGCCTGGTCGATAGGCCTAGCCACGCAGTTGACCTGGTGGTGGGCCTCAACCTGCCAAACAGTCCTACCAATCTTTGCAATGGATAAGCGTCATTTGTCAGTGACTAGAAGTTATGTTGATTATTGATGAAATCCAGAAGTAAAATTTAGAACAAGGTTGAACAAACTTCTTCGACGGATTTCCCCATTTTAATCTTGTATGCACCACCCTTTGCTTTCTCCGCCATCTTCCTAGCATGGTCACGCATGGCCGCATGTAGGGGTGTGGGTTCTATTGCGCAATAGAAATGAGGGGGAATTTTTTTTGAAGGCGAATTTTTTTTGTGAATGCTAAATTTTTTTTGTGAATGCGAAATTTTTTTAGAATTTTGGTTGGCCGCTATGGGGCACCGTAGTTTGAAACACGTAGATTTACAAAGAAATCCGTTGTGTTGACATCAGATGTGTAAGAGATTGCCTTTAATAATTTTGTAAGTCAATTCATCGTCTGAACACGGATTTACGCTCAGTTACACAGACCACTTATCTTTCGTTTCAAGTGATCTGGAGGCATTTGCTAATCCACGGCACTACGTTAATACGGCAATAAGGCACTACGGCATTACGGCACTGCATGTTTTATTAATCCTATTAGTACTGGACGATTTTTTGCTTAATTTGCACTGGAGGGGGCGTTTCCCCCCCCCCCCACTCTTTTTCTTCGAAACTACAAGAGATATAACAATAAGACTTACTCCTAATGTTCTTTGGACAATTGGCTTTTGAAATATAACAATGACCATTAATTAATCACGTGCTTCGTCGCTAGGCAACCAAAAAAACAAAGGAAAATTGGCAATTTACTACCTCCTTAATAAGAAAAACTCTATTTAATTTACATCTCATCCAATTTTCTCCAAATCTGTCTCAAATTGCTGGAAACATTTTGCAGATTTAAAATGCATACTTTTGAGATATTTTCAGTTTCTATTTTTAGCGCAATTAGCTTTTAATTAGCTTTTTGTTTCATGTACAGATTTTCTTTGCAGTTAATTCTAATTCGTGTCCTTTTATCTAGTAAATATGGACTCAGAAGTAATCAAATAAATAAGTTGAAGCAAAGAGACAACAATTTTTCATATCTTACATTTATCCATTAGAGGAATGACGTCATAAATGTCAGTGACATCATAGATATTAAATCTTGCTGATGTCAGCAAATATGAAACATGTATAGATCAAATGAAACTACACATCAAATGCAATTGAATGGTGCATGTTTGAAATCAATCAGACAAACGAGACAAAATCTATAGAGGTTTTAATGATTTTTTTGTTGACTACTGTCCAAATATGGTATTGCTGTGGTCACGTGATCGCAGTTAGAACAATGAAATGTGAAAATTTTAATTGCCAATTGAATTTGACTAAAGGTCACAAAGTTTGGTGGTTAAATTACTGGCCGTTTTAGTGCAATGTAGAAAAGTGTGGTAGGGGGACGAAAAACGCCCCCCCCCAGTACTAATAGGGTTAACATTTTACATAATTCCATTTGACCATCTTCAAGCGAATGCTTTTTTCAATAATTTGATTTAACCCGCAACCACCAATTAAAGTTAGAAGAGGCAGTGCAAAGGCGTTGGCTTTCATCTTTGAGATGCACAACTGCAATTTTTATCAAAGAGCAGCAGCAACAACGGCATACTTTCACGCAACGCAACCCAAGCCATTTGAAGCAAATCCAAAAGACTGACTTGACCACATTATCGTGCATTCACGCACCATTATTCTGATAAATATTAACCGACACACTTGTATGATAAAGTAAAAACTAACATCGATCTGTGCCAGGAAAGTTTGCCCCTGCTGATTAATAATACTCAATACACTTCACATGGTGTCTCCTTCAAACCTTAAGTCTCCTTCTTCGGTTCAGTGGAATATGGGGATTTCTTCCTTTCTCGGTTGCAACGTTTTATGCCTGCAATCTTGTAATAAATTGTTCTTGTGCTTCGCAGTTTCGGAATTCTCACACTCAACGATTTAAGTTAAGTTTTAGGATCTCCTAGCTAAATATTGGAATTAACTAAGACTTGTATGCAAGAGCTGCAGCTTCGCAAGGTACTTAAACGGAATCATATGACATAATAATAATACCTATTACCGTAGTGCCGTAGTGCCGTAGTGCCATAGTGCCGCAGTGCCGTATTGCCGTAGTGCCGTGGATTAGTAAATGCCGTGGTCTGGAACACAGGCTACAAGTGAAGGTGCATGTCTTATTTCTGGATCGAGTTCATTCCATTCAGCAAGGCAGTGAGGATAGAAGCTAGATTGGAATTTTTCTGTTCTTGCCCTTATTCGCCTGATTACAGCCTTTTTGCGGAGGGAGTACTGAGACGGCTGAAGAGGGAGGATTGGATCCAAGGTGTATTCAGGGGTTAAGTGGTTAACTATTTTGTAGAATAAAGTAAGGCGTCTACTCCATCTGCGGCAACTTAGCGATTCCCATCCGAGCTTTGCGTACAGCTTTTCTCTCGACGAACCCCTCCATGCTCCTGTTACATCAAGAGCGGCAGAATACTGTACTGACTCGAGTTTCTCCATAAGACGTGGCAAGATGATATTGTTACTAAATTCACATACTTTTGCTGGGTTATAATAAAGAACATCACCGTAGTCAAGATGGAGTCGCACGAAGAGCTTATATAATTCGTTTAGAGTTTGCCTAGGCAGATACTTAGAGAGATATTTCAGCAAACCAATACCCTTTCTAGTTTTTGAGATTGCTGCTCTAATATGAGCTGAAAAGGAAAGTTTTGAGTCAAGGACAATTCCCAAATGTTTATGTTCATTTACTTATTTCACCGGTACGTTATTGAAGAGGATCACAGGATGATCAACTTCAGTTTTCTTCGTTGAAAATATCAATTCAACAGCTTGCTTTTGAGGATCAGGATTAAATGCCATTCTCCAATCATGCGCTCACTGCGTTATCAACTCCAAATCGTGATTCATGTCATTTGCAGCTGCATTAGAATTTTCAACCACTGTCAACAATATGTATCATCGGCAGAAAGCTTAAAGTTACACTTCAAGTTTTCAGTTAGATCATTTATATATACAAGGGAAAAAGGTCCTAGAATAGAGCCCTGGGGTACTCCGGCTGAAATACCTCCCCAACTGGAACACTGACCATTTAGAACGGTTCGCTGTTTACGATCCATCAGAAAACTTTGGAGAAGAGAAAGCAGCTTTCCTGAGACACCACATCGTTTTAACTTATAAATAAGTCCATCATCCAAACCCTGTCTAATGCTTTTGAAATGTCAAGATAAACGGAACGAACTGTCTTAACATAACGATGCACGCGGGCGAAAAGAGGCAAAAAAGGTGGATTCTTTGCTATAAAGTGCACTGCAAGAAGCTGCATCATTAGCGTAAGGGGCAGGGCAAGGACTGAGATTGCAATGAAACAGCAACAAAACCAACATAACTTACAGATGTGGAGAAGAGTTGAAAACGGCTTAATAATTTTGCTCACAGGGGACAAGTTTTGTATGGATACATGGAAACACCCTACTGTTGCTCGCCATTGATTGATTTCAACCGGCATCATCGTGAGGAAATCTTCTCACTGGTCCTACGGGGAGATCAGTCGCCAAGCAACCACCAATTTCACGCCCTAAACTAAATAAAAAAATACAAACTACGAGAAAATACTTACGAGTAAACACCAGATTACAATAAACACAAACTGTAGCATAATATTCACAAGATAGTTGAATCAAGAGCATTTTTGGTGTCAAATGCATGCGCACGTTTTGTGTTGGTCGTAGGAATTTAATTTAACTTTTGAGTATTCTATTGTTGAAACTTCAATAAATTGTTTGGCAAAGATAGACTTGTTATTCCCAACATGAAACGAATCACGAGTAATGAAATTGAGAAATAACCATTCGTTAGTTGTAAGAAGTTTTCAAAATCTAAGTACGCCGTCCATATTAGCATTAATGACAGCCACCCAAAATGATCCAAGACAGCCCAAAACCCAGATTATAACCACCCAAAATGACCCAAAACCAACCACAACCAGGTCATAACCACCCAAAACCACCCAAAGTCCCAATATTTTTCAGAGATCAGTTCTTGCGGCAAGAGGTGTAACCATGGTGCAACAGTCCTCGGACAGGTGTAAGAGATTTTTTAAAACAAAACAAGAGGATTTATTGGGAATTTTACGAATTTTTCTAGAACGCAAAAGGTTTTTACCAACAGTGTAGGAGCTCTCTACAGAGCGATACGCCCCTTACTTTAGGCGAGGGGCAAATCAGTTTGAGTACATTTTCATCAAATTGTACTAAAAACTCTAAAAAAAACGTCACTTTCAAAAGATCTTGAAAATTGCGAATATCTTGCAAAATCCTACAAATCCCCAAGAAGTTGTAAAAACCTTGGGAAAGCAGAGAAATCCTAAAAATAACTCCCAACAATGGCACAAATTCCCAACAATCCTTTTGACAAATAGTCTGAATAATCTAGAAAAATCTTGCAAAATTTACTCTTCACAAGCAACAAAAGCATACTTTGTTTCAAGTTATGCTAAGATAAAGCACCACAACAATAATATAAAGAAATTGAGAGATATGAGTTTTACAAGATACAAAGTAGACCTACCAACTGTTAAGTTTCAAGGGTGTTATGCCCCCTGAAAAGGGTTGATAATTCTAGGATTTTAGGATGGTTTTGGGTGGTTATACTCTGGTCTTGGGTGGTTTTGGGTGGTTATAATCTGGTTTTGGGTCATTTTTTTGTTGTTTTGGGTGGTTGTGGCTCGTTTTAGGTGGTTCCTCATTTTTCTAGTTACTACGGCGCACAGGAACATACGCGGTTTCAATCTGAGCCACGCAGCTGGCAATAAACAAGGGATCTATTGTTTTAATTTGCTGTTCTCAACCACGATTTTTCCGCGCAGTCTTGCTTAGGCCATCTTTTTCTATATATAATCTTATAAAAATACAACGGCTAAACAACTACGCAACTACATAATTACACAACTACTACAAAAGATTACAAAATAAAAGAAGGCCAAAGGAGAACGGAAATACGTAACAACCCTGTGGCCATTTAACATATAAATAAAAATCTAAACAAAAGTTTTGTTAAGCAGTTTCTTATAAAAATACGTGTACATAAATTGCTTCAGAATAATGTATCAAACAGCTAATCGTTCCTTTATCGTGGTGTGACCTGTACTTGATAGAAACTGTCCTGTAACTTCTACTTTTTTTTCTTCAGGTAATACATCATTTAGAAACTGCCGGCCACAAGTTTGCAATAGAGATAGAAAACTCGAAGCAAGCTTATGTTCGAATTCCGTTGCCAACTAGAACTTCTTCGCAAACGAGCCATGCCCAGCAAACACACAATCAACGCTGGCATCGGCAAGTGAAGCAGCATGTGCTAAAATGATGAGAACTGCTGTGGAGATGCGACTTCGTATTGCTATCAATGACAATATATGAACTGAAGGAAAAAGAGCAGATACCTTGGAAAGGGCCACGGAACTCTATCTTTCGAAGAGCAGAAAGCGAAAATTTGATGACGAAAACGGTACATCAGAGAAACCCAGGCTAGAGAAAGAGGATGGAAATGAAGAAAGCTCTGATGAAGGAGAAAGTGACGATGACTATGATATTTTGGAATGATGTGGTGACCGTTTGCATTCATTTGTTCATATCAAGAACTGTAAAAAACTAGTTTAAGTGGATTTTGAGTTTAGAGAAAGTGTGTTCATTTCTACTTTTTGTGTCCTTTCTCACCCATTCCTTCTCATTTTGGTGTGTTTGTAGATTTCCATATCATCGTAACAGGTAGCCTGATCAAACGTGAAAATATTTTTTCAGGGAATGTCCGCCACCTGAACGATGATCTGGAAGTCTGTGACCTTGCATGGCAATATTTCAACGGACTTTCGGGTCTGTAAGCAACTGACGACTATGGAAAAGATGGCGTTGTGGGCATTTGACCAAGATGCATTGCGTTCTGTTATGCAATCAGCATTGATTCTATAGAAATTCGATCATCAAACGCCATGCATCTTGGTCAAAAGCACCCTGCCGTCGTCCTTTCCGTAATCGTCTATTGAAGCTTCTTCAGTCCAGATAGGTTCAGATCATTGCAGGAAGATTCCAAGATCATTTCGTGGAAATTAGATTAACTAATCAAATTTAACGTCTTTATTGTAGAACAAGTCTTACACCAATTTTTTGTAGATGCTTCTCCTAAAGATATGGTCCGCCTTGTTCACAGTTTCTAGATCAATATTTTATTTCATTTCAACACAAAAGGTCTTCTTGAAAGCTACATT
Organism: Aurelia sp. 4 Dawson et al 2005; assembly: GCA_964019985.1. Classification (NCBI taxonomy): domain Eukaryota; kingdom Metazoa; phylum Cnidaria; class Scyphozoa; order Semaeostomeae; family Ulmaridae; genus Aurelia; species Aurelia sp. 4 Dawson et al 2005. The sequence continues at coordinate 17,630,692 of OZ026493.1, read as the reverse complement.
TCTTCATAACCGGAATAAAAACAACGGATAATCGCGATAAAAAGTAGATATTTGTATCGCACGCCATCGCACGCGCAAAGTAATCAAGACGTGCGAAACGCCGCACGCGGCCTATTTTCATATTACAAATACTGCAAAACTAATATAAATCTAAAGCTACACTTACAAAGAAAAGATATGTCCATGTATGGGGGGGGGTTCGCAACAAGAATTTAAAAGCGCTTGGTTGCATGAATGAATTTCAGGGTAGCCTCTATGAGTCGTTAATTAACGTCAGGTGGTAACCTTTCATTGCCTTAGGCCATCTCAACTTGCCCACGCAAGATACATGTACAAACTTTTCAGTCTGGCTGGAAGAGCTCCTCCTAAGAAACTTCTGCTCCATACAAATTTGAAACCTCTCGCAGATCTGGGTGTTTGAGGCGCACGATCGCACTAGCTAATCTAAATTTAAATTCTAAATTCTAAGAAACTAAATTGATGGCGAATTGCCCCTCGGAATTTAAGCCGATATTATACCGTAGATACGTTGATGATACTTGTTTGTTTGAAAAAGTAGAGCATGTTGAAGAGTTACTGGCGTATCTTAACATACTGCATCCGAATATTAAATCTACTTACGAAATTGAAGAAGAACTCACTACCGTTCTTGGATGTTTTGATCACTTGGGACGGTTCAGCTTTCATCACTGATTTATTTCGTAAGAAAACATTCACTGGGCTCTATACGGACTTTGGCAGCTTGACACCAAGCAACTACAAAACCAATCTTATTACCACTCCAGGTCTTAATCTTATTACGAATATGCCTATATGAGTCCAAAGGGATTGGGGACTTTGTTTTGTTTGCAGCTTTTTAAAGCCTGTCCCTGGTCTGCATAAGTTTTTTAGGTCCTTATCTATCCAAGGGCAAAGTTTCTCAGAGACACGCAATTCAGCTATTGGGGCATGCTTGTCTATGATAAGAGAAAACAGGCTTGACCATTTGTTGACAAGAACCTTTAGATCATCAGTATCATTGAGCATCTGCTCCCAACATACGCCTGAAACATCAGCCAGGAATGAAATTCTTCATTTTGCAGGTTTTGATCACTTTGTGGCTTTTTTTATAGCGTCGTTGAATTTTCGCACACAGTAAACCAGAAAGTGATCACTCAAAGAAACTTCATGCACTCCTGATTTCACAATGTTTCTGGCACATGTTGTATTAAGACATCACCTTTGGCCATTAGTGAACACATTAAACAAACAGGCCATTGTGTGAGCTTAAGAAATTTTACTATTCTGGGAAGGCCAACAATGAATATGATCTATTGATTTTTGAGAGTTTATTAATTTTGCATAATAGACCATCCCTTAACGCACAAAACTCATCAATACCCCTCTTTTTGTTCTGATCCCTGGGGTATTTGGCTTGTTTACTTACTTGTTGTTTTCCAAGTTGCCTTGACTGACTATTTAAACCGGTTTTATGATCAGTGATATATAAGCAGCACATGTGTTTTGAATAATTAGCTGAGGATGGCACGAGTTTGAGTGCCAAAACGTTCTGAAATTATCTACCTGATCATGTCTTAATTAATTTATGTTGTCTTAACTACTGGATTGTCACTAACATGGATTTGTCAATATTTTCTACTTGGATTTGTCTTTAACACATGGATCGTCATTAATTGGATACATCAAATAATTGCAACTTGCCCAGCCTTTTCTATCATGTCATCCTGAGGGTTACTAAAATGAAACTGTTCGTCATGACACTTGCAATAAAATTTATATTCTGGCTGCGATTTCCAAACCACATTCCAATTTCTACGATCATTAGACATTTTTATCACTAAGATGACCAAACATGCTTTACACAAAACAGTGATGGTAAATTCAAAGGTAAATTTTTCAGATGAAATAAAACGGATCTCCGGGACTAACCAAGCATTGGTAACAGGCCATTTCGTTTTGATGTGTTTCTTTTTAGCCAAGGACTGCATTTAAGGGGAAAACCAGGAGAAGTAAAAATCTTCATGACTCAAGCATGGAGTTCTCCACAATGGGCTTAAAACCATCATCACAGACATTTTGCATCCAGGGACTTCAGGTTCTGGAAACCAAAAAGGCAGGCATTTTTGGGTCCACATTTTAGGCTTTGGCCTATTTGAAAACCTAAGATGCAGACTCTCAAACCATGGACGTGAGGTCAGTGGTTTAGGTTATGGCCTATGTGAAAACCTAAAACGCGGACTCTCAAAACCACAGATGTGATGTCCGCAAAGTCTGCGTGCTCCATGTCATAGACCTAGCCATTTGGGTTGCCACATTGTCATTACTAAAAGATGGAACACCCCAGAACAACCCAAGAACAACCTGAACAACCCAAGAACAAGCCAGGAACAATGTAAGGACATGCAGAACAATCCAAGAACATGCCAGAGAAAACCCTTATTCTGAATTTCTACAGAGGTTGACTGATTTCTTGGGGGAGTTCTTTTGAATGTCCACATAGAGTGATATACCATTTCATTTCAGCATCTCTTCACCAAGTTTCCATTATTTTTATCATCAATTTCAGAGGAATACAATAAACTATATTTAGATTGCCAAGATCCCTAACCTAAATCTCCATCATCAATGTGGGGGTCACAAGGGGGTCACCTGAAACCGTAAAACCACCAAAATATTTAAGAAAAACCATAAACCCACCTCAAAATTCAGCTCAAACCATCACCAGGTGAGGATGAGCCCATCGGGCTACTAGGGGAAAGCCTGGTGGTCTTTCGAAGGGGACCCCAATAAAGAGAGCCGTAAACTATGTTATCCAATTTAATTCAACGCACCACACAACTGGTTTGCATGAACTGCTGCGTTCTCTCGTACTCCTCCGTAGCAACGGAGCCAATGATGAAATTGAATTCATTTAGGAATTAAAAATAGTTACGTTATTAAGAAAGCTAAGCTAAAGATATTTTTATCTTAGTTTTGTTGTAGCTGGTACTTGTCCCTAAGTTTCTTGAGATTCTTTTAAATATGAGAAAGAATCATGAGAAAGTACTCGATTAAAGATTTGGTCATGTAGAAACTTAGCAAAATTGTTTGAGATCCATGTTACCAATGGGAAATATCATATCAATACACCTTTTGCAAAAATCCCTTTGTTTTCAAGAAAAATCTATCAAAATCCGTGTAAATCCTTTTGTTCTGAAAAATCTTTTGCGCTATTTCCAATGAGTGTGAAGTGCCCCCCAGAGAGATGGGTTCCAAACAAAAGTAGAGTGCGCCCCTAAAATCGTAACTGTTGGTGATATGATGATCAACAAAAATAAACTAAAAAACTGTGCAAATTTTCATTTCAGCAATGGCAAATATAGAGTTGAAAGGATAATTCTCAACCAAAGTATAAAACAGTGTGATATTTCTGTTTCTTTCTGGGGGTTTTGTCCCCACATGCCCATTACCATCAGTCTAAGTTGAAAATAAAATAGACAAGGCTTCAAAGTGTGTTAACAAGTTGAGCATTAAGTTGTTGAAGACAAAGTAAGCTCAGAGCCATCATTGTTGCAACTTTCCAAGAACTGGTACATTCCTGCTTTAATGCATTTTTGGGAAACAATAGAATCTGTATAACTGTATTTTAAAATAACTGTATTTTAGATTTCTTTTTTTTTCACTTCAGTTAACAAGTAACTTTTATCATTAATTTGCACCTGCATTAAACATAGATGCTACTGACCAATCCATTACCACAATGCCCCCTTGTTCCCTTAAATTTCCAGTCCCTTTTTGATTTGGTCTGATGAGTGATCATTGATCAGTGGCATCTTCCAGCACTTTTTGTTAATTAATTTATTATTTCTTGCACTCTGAGCATTATACCGATACTCGGTCCTGCTCAGTATCGATGTAGATAGATGTAGATGTAGATGAATCACTGTGCATTTTCTTAAAGGCTGTGTTTTGTGCAAAAGTTTGGCTTAAGTCACCAGTGTTCTTTTAGTCAATGAACATTATTTATTCTGTACCGTTCCCGAATTGACCAATTGGCCTATTGAACTGGGTATGAAGGGGGCTCCTGACGGAAAGTGCCCAGCCCTTTTTTGAGAGCTAATCCGCCCCTGGCCATCACAACATGTTTCCACGCTGTCCTTGTATTGTCTCTATTCCGTGTTGCAGACAACTCCCTCATCATCATTTTCATGACCCCAAAAAGGGATCTGTTTGTGCCTTTTTTTCGAAAGAGTGATACACTTGCCCCACACTAGCTGACATAAATGTTTCGAGGTTGGGACATGGAAAAGGATAAAGGAAGAATAAAGGAAGCCTTGCCTCTGAATGTTATTTACATTTTGTTAGTCATTCTACCCAAGCAGCTATTCTTGGGTTGTTCTGCCTGTTCTTACGTTGTTCCTGGCTTGCGCTTGGGTTATTCTGCCTGTTCCTGGCTTGTTCTTTGGTTGTTCAGGTTGTTCTTGGGTCGTTCCGGGGTGTTCCGTCTTTTAGATGATTTTTTGCGACATCTGTTGCAGCTTTTCTGTTAAAACTTAAAAGTCTTATTTCATAGATTCATATACCAAATGGCAATGTTCTCCTTTGCCACTAAATGTATTGAAATCATCCCCCCCCCCCCAATGTTGTTGTACCTGGCTACTGGCTGTTATTTTTTCTATATAGTAGTTTCAGTGCTTGTTTTTTCGTTTTAATTGGGGGGGCTCAACTCTTGATTAGCTGAGCTCCTCCTTACTCAGTTAATCTTAAATACTATTATTTCAAGTAACTTACTATAATAATATAATAATAATAATATACTATTATTATTTCAATGAATGAAGGTGTTGTGGCGCCGTGGTGTAATCCTCTGACATTGCAGCCAGAATAGTCAGGCGGAGTGGGTTCGAGTCCCGGTAGAGCCCCACCACTTGAGCGTCATGACAAGGGGTCGCGGACTCGATTAGGTCTGCTTCTATTTCTGCGATCCCAGCGCTTGGCGCTGAAAAACGCAACTTCACCTTCACCTTCAGTAACTGATCTTTTATCTTTAGTCAGTATTGTTTTAGTTTCTAATGTTGTAATGCATTTAGCTGTAGTGTCTTTGTTGAAATTTTACTTTGGTGGGGGGAGGGGGTTCATTGATAATTAAAACTGAACTGAATTGTTCGGAGAATCGTCGTCGTTAATAACACTTACTCCTTCTTCACAAGGGCAACACCTTCCATTATTTGCACTATCCTTCGAAACAGCTGGCATTCAAAACTTTGTCTTCTTGAGTAACGCGCTGCTTTCTAAACCAATTCCACGCGATTCACATCTGAAAGCAACCTCGTGAGTCTTAATCTTGACAGACCAAGCAAGCTTGACTTTCCTGTTGCAAATGCCTCCTATGCACATCCAACCTCGTTCCAACCCAGAAATTTTCCCGCTTTGATTACAAAGTCCAACTTCGTAGTCGGTGTAAGTAAGAAAGAAAGTAGGTCAAGCAATTGATTTAGTCAAGTCAATGATTATTAAGCAGTTGATTAAGATTACACGTTTTAATATAAGAAACTGGTTTATAAGAAACTAGTACTAAGATGGTCAAAATTTTAAGAAACTCTAGTACTATGTCTGAGAAGTGCTAAGAAACTTTTCAATGTTAAAAGCATGGATATTATAGCAAGCAGATCGTTTAAACTTTATTCTTGAGCAATATTATCAAACCTTTTCCGCCTTCAACATAACAGAACACTGTTTATCCCTTTATGGTGTTTTAAATGTCAAGAAACATATCTACCGCAATGATAGCGACCACATTGATAATTCTGCATTCAAAAATTAAGAAACTAATTAAGAAATTTTTAGTAGCTAATAAGATGGACAAAATTTCATGTGAAATTAAGAAACTTTTAGTACTTTGGCCTGATCCAAGTTTCTTATATAAAAAAACCTGTAAGTCAAGAAAGTAAGTCAATGCGATTGATTAACCATTTATCTGCGCTAACAAGCAATGAATAGCAATGAATAGCACGAGCAATATTCATAAACACAACTAGGACAAAAAACTGCTGGAAATTTTTTGAATTTTTTGAAGGAATCTACTCGCCAGATATTTGGGTATCCGGATTTGGATGCCGGTTTGAATATCTCATGGTTGCTCGGAGTTATGGCCTTTCCAAAACCGATGAGGCTCTCAACCTTAAATAATAGAAACTCTGGGTTAGAAACAACCGCAATAACAGTAGTGATTGTTTTAAGAACGATCCTAAAACGTTAAATATTTACGTTTCCAATTGTTCTTGCTATTGTCCTTCCACTGCAGTTTCTTTGGTTCAAGATTCAATGCACATTATCCAAATCTGGATACCCAAACATCTGGTGAGTAGACATCTCTAGAAAAATTTGGGAGATTTCGAGCAGTTTTTTGCCCTGGTTGTGTTTTATGAAGGTAGGTACAGTAAAGAACAATGTTTACACATTTCATCTGTCTTCCTCGCTTATTCGCCGTCTGATTGTTGGTCCGTATGAAAATGAGGCTTTGAAGGTTTCCGGCCATGGGCCACGAGCAAAAATCGGCTAAAACATTTGATTCCTATCTTCATACGACCAAGGAGCGCCTTGCATAAGATAGAAATCAAATGTTTTAGCCGAATTTTGTTCGTGGCCTATGACCGGAGATCGCCAAAACCTCATTTTTGCGGACCAATCAAATGGCGAATAAGTGGGGGAGACAAAAGAAACGTGTGGAGATTTTTCTAAATTTTACCTACCCTCATAAAACGCAACCAGGACAAAAAAATGCTTGAAATTTCCGGAATTTTTTTTAGAAAAAATCTACTCTCCATACATTTGGGCATTCAAGTTTGGATGCCGGTCAAAATATCTCCCGATCCCAAGGAGTTATGGCGCCTCAAACTCGCGACCTTTGTTCGTTTTCAGCATTTCTGAGCTTCTAGCATTCTCACTACTCAATTTAATCCTAAAAAGTCTTCTAAAACGTACCTGAAACATCACTAATTCCCATAAAGTCGATACAGTGGGGTTGGGGACCTTTTCTTGCTTCGTAGATGAGCAAATCTGGCACGCTTTCTATGGGGTCCAAAATATGGCCTAGCTTTAAAATGTGCTGAATTACATTTTTGAGTAAGAAATTTCAAGAGTACCCACCTCTCTTCGTTTGTTTAAGGCATCCTGTAGTTCTGTGTATCTACCAGACTGTTCTTGGTTTCTATTTGACGATTTTCTTTCACAAATTATTGAGCAAGTTGCAAATAAAAATCCGTTTACTTTGTTTCTTCGCCCAGGCACTCATCGGTGTCATCACGAATCACAACACTTGCGGCGTTCTGCGAGGTCTGGGGAAGCGGCGGGAAGATGTAAAAACCGGCGCTCCCTGGTAAAAACATCACGTACCACGTGATCACATGTTGTGATTCGTGATGACACCGATAAGTGCCTGGGCCAAGAAACAAAGTAAACGGAGTTTTATTTGCGACTTGCTCAATTATTTGTGAAAGAAAATCGTCAAATAGAAACCAAGAACAGTCTGGTAGATACACAGAGCTACAGGATGCCTTAAACAAACGAAGAGAGGTGGGTACTCTTGAAATTTCTTACTCAAAAATGTACTTCAGCACATTTTAGAGCTAGGCCATATTTTGGACCCCATAGATAGCGTGTCAGATTTGCTCATCTACGAAGCAAGAAAAGGTCCCCAACCCCACTGTATCGACTTTATGGGAATTAGTGATGTTTCAGGTACGTTTTGAAGACTTTTTAGGATTAAATTGAGTACTAAGAATGCTAGAAGCTCAGAAATGCTGAAAACGAACAAAGTTCACGAGTTTGAGGCGCCATAACTCCTTGGAATCGGGAGATATTTTGACCGGCATCCAAACTTGAATGCCCAAATGTATTGAGAGTAGATTTCTTCAAAAAAATTCCGGAAATTTCAAGCAGTTTTTTGTTCTGGTTGCGTTTTATGAGGGTAGGTAAAATTTAGAAAAATCTTCACACGTTTCTTTTGTCTCCCCCACTTATTCGCCATTTGATTGGTCCGTAAAAATGAGGTTTTTGGCGATCTCCGGTCATAGGCTACGAGCAAAATTCAGCTAAAACAGTTGATTCCTATCTTGCCTTGCATACGACCTACGACCTGCCTATGACAAAGAAGTTTCCTGCGATCCTATAGCAAAATTTTACGGTAAGCCTTACGTTACCTTGACGAAAATGATAAGCGGAACACAAAATTTTCATGAAATTTTATGGACTTGGGGATACTTCATCTGTTGTCTTGTGGAAAAAGGTCGTGGTCACATCTTTGTTTTTCTGGTCAGCACAATGAGAATATTTTCAAAACTTTGCACAAGAATTTTAACTGCCACTCTCCCAAGGACCGCGGAGCATATTTTTGATTGGGGGGGGGCTAAAAAGTAATAGAGAATTTGAGGGGGTCTGGGGGCGAAAGCCCCAGAAAAATTTTTATGACCACGCCATCTACTTTGGCTATAAATGTGACCAACGCCCCTTTCCATAGGCAAACTCGCCTTGGAAAGACAGTTATCATCAGCATATCCAATCACCAAATCACCTTTAAAAGCATCATTTAGAGAGATGTACTGTGTTGCATTTCTATATTTCATAGCGAAAAGGCTCAGCCTAAAAGCTTTCACAATCTCGTGGAATTATTATCTCCGAAAAATAATGATATTGAAATAAAGTCTCTCTACTTTCAGAAGCAATAGCAATTTAAACATAGAGAACCTAAGAACGCAAAAAATACCTCAATTTCTAATTTTGTAGCACTAAAAAATCCAATGAGTTTTTCAAATTTTCGAAAATTTTGTATACCGTTGTTGGGGCTTTTGATAATAACTAGTTGGAACTTTGATAGAGTTTATATTTTCTGTGCTCTTCATATGAGCATTAAGAATTGCTAAATTATACTTTTATTTCTATTTTTATTTTTCATTTATTTTTATTTTAAAATTCTTTACCCAGGGATACAATTCAGTTTGAAGAACTGTTTTACAATGTACCCTGCAACTAAAAACAAAAATAAACTAATAACAATAATCATCTAATCCTATAAATATACAAAAAACATATCAATAAAAACTTAAAAGAAACGGAAAATTAAAACCTGCTTTCCTTGAATATCTTCAATTATGAGTTTTGAGTTTGGCTTTAAACGACTTGATATCAGAATGGAGTTTGTTCCACGTATCAATTCCCCGGAAAGCAAACGAGTTTTGACCATAAGCTGTTCTTATTCATACTTGTTTGGACATTCCAGAGAGCAAAGCCGAGCCCATAGACGTCTTGCTAGAAAAATTATCGTTGCACTCGTTGTCGTTGCCGGGTTAACATTCTGCGATTTACAGGTTTGGAGAGCTCCCCTCGTCAGCAATCTTTCAGGAACTGAAATTTGCTTTAAAAATAGACGCATATCACGAAAGCATTTTACTTATCCCTTGCTAAAACCTTGGGTATTTGAAGCTATGCTAACGATGATGAAACTGTCATATCTTGGCATGATGCTATTGGACGCATTTCATTGGAGACAAAACCTGTTAAAACATTGTGCTAAGCTTGATTTCTGATAAATGCATGAGAAACGGTACTGTGGGGTATGCAGACACTTGCAAATAAGGGTGTTAAGAATCTAATAAAGCAAATGGCGATACTTAATCATGAGAACAAATTTGTTGAAAAACTAAAACTATCTCTTGAAAATTATTGGGGGGCTAAAGCCCCCCCCCAGCCCCCGGCTCCGCGGTCCCTGCACTCTCCTCGTTCCACGTGGATGCATGAAAATGTCTTATTCTCTTGTCTTGTATTTTAATCTTTTTTTCTTTTTTACATATCTACTGTTAAGTTGTAGCGAGACAGCAAAACAGTACTGAGATGGCTTCAGGGACAAGGAGAGTGGAAACAATGGGTCCAGTTTGGAGTCTCAGGGATTTTGAAAGTGACAAATGCAGATGATTGGGTATGTGAAAGGATTGGAAAATCCAGCAGATATTGGATCCAGGGGAGCAAACATTAGCCAGCTCATGAAAGGTAAGTTGAGATATCGCTCAGATGAATGAGGCCATCAACAGTGACCTTGCACAAGTTGAAAAATGGCTCAAAGGTAATAAACTCTCTCTTAATGTAATGAAAACACATGCCATGCTCATTACTACAAAACCGAAACATAAAACTCTAAATAATCAAGGTGAATCCTTTAAGCTAAAAATTTGTAATGATGAGCTCGATGTTGTGCAAAAAAGAAAATATCTTGGGGTGCAGATTGAGAACAACTTGGATTGGAAGGAACACATTGGGGCTGTTTCCTCAAAGGTCTCAAGGGCAATTGGCTTTTTGAAACATGCGAAATCATTTATGCCAGAAAAGACTTTGAGAACTATGTTCACAGGAATTGTTGAGCCACATTTTCGCTATTGTTGTTCTGTTTGGGGCTGTTGTGGTCTGACTGAGATTAACCGGTTGCAAAATTACAAAACAGGGCTGCGCGTATTATAACTGGCAGTCGCTTTGATTCATCGGGCCTACCACTTGTAAAAAGACTTAGCTGGAAGACCATAGATGAGCTAATCAATAGTGAGTCTGATATCATGGTCTTCAAATCCCTGCACGGCCTTGCTCCACCATACATGTGCAACCTATTTACAAAGACATCCCAGTTAACCTCGCGGAATCTTAGGAATTCGGCAACTGATCTAAGGATACCAAAGAAAATTCAACAAATTGGCTGAAATGTTTCTCTTTTAGAGGAGCTAAATCTTGGAATGGCCTCTCAGTCGAGCGTAAGCAGGCATCCACTATTAATAAATTCAAAAAACTCGACAAACAGTAGGTGTAAATATGTATTTGGATTTCATTTCATTGTTAATATTTATTTTAGATCATAGGGTTTTACTAGTATTTTATGAAAATTGTAATTACGTTAGTTTAGTCTTTTCTATTATATTTTAATTTGTAAATTTGATAGTGGAGGGCCCCTTGAAAATCATCATTGATATTGATGAAGGTTTACCCTCCTTAAAAATTTGAAAAAAAAAGTGAAAAATGAAAATGCGGTGGGAAGGACCACAGTGGCTCAGGGACGGGAGAGGAAGCTGGCCTAAACAGGAGCTAAGTTTGGGGAGCTCAGAAGGAGTAGAATGTGAAAAAAGAAGTCTTGGCGGCAGCTGCTGTAGAATACTCACATGAATCAGCAGCGTAATCGATATCAATGAATACAGTACCCTTAAAGAAAACAGAGTCACGAAACGCGTTGCGTTAAAGGTAGGTACACTTCCGCATAGGGACACTTTTGTATACTACACCGGCTCTTGTTTTAAGGTTTGTTGAGAATTTGAGGGCTAAAAGAGAAGGTAAACAGTCAAATTTAGCCATGTTGAATGCACAAGAGACAGAAAAGGATGAAAGAGAATGTGGATCAAAGATGCTCAAAAGTCAGCCAAAAGCAGCAGGTCATTTGATAAGGTAAGACTTCAACTTGGATTGATATGAAGAAGACAATGGTGTGTTAGTGTGCAAAGGTAGTTAGGAGAATGCCGACTTGAGTTTGGACTCGCAACATCCAGTTTTTCTTCCAAAAGACCACAGATTGACCGAAATGATTGTTAGAGATTGCCATGAGAGGGTTCTTCATTCTTTAGTCAGAACCATTTTAGCTGAGCTCAGAGCTAGAGTTTGGGTTACTAAGGCCAGACAATTTGTGACGATCTTACATTCTTGTATTTTTGCAGGAAATTGGAAGGAAAGCCATACCGTCCACCACCGACCATACAGTTACCTGAATATCGTGTAAAAGAGTTTGATCCATTTGCAAATGTGGCAGTTGATTTCGCTGGACCGTTATGTGTTAAGGTGAAAAGAAGAAAAAGGTATACATTTGTTTATTCCCTTGTTTTATAACACGAGCCTTGCTTCTAAAGTTGGTCCAAGATTTGTCTGTGCCTACATTTTTGGATTGTTTGAGAAGACTTTGTGCCAGCAGAGTTACACCCGACATTATTAATTCGGACAACGCAAAGACCTTTCAGTCAACTAAAAGGTTTTTCAAGAAACTTTAAGTGGATCGGAATTTTCAGGCCTTTCTAGAGTCAAAGAGAATCAAGTGGAAGTTAAATCTTGAGGTAAGTCTCTGGCAAGGAGGCCACTTTGAAAGAATGGTAAGAAGCGTAAAACGATGTTTGTGAAAAGTATTGGGAAATTCCGAGGTGTCTTACGATGAACTGCATACCATCTTATCAGAGTTAGAATGTATTGTTTACATCCATATAAAATTCTTACAATACATGTTTACCTAATCTACATATCAATGCTATGCAACTGCACAACACTACAGGGACAATAACATGAGGAGCAAAATTGCATGGCTACCCCATGTTCTTACATATAACTAGAAACAACGAACACTACTAGGACAATGCACAGAAAAGAAACAAAGAATGCTTGTAAACTAATCACTTGACGCTAACTACAACCTAAATCAATCACAATGAACGTATGCGGCATAAAGACTGTGGGAGAGGTATATCAGAACAAGGTCCCTGCTTTCTATCGAATTATGTCAAATTGATCGATGGATTAAATGTAGAAAGCCAGGGGTTTCGTTGCAAAATAATACCACTGTCTTTTCCGCAATCGTTCATTTGCATTAAGTAAAATAATAAAAACAGTGTGTAGAATAAAAACAGAGCTGCAAGCAGAGTGATGATGAGATTTTGATGGAAAAAATGTGTACTTCTTCGTTTTTTTGCGAGAGTTTTGAAGCAGAGTACGCACACTTAATTTGTTCCTTAAAGCTTGAGTGAGCGAATTATGATATCGTCTCCAATGTTGAAACAGATATGTTTCCTTTATACCAAGATAAGACATAAGTTGGGAAGGTGCAGTGGTGTCCTGTACTTTCTGAGATTAAAGATAAAGGTATTATCGTAATTTTTATCGTAAATTAGGTATTATTGTGTATCATATTGTAAATTAGGTAAGTAAATTACTTTTGTCCTTAGTTTAGCCTCCTTTCCTTTGGTTTTTTAATTTAAACTGGTCAGTTTGAAAAACATGTATATATTATATAAAACTTATACCAGTATAAATATTTTAAAATGAAATAAATAAAATGAAAGGTTATTGATTTTACTCCAGAATAACGGCTCAATGACATTGATCTGTTTCTTGGCCCTATTCGAATCAACTCAGTCCCAGAGAGTTTCTGAAGTTATCCGAACAATATCATATCAAAAGAGAATATTTTAATCCATTTTGAAAAGAAAGAAAAGGTTAGGGCAGTTGTATTCTATTTTGCAACTGCACTGGATGTGGGTCATGCAGAAGTGTGAAACACAGAACAGAACAAGGAAAGAAAAGGAACCAGTCTGGTTCCCTGACGTCATTTTCGAATGGGGAACTGGGCTGCACGGAAGCGGTCCAAAATAACGTCTGGACAAAAACTGTAACTATGGCCCAGGCCTCTGTTGTCATAGTGGCATGCTTTAAATCAAGCATGCTTTAAATCTTGCCCGCCAACAGAACGACGCTTAACTAGCCTGCGTGCAGTCTTTCTTTTGTAAAATTGAAAGAAAGTAAAGTTCTTTCAATTTACACGAAACAATTCAATTTAAAAAGAAAGACTGCACGCAGGCTACACTTAACCGGTTTTCCAAATAAGGATTGACAAGTTTGTGAAGTTTCGCTGGTTAGGGTAAGGTGGGGTAATTTGGGTCTACAGGGTAATTTGGGTCTATTTGCTTTTTCGCTTTTAAAGCGATCGTAAGTTGAAAATTTCGATTCATAACTTCATGGGTGTTGAAATTTATGCTTTTAGGAATTGATTAAGAGTTGTCGAAGAATTATTTGATATTTTCTAGTGGTTCAGTTTCCTGATTTTCACCGGCCTAAGCTTTCATCATGATCTTACAGGGTAGAAAACTTTCGATGTGTGCCAACTTTCCACGTCTTTTCGTCAACAAATCATTATCAATCGCATGTTCAATCATTTGGAAAGGTGCTAAAAGTTTTTGGGAGTTTTTCGGAAGAGACGTTAACTCTGATTGGTTCGCTGATCAATGGGACGAGCGAAGCGTTTTGGGGCATGCGCGATTTCACAAAGGAAGGATGAAGGACGATCACACTGAGATCGAAACTGCGCAGCGCTTCGACGGGCGTCTGGCTCTTCTGGAGAAAATCCGAAAGACTTTTACTTATAGTATCCCGAACAATATGGCTGTTTTCACCCGAACTGTTCAAGTGAGCGTCGATCACTTTCATCCGCTCATGGCTCGGCCTAAATCAGGTTTCAGATGACGTAATCAATGTAAACAGTTGTAAGCTAAATTTGGATCTGTTCACTTGGCGTTTAGAATCCACCTGTGTAAGAGCCAATAAACTAGTGGTGTGTACAGCAGTGGTGTGTAAACCGGAAAAGCATGTTTTCACACTTTGAGTCTTCACGCAACTGCCAACACTAACAGGTTACAACCATTTCGTCACATTTCTGATAAGTTTCTAAAACAAATAATTCTAGCTCACGTACGCTTCTTGTTGGAGGCTCATTTCACAACAAAAGCTGCAGAAGATTCAAAACTTTGAGCAACGCTTTACAAAAGTCCCGTGAGTTTCTTATTGATGCGTCCTGCCTTTTTGGCACTTTATTAGTAGACTTTAAGGAGGACTGTGAAACATGGATAAAATCCCTTCAAGCTCAAGCTGGCAAATTTGACACATTCTTAATGACACAAAATTGATTAAATGAACAAACTATTGATAAATATACCAGATGAGTCAATGCTAGACAGGCAGTGGAATAAAATGTATGTGGCCTATATTCAAAACTGAAATGTTAACTTATCAAGCAATTAGATGTGAAAGTTATGTTTGGTAAAAGCAAAAATCTGTTAGACCGAGAAATTAAAATAAGGTGGCAAGGGATCTGTATGGAGCGAAATTAAGACAGCGTTTACACGGGACCTGTTGGAACCGTTCCGTATGGAACTGATCGGAACTGCTTGGAACTGTTCCCACTGTATCGCATTTACACGGGATCGGTTCCAAAAGGTTCCAAGGGCTTTATGTTAAGGCTTTATCATAAATATTTTTCAAAACAAAGACGTCCGCAACTCTTTTATTTTTCAAAACAAGGATGGAAATTCTTTGGATTCCATCCTTTAAGACGTCTTTTGTTTCTTTAAGTGCTTAAACAATGAATAGCAGCGCAGACAAATGCGATGTAAGGCCAATAATTTGAACTCTAAAATGAAAAGAGACTATTTTTCAAACAAAATTCAGTCTTGTGCTGGGGACACTAAGGAAACTTGGAAGACAATAAACCAATTGGTGAATAAAAGGTCCAAAACAAATGAAATCTTGTCACTCAAAGATGGTGAACACACAATTTCTAAACCCCAGGAAATAGCGGAAACTATGAATAGATTTTTCTGCAATGTTGGTAAGGACCTCAGCGAAAGTATACCTAACAAAGAAAACCCTCTTTTAAATGGTGATTATGGTGAAAGAGAGACTGATTCCACGTTTTCGTTTAAACCTATTACTATTGAAGAGGTTATAAAAGTATGCTCTAAGATTAAAAAGTCAAATGGATCTGGCACTGATCACATTTCTAGTCACTTTCTGAAAGTAGGTATTGAGATTTTGGCTCCTTCGCTTACCCAACTCTTCACAATGTCTCTGTCCGTCGGCTGCTTCCCTGACTACTGGAAGACTGCTAGGGTAGCCCCGATTTTTAAGCAAGGCTCGAAAGACGATAGGTCGAATTATAGGCCTATATCATCGGTGCTACCTGTTGTCTCTCGTCTATTTGAAAAGCTTGTCTATAACCAGCTGTACGACTACCTTGACAAAAACAAGATGATTTTTTCTGATCAGTCTGGTTTTCGGGCCCTTCATTCGGTCCTGACGTCTCTGTTGAAGTGTACGAATGACTGGTACCTAAACATTGATAAAGGTAAATACACGGCTGTTGTTTACATAGACCTGAAGAAAGCTTTTGACACAGTCGATCATGGTATTCTTTTGAAGAAGCTCGACTTCTGTGGCTTAAAAGGAAAAGAACTAAACTGGTTTCGTTCGTATCTCACCGATAGAAGACAATGCTGAAAGGTAAACGGTCGAATTTCCGCTACAGACAATATAACTTGTGGTGTACCACAAGGATCTTGTCTTGGACCACTTCTCTTTCTTGTCTATATCAACGATCTTCCTAGTTGTTTGAAAAATTCTCTTGTATCCATGTATGCAGATGACACAAGCATTTACTATGCCTCAGAATCTGTTTCAGAAATTAATCAGGCAGTAAACGCTGACTTAGCAGCTTTGAAGGGGTGGCTTGAAGGAAACAAGTTGTCTTTGAACGTAGCTAAGACAGATGCAATGATCATAGGAAGTAATGGAAAGCTGCGGAAAATCGACTCTGTCGAGTCCACTAAACCGCACTTTAAGATTGGTTCCGAGGATATCAAGTTGGTAAAGGAGGTCAAATACCTTGGTGTTCAGGTTGACCATCAACTTAAATGGACATCTCAATTGGCCTTAACAACTAATAAGATCTCTAGAGGTATTGGTATGCTTCGTTATGCCAAGCAGTACCTCCCAATATCAACTGTCAAGACTATGTATAAGAGTTTAGTGGAGCCGTATTTTAGATATTGTTGTCCTGTCTGGGGAAATGCTGGGGTGACTTACATTGAAAAATTGCAGAAACTCCAAAATCGTGCTGCAAAACTCGTTACAAACAGTCCATTTGATGCGACCGCTTTACCAGTTATTCGTGCGCTTCAATGGCCCACTGTTAGGGAGCTTATTGATTTTGAATCTCAGAAAATGGTTTTCAGATCCCTAAACGGAGACGCGCCTTCATATATGAATAAAATGTTCACGAGAGTCAACGATTCTACTGCTCGTTCTCTTAGGAATGCTGATGTCAACCTCAGGTTGCCATTGTTAAAATCAGCAGGGGGCCAGAAATGCTTCTCGTACCGAGGCGCCAAGCTTTGGAACAGTCTTGGTACTGAGGTTAGAAATTCTTCAACCCTGAGAGTATTCAAGAAAGAGATGCAAAAATGAACGCTAAAGTCCTTTCGTTTTCTTTTCTGTTAATTTATGACAAACTGTAATTTAATTTTAGTTCGATATATAGGCTTTATTGTAATTTTTTAATCATTGTAAGTTTTTAGCATGGCCCCCTGTAAAACAGTTATCAGATAACTGAGGGGCTACCATGGGTAAAAAAAAATATAAAATCAAATCAAATCAAATCAATCAAATCAAATTTCCTAGCCGTTCCCGTTTGGAACCGTTCCACCCGTTTACACGAGACCTTTCTGGGAACGGTTCCAAATGGGATCGCCTTCGTAAGTGGACCCATTTGGGTACGGCTAGCAGCTCCATTTGGAACGGTTCCAGCGGGTCCCGTGTAAACGCAAGGCCTAAACGTACCCATTTGGGTACGGTTCCAAATGGAACCGATCCCGTGTAAACGCTGCCTAAACGTTCGATTCTGGTCCACGATTTGCCTGCACTTGACACTTAAGTACTGTTTCTTAAGCACTTGAGTAGAATTCAAAATCTTCATTAATATGTCAAAATATTTAGCTTATAGGCTCATCGGAGACACAACAAAAAGCTGTAGAAAATCAAATTAAAATACAATATAAGATATTACGGTTTATTTGTTTCAACTATCCCGTACTAGGTGCGCCAAAAGGAACCATCCACCCCCAACAGGCCACGACAAATCGCACATTCAATTAAATGAAAATTTAACCAGAGTTAATAACGATGGAAGGCATATTTCATTACATTAAGTGTGGCACACACGCCTTTTCCCCATTTTGTGCACCTTGACATAAGCAACAACTAAAAGTTATAAAGAATAAGTAGAGAGTGCAACTATTCTGTATAGTTTTGTTCCGCGCGAGTGTTCAATTTCAATCGATTCTTCCTTGCTTAAGCATTTTCACTTAGGGATAATCTAGTACCCACGTATAATAGCTGTACAGAAGCTACATAGGCACTCTGTTCAGGTAACCTGGAAGAAAAGCCACGCAACCGTTTTGATACCCAACAAAGCACTACCTCTGATGTTATCCTTGCTTTTCTACTTCTTCTTCCGGTCATCACTCTGCTCATTCCATAAACTTGTCGTAAGTGTTTAATGGCCCGGAAATGTGATACTTACATGGCAATCACCAACTTTGAAGGCGCAATTTCGGGTAGCCAACATAGGCCAGCCGATGTGCTGATCTCCGAGTTTCCTGCATTTTGTTAATTTGATTGAGGTTTAATCGAATTAAAAATCCGACAAGGTGTACCTCAATGATATCAAACAGCGAATCTTTTTTGGGGAGACAAAGCTTACTCTGAGGGGTGCTTTTTAAGCTTCTAATTCCGAGTGCAATGAAATTGAATTTTTTGAAACAGACAGTTGTATTAAATTTATCTTTCATGGAAAGTAAATCATGACCAGAACGAAACGTGCGTCTCTCGCTCCCACAAAAACCCTTACCAGTATCTTGCTAATGTCTGGATCTAAAAGATGAGTACTTTTAGCGAGCAAATTTTCACACCTAAATTAGCTTTTGAATAATAGATTAACATGTTATCTTTTTATATCAGCCATATCTTACGCCCGCCGAGCGAGTCAACTGTTTTTACTAATCGGTAGAAAACCATCAATGGTGTATTGGCTGAGTCAAAAAGGAATCGCATTGGACTCAAAAACACTGATTCGTACTTGGTATGAGATACCTATCACGTAGATGCGATGTCATCGCAAAAATTAGCAGACAAATATACCAAAACCTCAAGTATTGCATCCAATGAAATAACAGATAAAGCAATGAAAAGTCACACAATGACCAATAATCATGCTACCTCACCTAGATCTGTAAGACTAATCATGTCCTGGAAATGTCCTTGACAATGTGAATTGATAATTGATGGAATCAGTTTTGCAAACTACCATATCTGTTCTCAGTGTTCACTGACGATTGGTTTTCCACAGCTGAAGATTTATTTCCGCGCTTCACAGTTTCGAAATCACCACGATTCTTTCCAGAACTACTGCTGAAGAAATGAAAAATCAATACAGAAAAAAGTCGCATATAAGAGCCACTTTTTGAACAAAGCCTATCAAACAATATTCAAATTCTTATACTATTTATCTGGTAAAAGAGAAATAAAAGATACAAAGCATCGTAAGCTGAAAGAGTGAAATTTTCCGTCATCTACCGGGTGCGTCTATAAAGCTAAATGTTGGTGGAAAGCAAGTCAAGCAGGTGTTTTGAAGCTTCACTTTGCGAAAGAAATATCGAATCAGTTCTACATATTTAGTTTGTTGAAATCGGTCACATTTTCTATAATCATTTCAGATATTGTGATCATTTGGGCGAAAAGGCATTGTTTTTATGATAACCTTCTGTCTCACACCAATGGCAATTAACTGATCAGTTGACAAGGGCTGCGAAAAAATAACAACAGTAATATATTTTTGTGCGTTGACACAGATCCTGCCGTGTTTCAATTTGTTGGTAGAGAAATAGCAAGTTTGTCATAGTTTCGAAGCTCACACGTGCATGAAAATGAATCAAAATGAAGGTCTGGTTTAAGAATCTTGAGCAACACCAGGTTATTGCAAATGCTCATAATTACGAAAGAAAAAGACAGATTTTGACTTTTACTTCTATGCGCTGAATTTTAATGAATTCCATTGGCAAAGTAAACTGCATCAACAGAAATAAGCAAACAGCCCACGTTTGGTTGCTAACTCACTCGGTATAAAAGTCTGTGATTGCTTAAACTTCATTTTTTGGCAGATTTCCACTGTGGGGCTAATTTTAATATCTAGATTCTCACTGTAGTACAATGGGATCAATGGAAGTGCGATGCACCGTTCGTCAACTGGAAACTTCAATCATTGATAAATTCCACCAGCTACTACTCCAGCTAGGGGAAGATGCTAGTGAGAGAGCTGCGCTGCTTGATTTGAGAAATGAGCCAGAACGAAACAGGATTCTGAAATTCTGCCTAACTGTATCACAAAATTAACACAGACAAGGATAGAAATGAACGATTTAAACTGAAATCTCTTCAGCTAACTTAATCTGCCTTCTGCATCAAGAGCTTAAAAGAGCACAATCTTGGTTGTTTATGCCAAAATGTGGCTCGTTAAAGGCCCCAACCCAAATTCTTGCGGACTATCCAGTACACTGCTACTTCAGAGCAAAAATTGAATATTATTCCAAGAGCAACAATACATGACCAAAACGTCCCAATCTCACAACACAGCAATGCTTTCCGAGTGTTAACAACATGGGATTTCGGTCAATACAATAATTTTAGGACGTTTTAATTTTTGGGCAAAATAGTAGTCCGAAATATAATCGTCGGAAAATTTAAGTGTCCGAATTCCTTGGTGGTCCGAAAATTTAATGGTCTAACAACTCGCGATGTTGAAAATCTCTTTGGATAAGAAATGAAATTCTGCAATAAGATTACGATTGTTCTAATGGAGGAGCCCAGGAAATCTCAATGAAGGACAGGCAAAGTCTTAATGAAAGAAACACATAATAAACACGGGGAGCAATATCGTATTTCTGAAAATTGATAGAGCAAATACAAAAAGGCTCCAATTTGCAGATGTAAGGACTTGAAAAAAGACATCATTAATAATAATGCTGTTGTGTTCGGCTCAATTGTGAGTAATTTCATTTGTCTCAGCTCAGAGTCATTGTCCCATTCCTCGTCATCAAAAAGAAATATATAAAACTCAACCCTCAGATCGACAACAAGTAAAGAGGAAATGATTAATACATTTAAAAATTTTTTCACTTATTCCCTTTATCATATTACTTGAATAAGTACTTGATGTTTAAACATTGGAAAGAAGGTTTTAACAAAATTACAGGCAGTGAAATTGAAGATTGTAGCGGATCCTTTGAAACTCACTTGACACTCTTGAGTGCTAAAATTCTGATCATTTAAAGAAACTCTCAGTACTGGGCCACCTTCTAAGTTCCTAATAAAAAGCCGTGTATTTGACTCCTATTATCGTTGTTTTGTTATCCTCGTTATCGTTGATATTATTGGTTATTGTTGTTACATAAAGGACTAGCCTTTTTGTCCTTACTTCAATTCATGATTCTCCTGATTATGCTTGTATTTTACATTTGATTACTACCGGGTGTCCCAGAAAAAAAGTCATAGATTTGATCATGGCTAGCGCTATGAATTTAGCATGAATCAATCGGAAATGATCTCTACTATTCCTCGATAGTTAACTTGAAGATAGGTACCTTGTTTTTTGATACTGGAGCATTGACAGTAGAAATTTTCATCATTAAAGTCTAGATTTGCCTGCAGGTCCAAACCAGAGCTTTTGCGCTTTGGCCGAAGCTGTTGACGCGCTTGTTGTGGAATCTCCTGAACTATAGCAAAATACAAGCAAGAAGCCTCGTGCTTCGGAAAAATTCTTGATGGAAATCCAAATCGAACCTAAAATCAAATTCACGAATTTTTTCCCAAAGAGACATCTCTTTTCACTCAACAAAACATTTGAATTACACCGGCCGAATAAAAGTTATTCATCAGCAAAGTAATTCCCTTGGTTGTGAACATTTTCCTTATTTGAATAAAATCCATTTTTTGTTATCATTGGAAATTATTACGAAACAAACAATCGCATATACCAAAGGATGAAAGATCCACAAGAATACGATCCTTGAAAGTACCCATTCGTGCTTATGTTGTTTCTATTTTGTAAATCCATTTTGGCTGAAGAATGATATTCCTTAGTGATTACATTCATTGATAAGTGTGTCAAGTTTTAGGTTTTACATTTCTATTCAAATGTGTACCTAAGCACACAGGTCCTTGCTCAGAATTTCAACGCAGTCTGTCCTTGAGGAGATTCCCTGAAACAGTGTATTTGTAGTTCAGGCCAAAACCTGAAAGCTCTGGTTTCGAGGTGGAGCCAAATCTGGACTTTCAAGATAAAAATGTCTACTCTCATTGTTCCAATATCCACAAACAAGGTATCTATCTTCAAGTTAACAATCAAGGAATGGTTCAAAGATGATTTCTGATTCATTTGAGCTCACATCTTTGCGCTAGCCTTGATCAAATCTGTTACCTTTTATTGGGACACCCGGTATGCTAGTTTTCGTTTTGAGACATGGAATAAAGGAATTTCATTACATCTATTATGTGATTTGCCTACTGATTATCAAATGGTATGTGTCTGAAATTTACTCACCCGTTTGAAAATGTCCGAAATTTTGTCCGAGATTGTTGGAAATTTTATAATAATTTAGTCCGAAAATTCTTGTCCGAAAATAAAATGTCCGAAAAATTTGGAAATTTATGCAGATTGGACTTCCGGCTGTCAACGGGCTGTGTTTGCCAAAATACCGGGTGACTCTAAGAAAATGTCCCCAAGTTTGAAAAACTATTGCAGCAAATTTACTTGCACTATATGGTCATCAAACCTGACTTTTCCAGTAGCTTCCAGTTTCCAGTTACAGATTTTTCCAGTAGAATAGTTTCCATTAAAAGATTAAAGTATTTTTTGCACTTTTTGGTAGCTTTCAAGATAGTGGTCCTGTGGTAAATTCGAAAGATTAAAAAAGTGAATAGCTGCAAACTCTGGCGGTGCTGACCATATGGCAGAATTATCGTTGTTCAACTCTTGCGAAAGGGCCGTGGTATTGGCCAGAAGTTAAAGTTATCAACGGAGAGCAGCAGGTTACAAAGTTTTGTGCAAGCTTTGCACGAAGCATTCCAAGGCTGTTCCAGCTCATTCAACATGCAGCCTAGCTCACACGGCAATGCTGGCCTTCGTTTATTTTGTTTGATTCTTTTTCAATGATTGATATGATTTAACTGAAAATCTTAAGACCACAGGGTAACTGTAGCTCATTTTCCCAGAACTCTCCAATTGGTTTCCCTGGCTTCCCACAAAAACAAAAATAATCTAGGAGCTTAATCAAGCGCCTAAATGAATTGAGGAGCTTGATCAATCAAGTGCCTAACGTTTGCTCATTTCAAGGCCCGTTGCACAACATTCAGAAAATGCTTGAAACACATTACCAAATGCATTTTGAAATTGATAGAACATAACCTGTCAGTTTTACAATTTTCAAACCTATCACTTTCACAACTTTCAAGAATCCAAAAAACGGAGTACAAGAATTGCGACGATAATCATGTTCATATTCAAAAAGACATTCCAAGATTGACAATTCCAGTTAAGACGATTCCAAGGTTATTACGACAAATCCGATAGTTAGAAAAATAAGTAAATAATGTAGTGTTTGACTAGCCCATGTTTATAGTACTGACGTTTCGAAGCAATTCTCCGTGCTTCGATAAGCAACTATAAAAGTGCATGTTTACAGCTCCTACGTATCAAGAATCCATTTTGCAGAGCAATAAATAAGATATCAGTTTCCGTTTCTGTTTCCGTTTCAGCTCAGAATTTTGTTCGTCATGTTAATTCTCTAAAGGAATTCATAAGATTTCAAGGACCCGGAAGATTTGATCATACGTTTTAGGTGATTTACTGGCTGTTCTAATAGACTGACTCTTTAGGTTTTTTGAATTCGTCAGGAGACTACCATTTCGAAAATTATCAAAAAATACAAAAAAACTACTTCAGTCACTTAGCTGTTTGCTAAAAGTCCCTAACCATTTTAGTGCAACTACATCTGTTGTAATGATATTTCAAACAGGGAGACATTTTGATGAGTCATCCGGTCGAAGTGCATGAGTTATCCATAAATTTCGGGGGATCATAGATAGTTCCTCAGTTGTTGAGAGGCTCTTTGAAATCAGTTTCGTTGCACCAGATTGCTTAAAGATTTTGGATCACCAATCTTTCAAATGATGCTTTGACACCACTTTTATTGTATGGTGATCAAGATCTTTCTTCTACTTAACAAAAATATACTCGAATTGTCTTTACGGTTCATTCACGAAACTCTGGTCGCTTTGACTAAGATCTTTCAAGCTTCAGTTATGTCACAAAGTAACCAGCATATTTGTTAAGGTAAATGTTTTGTTTGCTTTGCAAATTCTGTCTTCCATCAGATGTCAGCCATTTGAATCTAGTTATAGTATTCAATAGATACTTAAATCGTTCGTTATCGTCTCTGTCGTGTTTTATAGTAATAACGTATAGTAGAATTTAAGCTTTATTGTACAATCTTATATGAATAACAAAGATGGTTATGAAAAATTTGAAGAAGCTACGAGAACAGTTTATCAAAATTTGGCTGAGATCATGAGACGCAGGAAACGAAGTAATAGTTTAAAATGTAAACGCAAACATACCTGTGTTTTTATCGTGGTTTCTTCTGCCTTTCTTGGCTTTCCTTTGCTTCCCTGCCTCAGCTCAATTCATTGCTTCAAGTTCGTAATGGCCCAATTCAGTTTCTCTGCATAAGCATGGCTCGCAAACGAGGGGAGCCTCGCTTTTGCAGAGAAACTGAATTAGGCTATTACGAACTTGAAGCAATGAATTGAGCCGAGGCAGGGAAGCAAAGGAAATCCAAGAAAGGCAGAAGAAACCACGATAAAAACACAGGTATGTTTGCGTTTACATTTTTAAACTATTACTTCGTTTCCTGCGACCCATGCTAAGATTTGAGCTTCGATGTGAAAACAATGAAAAACAAGCGTCTTTTTTATGTGAGCAGATATTCAAAGGTCATTTAAACTCTTTATAAAATTCTATGGTTTCATCAATCTATGGATCAAAACTAGCAAAGTTTGATCGTAATTTCTGGCCACAACTTCCCAGCAATTTAAAGAACAGCTTTGCACAGAAGAGCAAATAGCTCTTGAATAGGGAGACGAATTCTAACAGAAGGGTCTCTATAGCAAGTTAACGGCTCAACTATTTGAAATCGGGGGACAATCCATCGTTGGTATGAGTAGCATGCAACGCTTCAAGGTATGTTGATACTTACTCAGAAACTGTATTGAGAAGACTTGGAAATGCAGCCTGGCTAGATATATCCGGAGGGACACCAGATCTTTCCTTTTTGTATTTTTCTCGAAATGCACCAGGGATATATCTTCCAGTTGGCCTTGCTGGCACCTTTGCTTCTTCTTGTGCTGCAGCTGCATAAGAAAGCTATAAATGTAATCTAAAATACCTAGTCACCCAAGAAAACTTTACGAGCTAGGTCATAACTAGTAGCACAGGTTTCAAATCTTTAAAAGCTGGGTTTAAAATTCTATGACCTATTTCTTTGAACTGAACTGCTTCAAAGAAACTTGAACTATTTTACAGTAAATCTACCGTTGGACTTTTCTGAAATCTTCAATATTTTCAGAATTACAGTGTTTTTCTTCTTTCTTAAGAATATAATAACATTTTCGAAAAAACTTAAAACTATCGTAATTTCTAGACCTCTTGACGAAATATCAAATAATTTTCAAGAAAACCTTGACGAAATATCAAATAATTTTTGTATGGCTGCCTACAACATGGTATCAAGCAAAACTCTTTGACTCTTTTGGTTTGTGATTTAGAAATTTGATGACGTCACATCATAAAATGAGCTCAAATACAAAAAGGCTGTAAATTCAACAACATTCAAGATTTCTGAAAAGTCCAACAGTAGAATCATAGAAAAATAGATAAAATTTCTTTCAAATCATTCAGTTTAAAGAATAGGTCATTGAATTTTACACCCGCCTTTTTTCGTAGACTTAAAGATTTGGAACCCATGCTATAACTACAGGGTGTCCCATAAAATTTGTGCCCCGTTTGCCTGAAGACTACGAAACAGCAGCAAAAGGTCCTCACCGTAAAATTGCTCGCAAGATGTTCAATTAAAGTTTCCTACCATCCCCATAAAAATCCGTTGAGAAATGATGGAGCTATGACGTTAAGAAGACCAAATTTCTGTGATGACTGAAACCAGCGGTTGGCCATTTGGCATCACTATTTTTGTAACGACAGCAGCTTCATGGATGAGCTGAAACAGTAGCCACCAATCTCATAGCTATCGCGAAAGTTTCAATAATCATCAGAGAGTTCAGCAATTTCTTACCCCACGATCCTTGATTGAATGTCAAAACGATGGCAAGGATCCCAAGATAAAAAACAATCAAAAGGCAATGACAAAAATATAGTCACGTTTTGTTTGCACGTGTGGTGAGTGAACCAATTATTTAGTTTATCTATCAGTTCAAAATGAGATAATACAGCTCCAAAAATCTTTTGCCCTTCTCGTTTCTTTTAGTTCATTGTCTTCGGTAGTAAAGCAACAATTGCTTGTAACAAATGAAGGAAGAAATCTGTGTAGGGACACGCTAGGGATGGCGACAAATTAAATGTGAAATATATTTTTGTCGAAAGGTTTGATTTTTTATTACTTTGGGAATTCTTATCTTCACGTTTGCATTCTATCAAAGATCGTGGGATAAAAAATAGTTAAACTCTCTTATGATTATTGGAACTTTGATGAGAACTACGACATTAAAGGCTGCTATTTCAGTTCATCCATGAAGCTGTTTATCTTTGCAAAGTATTAAGACGGTTTCAGTCAACAGGCAAATTTGTTCTTCTGAAGGTCATAACTCCATAATTTTTCAAAGGATTTTAACGGGAACGGTGGCCAACTTTGATTGAACATCTGAAGAGCAACATCATGGATAAGGTTAGTGATATTCTTTTGCTGTTTTCTCGCAATCTTCAGGTAAACTGGGCACAAGTTTTCTGGGACACCCTGTGGTATCCTGATACCAAACACCATTGTCAAATGCTTTGTATCACAGCTAAGTTGAAAGGCTTAGCTATCTTTTGAGATGCTGCATGATCATTTTGAGCAATGATTATCATCCGAAAACCAGATTCAAAGAAAATTTCCAATCTCAGATTTCTCATTTTTTGAGTGAAATCGCCATCATTTTCAAGTCAACATTTGATAAAAACTCAACGTAGCGATTGATCTGAAGTCGAAGGGTAAGAATTGCGACGATAATCATGTTCAAATATTTCATTCCAATTGTGACAAATCCAAGTATTAATATTAGTAAGACAAATCTATTTGAGACAAATCCATGTGACGAGAAAATGAAAAGACTTGGCCCCATTTATAATAATTGACGTTTCGAAGCAAACTTGCTTCATTGTCAGGATGTCAAGTTTCCAAAAGCACGAGGCTATAGAGTGCCATCGCCCTGAATCGGCACCCTAGCGCGTTCTCCGAGATTTAGGCTTTATTTACAAACTTTTAAAGATGGAACTGTCTGGGACTAGTAAATGAAAATAACGCACGAAAGTGGATTGTTGACATTATATTCTTGCTCTCTGACAGTTCTTGCTTGTATCCTTGGCCTTGTTTTATGCTACGAAGAAAGTTTTCAACATTATTTTTCCAAACCGCTCTGTTTTGATTCATTTTCATTGATAAAATACTGGCAAAGGTCAAATAACTTGTTTCAACAAGGGTGTTTGGACACGGATGTTTTCTTTTGGCTTTGCGGTTTTAAAAACCATTCTTGTGCGAAGGCCAACTAAGACACAGAAATACAAAGGAGCTCTATTCGAACAACTTGAGAGCGGTTGGGCCTAACCACGCTCAGTTGAAGACGAAACAGAACAGAAAACAAGACAACAAAACAAGACATACGGAGCAAAACAAGGTAAATAAATAATCAATCAAAGCATCCGTGTCCTAACACCCTTGGTTTCAATAGTTTCTTCTGCCCCTTTGAATCAAATATTCGAAAAGTCCTTCAAGTTGTCGATTTCCACTTTTGTTCAGGGGATTTCTATTCCAAGGCAAGTGGATTGGCTAAAAATCACCCTAAACCGGCATAGTGTGTGAAAATGGTCTCGTGTTGTGAAAAGTGACCTGCCCCCTTTCCGCTGGATGACTTTATGAATAAAATCAGGTGGTAAATAATAATTTGCTGCTACGAACACATTTCTGACTTAGTGACCTTGCGTGGAGTTGGAAGAGGAGCAGTTTTGGAATAACGTAATGACGGTAGTATGTATGAGGGGTTAAATCTGGGGAGGAACGAAAAGCTTTAATTTTCCATCGAAATCAAAATGCAATGAATATTAATTACATAGGGGTTGTGACCCTAGAAGATAGCTGTTTTGACAGTGTAGTACAATTTTCTTTCGGGATAGCTGATTGCGGTAAAATGAGGGGTGTCAAAAAGTGGAAAGATTAAGTTGATGAAGTGATACAGTAAACACCATGAACTGAAGAATCTTCTGATGGCAAATGATTGCTTTAAGTCCCTATCGTAATGCTCAAAATAGGTGATTTATCTGAAAGGTGCCAATTCAGGGCGATGGTACTCTATTTATATCGATAAAGAAGATAAGCTACCAAAAATGAGTGTCTGCTACTGAATTCCAGACACGCATTTTTGGTAGTTTATTGTCTTTATCACTATAAATATAGCCTCGTGCTTTTGGAAACTTGACATTCTGATGATGAAGCAAGTTTGCTTCGAAACGTCAATAACTTTAAATGTGGCCTAGTCTTTCAATCTTCTCTTCACATAGATTTGTCTCAAATGGATTTATGTTACCAATATTAATACTTGCATTCGTCACAATTGGAATGAAATATATCAATATGATTATCGTCGCAATTCTTGCTCTTCGTTTTCTAATCAAGCTCCGTTTCCCTGCCAACACCCCGAGATCTGAAGTCGTTTGGGTAAAGCTCCGGTTTGCAAAGGATTGACCTGTTCCTCGTTCAAATTTCGTCCTCAAAAGCAAATTTGGAACTCAGCTTTCCACATACTTCAAATCAAAATGTCCAGGGATGACACTAACGAAAAATTTAGTTGGAAAAGTCATGTAAAAAAATGTCAGCTAATGCTTTGGTCAAAAGACTAAATCATTTAGAAGATTGAAACGTCTTACACCCTCAGTTTTGGAGAACATTTACATTAAAGGACTCTACTAAAAGCAATCTATGGTTTCGTTGTTTGGGGCTCATGCTCCAATAATGTATCGTAATCTTTAGAAAGAGTTTACAGAAGAGCTGCCAAACTGATTCACAACATCCAAATATCTATCCTTGAATGTCAAATCCTAGACAAGGCAAAACGGAAGGATATCAAGTATTTATATAAACGAAGAGTTGCTTGCTTACACCCATAAAGCTTATTCTGGTGAAGCAACCGAAGAGATAAAAAGCCTTATAAAAAGACTGAAACGAAGAGACCTCTCAGAATTTGAATAAATAAGGAATAAAATATAAATAATTTAAGGTTACGGTAAACGTTTTCAGGGTGAAAATTTCCATTTTTCGATTTCTTCGTATTCTGTTAGCCGAACGTTTAAGGCACACAATGATACATTGTTTGAAGCTAACAGAAGTTCTGAAAACGGAAGAAATTTCATGTAAACGAAAGTTTCTATAATTTTTTAATCAAAGTTTTTGTTTGCGGTCTTCATAATCCATACCAAATCGCTTGACCTGTTAAGCCAATAATCCCAAAGTCCTTGTGGTTTGTGTACAACAGCATTGGGCGTTCTTGTATCATTATGTTTATAGGGTAATTATTCGAAGACTCTTATTGATTTTTGAGTCTAAATGGCTCGATCCGGATTAGCGTGGTTTACGTGATCCCAATGTATACTTTACCACTGCAAATCAGTAAAATCCATTTTTCTCAGGACTCACAAATCCACAAAGTACAGGTATGAAAAAGCTATTTTGTACCCTTTGAGCCAATGGAACCATTCGAAAATTTGCACATCGCCACGACAGACTTGGAGCTTGGAAAGTGTGTCCTAAATTCTTTGTGTGTGTCCTGGTCCTTCTTTTATAGTCAAATACAACTTTAGGAGGGCAGAAAAATCAATTGCTAATTTTTGACAGCATGTAGTTCCAAAGTGAGAAGGAATTTGAAAAATTCCAGACACTATTTCAAAGCATAGGATCTGCACTTCCGGCTGATGTAAGTCAGATTCTGTTACCTCAAACGCAAGGGTACAAACAGCTTTTGAAGGTGGTACACTCTTTTAAGCAATAAATTCGCTGAAAATATCATTTTACAATATTACCAATAATTTCATTTTGATATGGTTAGAATCCCCAAATTCTTGTGCATCGAATGATGTATATTTACCTACATTCCGTTTATAGTTCGGCTTTTAGGGGGCGAAAACCAAACCTCGTGTCACAAACGTTTACCGTAACCTTAACAGCATAAACTGTGCTGATTTTGACATGATTACAGAGTTGATTTCTAAGTGCTGTACTCGTGCAGTACATGATCCAGAGACATAAACCAGGTTCTGGTTTTTTCTCCGTATCAAAAGGTAAACTTCGACAACAAATATCCAATTAGATCATGATTTGCAAGTGGTAGCCCGATCCTTGTTTCTAAATATCACTATAACAAAGCATAAGTGACATAACAATGCAAATTATATACTGCACCTTGTTGTTGCCCTTGATTTGAAACCACCCAAGGACCGCTGGCCTTTTCTGCGTGTGATTCTCCAGATCCTTCAGAAAGATGATGCACAAAGCTAAACACTTGAATGACACAAACTCCCAGATTGTCATAGAAAATTTCGAAGAAAATCCTTACACGATAATATCACAATTAGAGGAATTTTTAGCATGAACTCTGTATTTTGCAAGTGGTAAACCGATTCGAAAAAGTCAGTCAGAAAGCCTGAGAGCCTATTTCAAATGAGTCAGTTAGAAAGCCTTAGAACCAATTCAAAATAGGTATGTTGGAAAGCCTTAGAGCTCTTTCAAAATAAGGAAATCAGAAAGTCCTTGAACCTATTCGAAATAAGTCAATTAGAATTCGAAATGAGTCACTTAGAACGCCTATTCGAAATAAATCATTTAGAAAGCCTTAGAGCCTATTCGAGATAAGTCAATTAGAAAGCTTTAGAACCTGTTCGAAATAAGGCAATTAGAAAAGCCTTTGAACCTATTCCAAATAAGTCAGTTAGAAAAGCCTTAGAACCTATTCGAAATAAGTCAATTAGAAAGCCTTACAACCTATTCCAAATAAATCACTTAGAAAGCCTTAGAACCTACTCGAAATAAGTCAATTAGAAAGCTTTAGAACCTATTCGAAATAAGTCACTTAGAAAGCTTTTGAACATATTCGAAATAAGTCACCTAGAACGCCTTTGAAACTATTCGAAATAAATCAATTAGAAAGCTTTAGAACCTATTCCAAATAAGCCAGTTAGAAAGCCTTTGAATCTATTTGAAATAAATCAGTTAGCAAGCCTTAGAACCTATTCGAAATAAGTCAATTAAAGAGCCTTAAAGCCCGTTTGAAATAAGTTAATTAGAAAGCCTTACAACCTAGTTTAGAGGCAGAAACTTTCGCGGGCAGAAAGTTTCCATATTTTTTCGTTTTTCGGCACTTTTCGCGAAAGTTTCTGCCAAGGCATAATCTAAATTCAAAATTCGCGAAAGTTTTTGCTTACGAAATTACAGAAAATTCTCGACACGCAAAAGTTTTTTCTATCCAATTATTTTCGTTTCTTCAAGGTTTTTGCTTTGCTGAACTTCTTACGTAAATCAGCCTGATCTTTAGTCTCTTGGGCTATAAAACCTTGTAAATTGTCATCGTGACTGTGAGTAGTACTGAAAATGAATAGAAAATTGTGTTTTTCCCCTCACTTTTCTTCAGTCGCGAAAGTTTTTTCACGCAAAAATGCATCTTTTTTCTCGATCGCGAAAGTTTTTGTCACGAAATTTGCGGGAAAAAACGTCATTCGCGAAAGTTTATGCCCTTAATTTCGCGATTTTTTCTTCTCGCGAAACTTTCTGCCCCTAAAGTATTCGAAATAACGAAGGTTGAAAGCCTTTGAACCTATTCGAAAGAAGTCACTTAGAACACCTTTGAACCTATTAGAAATAAGTCAATTAGAAAGCCTTACAACCATTCAAAACAACGCAAGTAGAAAGCCTATGAACTTATTTGAAATAAGGCAATTAGAAATTCTTAGACTCTATTTGAAATAAATCATTTAGAAAGCACTAGAACCTATTCGAAATAAGTCAATTAAAAAGCCTTAGAGCCTGTTCGAAATAAGGCAATTGAAAGAATTGAATCAGTTAATTCAGAATATTGTATGGCTGGAGGGAACACAAATAGCTATCAAATGGTTGCGATAAGTATGCTAAAGAAAAGCCTGCAAACCCATTGTTTCTTTAGCTACACAATGAAAGGACACATGTGTTAAAGTTATCAAATGCAGGGCATATGGTTAACTTGGCCCAGAACAGCTTCTAACCATGTTGATTACCTAGAAATAAGAATATAGATGGAGAAAGCTAAGTGCAATGAAACGTGTGAGAGAAGGATCCAACATAACACCAGGCGGCAAATGTGATTTATGAAGTAATCTTTGATATCATATACAAACAGCATTACCTTCTTCCGTGTTTTCACAGGCCTGCCCTTCTTCATCTTGCCCTTTTTCTTCACTATAAAAACCAATGTATGCTGTTCATTTTGTATATACCCAGAAAGTAAAAAATGTGCACCCTTGTAAAATTGCCAAAATGAATAAATCGTACCAATTTCAAAGATTCTTTCTTTTTTTGATTAATCAACGCGGGTCTTAATTAGATTTAGACGGCATTCAAATGATATGGGCACAAATTCAAAGCAGAAGAATTGAAAATTTTGAAAATGGCTTCACGTGAACAGTCTAAAACAAAACATTTCTCAGCACTTTCAAAACATGGCTGATCATTTGCCAACTGTGTGGTAAATTTGAATAACTGGTGTTGCTTTTTTACATGGTATCATAAAAATGAAAATAATCAAAACATCAAAAAATGTCAATGAACACTAAAAAACTTCCGGTGGTTCCTTTTAAACGATTGAAGCAAAGAGGATCCCTTAACCAATTGACCAATGCTTTTAAAGACCCTTCCTGGTTTAGATTTAAGTGAGCATAATCATTATTCATTCCAAATGTGTGTCTGAAACCAGAGATTACAGCAGTTCCAACTCATGCCATGATTTTCATACAACAAACATTATCACAGAGAATCCTCACCCAAACTAAATATGTAGTTGTAATAGAATATGACAATTTTATAGTTCCCTTGTCCTTCCTTTGATTAAGGCTAGATTTCTAGGGTTCCAGATACCCTGGGTGCCATAGTCTAACAGTTTCAATTTTAATTCCCCATGTTTTGTCAAGGCTGTGGTAAGTACCCCAGAAAGAAGTGAGTCTTAGCATTTTTAAGGCTGTTCTCAAAAATCCTTGTAACTCAGTTTCCTTGCTTCTCTCACTTGTCCATTCCAACTCTGAAGATAGCACCATTTTAGTAACACCAGGAGCTTATGAATTGAGACAATATGATGTTTAAGAGTTTTATAATGCAAAACATAAGTAATTATTTTGCCTCAACTAGCTTCCTACAAAATTAAAATGCTTCAAACAGAAATCTGTTTGCAAAATTGGGTCATCATAAGACAACAAGAGCATATGACTTGCGTTAGTTGTAGTGACTGTATTCTTAAACCAGAATAGTCTGCTTCTTGAGGAGCTTCAAAGTCTTTCCATTGTTCCTCAACCTAGAAGGGAAATAACGACATGGAAAAAAGGCATGCCCATCCTACTACTTTTCTCTGCAAATATTCATTCTTAAGTAAAATTGATGTAAAAAAGTTTACCTTCTGGCAAAGCTTTTTCAAGACTGGCACCGCTCTTGGAGTCCTCCCCATTTACAGTGCTAGTAAACACCTTTTTAAAAACCATAAGCTTATATTCTTTCTCTTATCTTAAACAATCAAGGCAATGAGAAACTGTTTAGGATTCATAATGTTCAAGCAGCAGGCTCATTAGGGTTTTGTCCCACCAAGACTTTTGCCTCATAAAGCTGTTTGTCATTAAGACCATTTTCCCATCACCATGTTCCTTTCTGTTGTTTACAAGCTTCAGTGCCCAGGTTGCCATGCTTGGACACTGGAATATATTGAGGTAGAACACTTGGGAATCAACAAAATCTGTGTGCACACTACTTTAGACTCAATACAAAGTTCAAAATATCGTAACAACGACATGTTTTATAACGGCATAGAATTGTTATTGCTTTAACCAGGACTGTGGACAAGCCATTTGTAGCACCTTTCTTGTTGGTAAAGGTGAAGTTGCTCATTGCAGCGCCAAGCACTGGAATCGCAGAAATAGAGCAGACATTGAGTCTGTGACCCCTTGTCATGATGCTCCAGTGGTAGGGCCCTACCAGGCATTGAATCCATTCTGCCTGACAGTTTCGCCTGCAAAGTCAGAGCATTACACTACTGCTCGACAACACCTTCAATTGCACCAATAAGAGATCACATATTTGTAGTAAAACAAGGCAGTTGTATGATGGCTAACCATCAAACACCTTTCATTGATGATGTGAGGCTTGGGAATGACACTTTTTGGGAAATTCAAGGTAAGAATCAAATTTTTTAGCCAAGTTTTGCTTGTGGCACATGGCTGGAAACCTTCAAAGGCTCATTTTCACGGCCAGTTCCATAACCATTCCATGGCTATCATTGGTAAGCCAATCAATCAAAGCATACGACTCGAATCTTTGCAAAATGTAAAAACTGAATGTTTAAAATGTTATTGCCTATTCTTTGAACCGAATAGAATGATGGGGGCTTTGGTTCGTTTGCCATAATTATAGAAGGAGCCGATGTTTCAGATCATAATTTATTTGATTCATTATATCATCATTATCAGATTGTTGTCCACGCAATCGGAGCTGGAGCTGCGGCAAGTACGAGAGTTTTAAAAGTTTGAAAAGCAGATTTAATAGTTATCATGGCAAGCAAGAAAGGTAATGAATCAATAAGTGATCATACAGAGATTATTTTAAAGGCACTCGATGTGATGAAAAGTAAAAGCAAGGGCCAGTATATCGAAAATGTGGCAGCGTATTGCGAGAAGGAATACGACTGGAATAGGCCAACTACAATGGCAGCAATTGATACAGCTAAACAAAAGGGTGCTGTGAAAGCAATCATGAGTCATGGAAAGCATGCTCTCCGTGTGGCAAACAGCATATCCTTATCAACCAACGACGAAAGTACTGTCATACTTCATGAAGCAGAAATGCCAAGCCAAATTCAAACCATCTGTCAAGATCTCATCGACTTCAAAAAGTTCGTGCACGAGGAGATAATGGCGGTTGAATCTATGGTCACCGATACGCCGACTTCATCATCATCCCCTGGAAGAAACTTGCATGAGACAGATTTTCAAAAAGTTTTATAAAGAGCCTCGAAGATAGGATTACTTCGTTGGAAGAACAGTCGTGTGAAAAACAAAAAATCATCGATAAGCTGTTGGAGGACAGATCCACATCTTCGCACACACATGAACCAGAGCCATCAAGGGCTACGAAGGCAAATGAATCAATGTTGATAACACGAATAGCTGAACTACAAAGTCAAGTTGAATGGTTGAAGAATGAAATTAATCACTCGTAAATGCTAATCAAACATTGCAGCAAGAAGTACAAAAGTCATCAGTACCAACCTGGGATCCAACGCAAGATGCAAGACAGAAGTCCAGCCATGAATTCGTAAAAATTTCCCGCGCGAAAAACTTCTCGCCGCATAAGGCATCCCGAGCATCGCCAAACAGATCTCCAAACGCAGCAACAACACGAGTGATGCGACTCAATGATAGAAATCTGAACAATAGGTTCTCAGTTTTAACAGTAGAGGAGTCAAACGATGACGAGTCTGAAGAAAGGGATGAAAGGCAACCTATTCAATCAAAAAGCAATCAGAACAAAGGCAGAATTTCAAAGCAGAGTGAAAATGGAAAACAAGATAAAAGACCAAAATCAAGTGTTACAATCTTTGGGGATTCAATAGTGAAGCATGTCGAAGTCCAAAGAGTACAACAATCCTTGCAGTATAAACAACGCGTTTACTTGAAAAATTTCAACGGCGCTGATATTCAAGATATGACAGACTTTGCGAAACCGATCATCAGACGGAAACCAGACAAGGTGATCTTGCACATTCGTACGGACGAAACTGCGAAAAAGGAAAAGGAAGCCGGAAAAATAGCCCGAAAGATCTACGATCTTGCTGAAGATATCGAAGCTGAGAGTATCACAGTTGCCATCTCAGAGCTTACTCCAAGAGCAGACTCAGAACAGAAACAGGTGAAAAGTGCTGCAGTAAATGTTGAGCTGGGAAGGTTATGCGCTAGAGGAACAATCCCTCTGATTAAACACAGCAACATCGATGCTACCAAACACCTGAATGGCAGCAAACTACATTTGAATAAATATGGAACCTCACTGTTGGCTGGTAACTACGTTAAGTTACTAAGAAATTGACAGACTGCAGTGACTCTGAAAAGGTTTGTGTCTATACCTGAAAAGACGCTAAAAAAATGACTTTAAAAGAGGCCACAAAGATAACTCTAAAAAAGAAACATTAGCTACTGTAAATAGAAGTTGTCATGAAATCACTCAGAATGCTGATACTCTCAATCAGAGAAATGGAAATAAAAGTGCGACCACTGAAAAAGAGGCGACTACTATCCTCAATAAGACAAGGCTGCAAAACCGCAAAGGGTTGATCATTGCATATCTCAAGATCAATTCCATCAGAAACAAATTCGAGGAACTAGAATGTTTAGTTTCAAAGAACGTTGACATACTAATCGTTGCTGAAACGAAGCTTGATGATACTTTTCCAACCGGGCAGTTTCTTCTACCAGGTTTTAAGGCACCATTTCGTTTAGACCGCAACAAGAACGGTGGGGGTATTTTGGCTTATGTTAGGGAAGAGGTCCCCTCAAAGGAACTCGCTGATTTTAATTGCCCCAAGGATATAGAATGTATAGCTATAGAAATAAATCTTCACAAAACAAAGTGGGTTATATTTGGAATTTACCGACCCCCCTGCCAAAACGAGACATATTTCTTCGAAGAAATCGGAAAGGCTATTGACCATTATTGCCCTAACTATGAAAATTTCGTTGTCATTGGTGACTTTAATAGCGAGGAAAGCAATAGCAAACTTAGTATTTTCTCTGACAGTTACGGCCTAAAGAACTTAATTGTTAATCCTACTTGTTTCAAATCATCTGACAATCCCAGAACCATAGATTTAATTCTTACAAATAAAAAGAGGAGTTTTACAGGATCGTCTACTGTTGAAACGGGATTTTCAGATTTCCATGTAATGATATTCACAGTATTAAAGGGTGGTTTTGTAAAGAAGGGTCCCAAGACCATATATCATAGAGATTTTAGCAAGTATGACAACAAAGCCTTCAACGGGACTTGCAAGAAAAGTTGAAAAGCGACAGAAGTAAACTTGAATATGGAGCCTTTAACAAAATTGTAGATGATGTACTGAACGACCATGCACCTTTAAAAAAGAAAACTGTACGGGCTAATGATAGCCCTTTTATGACTAAATCTCTGAGGAAAGCAATAATGACGAGGACCAGGTTGCGTAATAGATACAATAAAGTGAGAAGTGATGAAGACTGGAAAGCTTTCAAAAAACAACGCAATAAGTGCGTCAAGTTACTACGCAAAGCCAAAAATGACTATTATGGAAACCTCAACTTGAAACTATTAACAGACAATAGGAAATTCTGGAGAACTGTTAAGCCATTGTTTTCGGATAAAATCCAGACATCAACAGCAATTACCCTCCTTGAGAATAATGAGCTGGTCAATGACAATAGAGCTGTCGCAAATATCTTCAATGATTATTTTGTCAGCATTACTGATAGTCTTGATATTCCTACAGTAATTGAGAACCTGACGCCAACTAATGAGATCAGTGATCCACTCGATATTGCTCTGACGAAATATAAATCTCACGCATCTGTAAAACTCATCAAGGAAAGGGTGCAAGTTGAACATAGATTTGAATTCGAACGGGTTTCTTTGCAAGAGGTGGTGGTAGAGCTGCATAAGCTTAACCCGAAAAAGTCTTGCCCCGTTGGCAGCCTACCTACGAGGCTTCTCAAGGAGCACTTTGATATTTTCGGTGTTGAGCTTCAAAATTTGATTAATAACAGTTTGATTACTGGTGCTTTCCCCGATGAGTTAAAAATGGGAGAATGGTCTTTATTCAAAAGCAAAGATACCTTCATCAAGAAAAACTATAGACCTATAACTGTGTTACCTGCGGTCTCCAAAGTATATGAAAGAATTATGCAAGATCAAATAATTCCCTTTATGGAACCATTAATGTCTATATATCTTTGTGGTTTTCGCAAAGGATATAGCACACAGCATGCACTTATGAGACTTATTGAAAAATGCAGGGAGTTTCTTGATAAAAATGGTCATGCAGGGGCGCTTCTTATGGATCTTTCTAAAGCATTTGATTGCCTTTATCATGATTTACTTATTGCTAAGCTCCATGCATATGGCTTTAGCAGAAGTGCACTTGAGCTCATTTACAGCTATCTCAATGAAAGAAAATAGAGGGTCAAGGTAAATGGATCATTCAGTGCATGGAAGGAATCAACGAAAGGTGTTCAGCAAGGTTCAGTCTTGGGACCCCTTCTATTCAATATATTTATTAATGCTATTTTCTTCTTGGTGAATGACACTGAGGTCTGCAATTATGCAGATGATACGACTATCTTTGCATGCGATTCTAACGTAAATAATGTTCAAAATAAGTTAGAGGCGGATGCTAGCCTCCTTTCCAAGTGGTTTGTTGACAACCATATGAAGCTAAATGATGCAAAATGTCATTTTATGTTATTCGGAAGTAAGTCGTCCAACACTTCAGCGAACATAGGCACATCCTGCATAGAACAACCTGACAAAGAAAAGCTCCTTGGTATAACACTCGATAAACACTTAGACTTCAAGTATCACGTC
Source organism: Aurelia sp. 4 Dawson et al 2005 (assembly GCA_964019985.1). NCBI lineage: Eukaryota > Metazoa > Cnidaria > Scyphozoa > Semaeostomeae > Ulmaridae > Aurelia > Aurelia sp. 4 Dawson et al 2005. The sequence continues at coordinate 17,591,840 of OZ026493.1, read as the reverse complement.
GAAAATATATGCAAAAAAGCTGGCCGGAAGCTTCATGCGCTCGCACGAGTTGCAAAATTCATGGACCAGGAGAAATTGCAGACTGTGATGAATGCTTTTATATTGTCTCAGTTTAGCTACTGTCCCGTAATTTGGATGTTTGATGATAGAAACGTGAACAACAAGATAAATAAAATTCACGAAAGAGCTTTAAGAATCGCTTTCAAGGATATGTCATCAAATTTTGATGAATTGTTGATAAAGGCAGCCTCAGTCACCATTTACCAAGGAAATCTACAGTTGCTAACTAAAGAACTTTATAAGACCAAACATAACCTTAATCCTAAATTCATGGGTGCAATCTTTGTCGAGAAGAACATCTCATATAGCCTGAGATGTAATCACCACCTGTCGGTACCAATTCCACGCACAAATGCGTATGTTATACAGACAATCAAGTACACTGGGCACAAACTCTGGCAATCGTTGCCGCTAGAAATAAAGGAGTCTCATACCTTGACAGAATTTAAGAGGAAAATAAAAAAACATCATTTCAACGATTGCAACTGTAGATTTTGTAAGACCTATGTAAATAATCTAGGATTTTTTATAAAAAACATGTAAATAGAACTATTCAGTATCACTTTTGTTAAATGGTTGGCCTTAATCATTTTTTAACTATTTTTATTATGCCAACCATAAATAAATAAATTATAACGCACAACTCGAGGAAACCGTTGAAATCGCGGAACAGGATTCTCCCACGAGACTGAGTTCCGCGTTATGCCTGGTTTTCACTAAATCGCAATTCATCGCCGATCATTGTCTTAGGGCATCGCCGATCATCGCCAATACTTTAAGACAATGATCGGCAATGAATTACGATTTAATGAAAACCAGGCTTTATTCACTGGCATATTATGCAAAAGTCCATAACGCGGAGTTGAAAAACGCGGAAATTTTCAGGCACTGAAAATAACGTTATTTATTCAGAAAGATCCTTGTAGATCCTCGGAAAAGTTTTAAAATAGTGCAATTACGTGATTTTAAGGTCTGGCATACTACTACATGGGTACAGGATCATTAGTGATTTGGCTAGGCCCTTTGAGGTCAATGGTCTAACAAGGTGGATCTTGTCTGGCCGTAAATTCAGAAGAACTGACTTGCTGTCTCCCTTCCACTCATCACAGAAGGTTGAATATATCGAAGTAACTAAACAAACAAAGGCCATCTGTTTTTCGTTGACACTTTGCTGAGAAGATTTTCGAAAAATTTCCGCGACATTGAGTGCCGCGTTATTCACTGGCGTTTTTCATTTTTATCATATTTTAACAGAAAACCCTATCAGCTAAAAAAGAACAAAAGAAAAAGAACTATACAAAAATATCCGTTTACATATAATAAGACCTTAGAAATTTGCTGGTCTTCCCAGGGATCGTGCTTCGGGAAGGATGCTAGTTTGGTAGGAATTCCTTCAGTTCCCTTTTGAAAAATGGTAATCGTGAAGCTCATCCTGATTTCTAAAGGGATTTCATTCCATGTCTTTGCACCAGAATGGAAAAAACTGCTTTTGGAGAATTCTAGGTTCTGCCTTGGAGTGTCAAGATCTAAATGATTTCTTGTTGGATAGTTAGATATTTGAGATTTGGTAACAAGTTCCCCTCTTAAGTTGTCCGGGCAGAGACCATTCATTATTTTATAGATCATCACGGCCCTGTCAAATATTATTAAGTTTGAGACTGAAAGCCAATTGCAACTCCATCCATCTCTAATCTAGACCTTTCTATTACTGTTCGTGCTCTAGTTTGCAGACGCTGAAGATGATCAAGCCTTGTGTTTGACAAACTACCCCACGGTTCATCACTGTAACTGAAAATTTCCGCGTTGTTCATTTCCGCGTTACGTACTTTTACCTAATACGCCATGTTTTTTCGTAATGGCGGTCCCAGCAACAAGTGCTCTGATTAACGAAGCTCTCCTATCATCTACCAATGAGTTGTAAACCCGGGGGGTTTACTTAATAAAATGACCACCCGGGGATGTGAATGCCAATAGGGCGTCATTTTTGGGTGAAAATTCCGAGACAGGGTCGCACCTTTTGTTTCTTTATTCTGGGACAGATATGTCGATTAAAGCTTCTTTTCTAGGACAGGTCAGATTTATCGTAAAAACTAGGATATCTCACAATAGCGTTCTTTGTGCTTCCAAAGGTAATAATCAGGCAGCTTATAGACCTTTTTGTGTACCTCCCTGATCAAGACAGCAAACAGAACTCGAAACAAAAGGTAAGAATTTCATTACAATTCTCGATATCTTTTCACGTCACAGCAAAACTTTGAAACAGCACTTCAGTCTATGAGAAAAAGTAAATAAAGATTTGAGTAGCGTGGGCACTATGCCTGATCTTATTCCAGCACAGGTACTATGTTTCCAGCATCCTTTTCCTGGACAGGGTCATAAAATTTTCTCTGGCAGGCACATCCCCGTTGTTTTTTCCAAGGTAGACCCCCGGGGTTGTAAAACTCCGCACTCTGCAAAGAACAGATGAAAATTCGGTGTTTAAAGAAAGCAAGAAAACATGCCAATACACAGTCAGTCGTTGAACGGCTGGTTGGACGCATGGGCCTAGCTGGCAGTGTTGTGTAAATTAAGCTAAATGAATTGATACACTGTGGCAAGATCCTGGCGGGCAAGAATAGTGGCAAGGAGTCATTCAAACTACCCGATGAGGATAATGATGGGGATTCTGACACTTCATCCAATATCGAATCAGAAGAATCAGAAGATGACTCCCACTCATCAGCAGAGCCAGACCTGACATTTTCTGGAAAACTTTTCCAATCGGGATCAAATGAGCTGACCAACCACACATACGCCCAACCACACAAACGCCAATCACACATACACCATCCAAGCAACTATCCCAAGCAGCTACAATGGTCACCCTCCCGGTATCGATCATCAGCGACCTCACGAAAATGCCAATTTAGCTAACGAGATGCTTACCAATGAACGTCAATTAGTTCATGACCTAATCCGGGAGAATACTGAACTAAAGCTCAGAATTAAAGATCTTGAAGGAGCCACCGGGCCTATTCCAATGCAGGCCCAGAAAACATCAAAACCTCCCCTGAGCACAATGCAGACGCAAGGATCCAATGAAAAGAAAGATTCAGTGTCTCCTTTGGGAGAAATCCATAGTGAGAAACACGAAGGTACCAGACAAGAAATCAAGAAGACAAAAAGGTTAACAATCGTAATCCAATCAACGATCCTGCAACAACGAAAACAAACTATTCAAAAGGTGACCAAATTGGGCGAAGGACAACAAATGCTAATTCCAGTGGGAAAAGGGTGCAAAGAATAGGGAAACAATGGAAACTGAGACAAGAAAAGTATCTATTATCGGAGATTCTCAGCTCAGAAAAATTAACGGGAAGACACTATCCAGAGATCACCATTCCGTAAATGTCAATGAAATACCTGGTGCGAAAATTGCGAAGATGAAGAATGTTAACATCGAAGAAGACGTAAATGTTGTCATAGTATATGCAGGCAACTGCAACATACGAAAACAAACAAATCCAGAAAACTTAGCAGAAGAAATTGTGTCAACACTTCGTGATGTTAAAGCAAAGCTGCCAAAGGCACAGGTCGCATTCTCAAGTATCCTAACACAAAATGACGATCTAGAGCTCCATGCAAAAGTGCTTAAAACGAATCATCTTCTCGAAGAAAACTACTTCTAAGCGGACTGGACTTCATTAATAATGATAATATAAGGTATGGAAATATTTCATTTGATGGTCTTCATATATTAATGAGGGGGGTGTTAAGATGCTAGCATCCAACTACAGTAGATACATAAAATATTACAAGGGACTTCAGGGAAATGCTAATTACTCCGTTAATGTAACAAGTAAACGTAGAAAAGGAGTAAAAATATCGCAGTTGAACGTAGTGTCAATTAATGCACGACCATGAATTAGATATTATTGGCCTCAATGAAACCAGGCTATCAAAAGACATATGCGACCGTGAGGTTTCAATTGAGGGATATGATATCTATAAAGTACGACCAAAAACTATGTAGAGTTAAAACGTTTTTCGATGCCATTTCGGTTATATTTGCTTAAAAGTAGAAAGTTAAAGTCTCTTTCGAAAGAGGAAGAGAATCATAATATCCTTAAGCAGCATTTTTTAAATTTAAACTTACAGAAGGGGGTTGAAATCAAGCTTCAAAAAAGGCAACTCTTGGCCAATGCAACCGTCAAGGTAGAAACATATATGGCTGAAAAGCTCTATCTTAGCTGTATCCAAATCTGTGCTCCGTTTGTTTGTCAACCAAATACGTTTTTGCCTACAAACGAAGAAATGGTTAAGGGTTAGCAGAATTTGGAAAATCTGGTTTTGTCAATAACTGGGAAACCACTAATTCGCTACAACAACTAATAACAGTGACTTTATCACAAAAGGCTGTATGGAGCATGAAAGATTGTCTCAAGAGAGTTTAGTCGAAATTCACTTTTTCTGACTAAATGTTGTTGATTTCTTTCAAAGAATATTTTGTTTAGATTCTAAACAATCAAATTTGGTACGCTTACAGTTTTAGAAAGAACCTTTGCAGTAGCGCAGTGTTTCTCGTTTGCGAATCTAGCCGCTTGAGAGATTACAATCGATAAATTTCAAGTGCTTTTTCAAGAAATAATTGTTATCTAAGATGCTTGACCGAACAACTTAAAATTCAAATAGAATATTTTTTCAAAGAAAGCATCAATGATCACGAGAAAATGAGTTTCTGTTAAACTCCCTTAACCCTTTCCGTCTTTGAGGTGCCATCATGGACCCCACAAGAAAAATATTGACAAAAACTGAAAGTTGTCCGATTTTCACGAAATTTGGTACACACTGACCCTAAGACAAGAAGAATTGTTTGCACCAAACAAAATTTTTGAATTGGCTCATTTGTGCCAGCTGTGACCAAAATGAGGTACAAAAGTGTCACAAAATTAAAATTGTCCAATCTTCACAAAAATTGGTACACAGGTATCCAAATACAAGAAGACTTGGTTCCAGGAGAAAAAACTTCTAAACTGGCTCATGTGTGCCAACTGTGGCCGATCAAAAGTGCCAAAATGTGGTGCAGAAGTGCCAAAAAATGAAAGTTGTCCGATCTGCACAAAATTTGGCATACAACTACTCAAGTACATGAAGAATTGGTTTCGAAAAGAAAATTCTTAAAATCCGCTCATTTGTGCCACCTGTGGCCGATCAAAAGTGCCAAAATGTGGTGCAGAAGTGCCAAAAAATGAAAATTGTCTGATCTTCACAAAATTTGGCATACAACTACTCAAGTACAAGACGAAGTGGTTTCCAGAGGAAAAATTTTAAAATGAGCTCATTGGTGCCAACTGTGGCCAATCAAAAGTTCCACAATGTGGTGCAGAAGTGCCAAAAAATGAAAATTGTCCTATCTTCGCGAAATTTGGTATAAAGCTACTCAAGTACAAGCAGAATTGGGTTCAAAAAGAAAACTTTCTGAATTAGTTCATTAAAGCCAACCGTGGCTGATCCAGAAGTGCCAAAATGAGGTACAAAAGTGCCAAAAATGAATGTTGTCCGATCTTCACAAGATTTCGTTTGAAACTACTAAAGTACAAGAAAAATTGGCTACAAGAAGAAAACTTTATAAAATGGCTCATTTGTGCCAACTGTGGCCGATCAAAAGTACCAAAATGTGGTGCAGAAGTACCAAAAAATGAAAGTTGTCCAATTATGACAAATTTTGTACAAAACTACTCAATACAAGAAGCATTGGCTTCAAGGAGAAAACTTTTGAATTAGCTGAGCTCATTGGTGCCACTGTGGCCGATCAAAAGTACCAAAATGAGGAGCAAAAGTGCCAAAAAGAGGCACCCAAATACAAAAAAAATTAGTGCCAGCAGAAATAAACTTTGAATTGGCTCATTGGGACCAACTGTTGCCTTTATCATTAGCTTGACTCATTATATGACTCATTATTAGCTTGTTTCCCGTACTCTTTTCGTAATTCCTTTGATTTAAATCAAATAACAACTCGAAATGAGTTGTGTTCGTAAATTTTGCAGCCTGGGGCGAGTTTAAAAGCGCGGGAATTATGACTGCTGACGTCAGTTCTCGAGTAAAACAATTTTGAAGCCAATAGTACCTGTTAAACTGCCAGTGGCGTAAACTGTTGCTTCGTAATATTTGGAAAGTATTGAAAATTAACGGCTCATGAATGTTAGAATTATGGAGTCAGATGATTCTTCAGAGAACGAAAGTGACAACTTCTCAAGTGATGGCGATTCTGACTTTGATGACTTTGATGACTTTGAAAGTGATGCAAGTTCAGAGTATGATCCAGATGGTGTACTAAGCGATGATGATGCAGATGGATGTTGCCATTGGTCAACCACGAAGTCGGATGAATTCAACGAAGAGATTGAGCCTTATGATGGCATTCCAGAATGCAGCAGACCGTCCTTAGCATTTGAACCTGATATAATGAAATAGTTGAGAAGATAATGGATGATACCTTTATCTTAGACTGCATTGCTGCAACAAACGAACATGGAGCAAATGATCCACAATTTGTTGAAAACATTGGAGAACTTCCTAAGGACGAGAAAGGTATTTGGTTCGTGAGGGGATTTATTGCGATGAAATGGCATTTGAGGCTGCTAAGATATCCCCAAATGAAATGGGCATGGAGCGAGGATTCATTCAAAAGCCAAACTGAAATAAAAAAGATGATGCGCTTGGAGGTATTTCGCCTAATGCTAAAACATTTTCGAGTTGTTCGCCCTTCTTCACTTCCAGCAGTATAAAGTCCAGAAAGCCATCCGCTGCAAAACATCAATGCAGGAGTAGCGTATCTGCGCGAAAAGTCTCTATCTTTTTGGTCTATTGGATCCAAATTATGCATTGACGAAGGAAGGATAAGGAGCAAAAGCAAACTCAATCCTTATAAAGTACGCAACTCTGACGAGCCTATTCGAATGGGTTGGACTGTTTGCAAAATAAGTGATAAAGGCCAGCATGGTGGATATTTCATTGCAAACCACGTCGTTAAAGTCGGAAAGAAATCTTATGTTTCACCCCAGAATGGGAAAAATTATGATATAGTTGAACAGTTGCTGTCGGGTTCAAAAGGCAACGGACGTTCAGTCATCATGGACAGTGGGTTCCCAACTTTGAAGTTACTCCATGATGCAAGGCGACTGTGGGGCACTGGAATCATAGCGACACTGCGGGGGAACACTGCACACTTGCCATTGAGCCATAAAGAGAATCTTAAGAGTGCCAAGAGGTTCGTAAGGGGATATTCAAAACCCCTCCATAATGAAGAAGTGACAGTTACCTACTGGAACGAAAATAACGTTGTAACCTTTCTTGATAACGGGGTATCGTCAGGAAGGGAATTTTGGGAGGCTGTGGAAGTAAACCAAGGTGAAAACAAGGCGGTCATTCACATACCTAGAGTGGCAGCGATATATAAAGAAGTATACGGATGGGTAGACCGAAACAATCAACAGCTGTCCTACTACAATACAGAGTTTAGGTGCGCACAAAAGCAAAGCAGTGTGCTAGACAGCCTGATGGAGATGTATGTGTTGGTCAACGGTCACACTTTATGGAGAAATAATCCTCACTTGTTGGAAGGTCTCAGCAAAGATTCTACATCTCACAGTGAATTTAGGTTTGCAATTATACGGATTTGGTATGCAATGTACAAGAAAACCAATGGCCGAGATGAAATTCTGCATTACCCATTTCACAAGCAGAGGCATCATCGTCGAAAATTGGTGACAACGCTTGCTTCCCCAGGAAAAGGGCACCATGATTCTGCAAGAATAACAGCCAATGAAACATCAAGCAAGAGGAGCCGATTGAAATGTCGCATGTGCAGCAAAAAGACCTCCTTCAAGTACGCCAAATGTTCCAATCCTGGTGACCCCCTAGCTCTGTGTGAATCGAAGAATGGACGACAATGCTGGAATGAATATCATGTCAGACGAGAGTTTGACATACCAAGTAGCCAGTTACAAGACGATGCTTAGTGAGAGTACATTGACAGAAGTAGGTCTATTTTGATTTTGTTAAAATGGTTGTGAGCTCAGTTTTTAAGATAACACGGAATTTGAGGCATAATTTGTGTTTTACGATTTTCTAACTGGAAATGGGTGTCCGCTGACTCGGAAAATATACCAAGTAACGGCTTTCAATTTTACAATGGTTGAGCTTCTACAAAGAGCTCTAAAATTGATTCAGGCATTTAGAACTTCGTAGTGTCAACAGAAGTGGATACATTTGAATGAATTGAGTTCTGCTTAATAGTAGAAAGTCCATTCAATGTACCGGGTGAGTCAATAAAAACGCCCGGCGTTTGAAAAAATCCTGGTCCTTGAATATCGAAGCAATGAAATTGAAAACTGTCTTATTTTATTCCCGATATGTCAAATTAGGCCCAATAACTTACCCGGTTTTAATCGGCCATTCCTTCCCATCGAAATAGGAGATTTTCTATAGAAAACCCCTCTCGAAAACCTGCAAAAACGAGCTAAAACAGCAAGCAAAATTTCCCTTGTTCTCCTTCCTGACAATAATGACTCTTGAATGTGTACATGCATTTTGTTTTTCGACTCACCCGGTAGTATCTTACGTATTAAACATTTTCAAATGCCTGAACTTTTTTGGTGTACCCGGTAAAAGTTAGCATGGATAGTGATACAACAAAATGTTTACATAAGTTTGGATGGTTCAAGACTTGTATGAATGGTACCGCTTCAAAGCCATGGTTGATGGTCAATATCTCCTTCATTTGAGAAAGAAATAACAAGATACTGACTTAGTCTCACATGGAGGAAATCCGCGAAATTTGCGTTGATTATGCGTTTGATAGTGTAGAACTAGAGACAGTATATTTTGCCAGTGTAAGTCAGATGTAGTCATCTCTGTTTAATCAAAGGTTAGAAGATAGCGTTTATTGGCTGATATAAATTGATTACCGTTATTATGTCTTATTTAGTGTTACAAGAAAGTGATATCTAAGCAATCATCCTCCTCATCAATGGCAAATTTTCCTTCATACTGAATCTTCATTTTTTGAAACGCTTAATTTAGTCCAGTTCGCAGTCTTTTATTCCAAAATCATATCAGGTCAAATGTACCAGTTTTTTTGTGTAGCAGTTATGAAAAGCATAATTAAAGTCTTGAGATAACTTATTTTGTGCGTGATTTTTGGTACTTTTATGATATGGTAATGGGTATAACGAGTAGATCATAATCTTTTCACTCGGAAACAAGTCTTCCTGTATCTGGGTAGCCGTGCGCCAAATTTGTAAATATCGGACAATATTAAATTTTTGACACCTTTGCATCTAACTTTGGTACATTTGAATGGCCACAATTGGCACTAATGAGCCAATTTATTGCTTCTTTAGAAGCCAAGTCTTCTTGTGTTTGGGCACTTGTGTACAAAATTCTGTGGAGAGTGGACAACGTTCATTTTTTGGCACTTTGTACCTCATTAGGGCACTTCTGGATCAGCCACAGTTGGCACTAATGAACCAATTCAAAAAGTTTTCTTTTAGAACCCAATTCTGCTTGTACTTGAGTAGCTTTATGCCAAATTTCGCGAAGATCTGAAAACTTTCATTTTTTGACACTTCTGCACCACACTGTGGCACTTTTGATTGGCCACAGTTGGCACCAATGAGCTGATTTTACAACTTTTCTTCTGGAAACCCATTTCTCTTGTACTTGAGTAGTTGTATGCCAAATTTTGTGAAGATCGGACAATTTTTATTTTTTGGCACTTCTCCACCACATTTTGGCACTTTTGATTGGCCACAGTTGGCATTAATGTGCTCATTTTAAAATTTTTCTTCTTGAAACCACTTCGTCTTGTACTTGAGTAGTTGTATGCCAAACTTTGTGAAGATCAGGCAAATTTCATCTTTGGCACTTCTGCACCACATTTTGGCACTTTTGATCGGCCACAGGTGGCACAAATGAGCGGATTTTAACATATTTCTTTCGAAACCAAGTCTTCGTGTACTTGAGTAGTTGTATGCCAATTTTTGTGAAGATCGGACAACTTTCATTTTTTGGCACTTCTGCACCACATTTGGCACTTTTGATCGGCCACAGTTGGCACACATGAGCCAGTTTAGAAGTTTTTTCTCCTGGAACCAAGTCTTCTTGTATTTGGATACATGTGCACCAAATTTTGTGAAGATTGAACAACTTTCATTTTTTGACACTTTTGTACCTCATTTTGGTACTTTTGATTGGTCACAGCTGGCACAAATGAGCCAATTCAAAAATTTTGTTTGGTGCAACCAATTCTTCTTGCCTTAGGGTCAGTGTGTGCCAAATTTCGTGAAATCGGACAACTTTCAGTTTTTGTCAATATTTTTCTTGTGGGGTCCATGATGGGACCTCAAAGACGGAAAGGGTTAAGATGACCTTTTATGCTCGATACAGTTTTTCTGTGACAAAGTCCGTGTTATTGGTTAAAGTAGCGAGTTGTTGCTTCCCCCGATTTTGGGGAAACTAACTTTTCCAAAATCTTCTAACCCTTGGCTACTTCTTCGCACATGGACAAAATATAATTAGTTAACAAATGAACGGAGCACAGATTTGGATACAGCTAAGATAGGGCTTTTCAGCCATATATTTTCCAACCTCGATGGCTGCGTGGGCTAAGAGTTGCCTTTTTTGAGGCTTAATTTGAGCCCCCTTCTGTAAGTTTAAATTTCGAAAATGCTGCTTAAGGATGTTACGCTTCTCTTCCTCTTTCGAAAGAGACCTTAACTTTTACTTTTAAGCAAATAGAGCCGAAATTGCATCGAAAAATGCTTCAACTCTACATATTCTTTGTCGTACTTTAGATACGATAGAGACACCTCAGGGGGTGGCGTAGCTATTTATGTAAAAGATACCCTTTCCCATCACAAAAGAGAGGACACCAGGGACCTAAATTTAGAGATTATAGGGATTGAAATAACCCCCAAGCACGCTAAGAGTTACATTGTGATTTGTTGGTACCGTCCGCCAACTGAGGGTACAGACGTTTCCACCTTTGAGGCTTTAACGAAAATTATAAAAAAGTTAGACGCCGAAGGTAAGGAAATCATTCTTGTTGGTGACACAAATTGCGATTATAAAAAGCCAAAGGACTGTAACACAAGGAAGCTGAAACTGATTTATTCAGAATTTCAGTTTGAACAGCTGATCAGTGATTTTACAAGGGTAGCTGCTACAACAAGCTCTAATAATGGAGAGAGCAGTAGAACCAAAACAATAATACCAAATTCTATTTCATATTCTGGCGTCATAAAACTTGGCATGACAGATCATTGCATGATCTTGGGAATCAGAAAATTAATTCCAAGCTCCAGGTCACAAGGAAGGAATTTAAGACCGAATTTCGCAGCATGAGAAATTATGATAGGGAAGCTTTTTTGTTTGACCTGTAAAACGTTGATTGGGAAATGGCTGCATCCACCGCCTGGGATGACCCTAATGTAATGGCAAGCAACTTCCACGATCTTTTTCATTCCATCTTAGATGTGCATGCACCGTTAAAGAAACGGATACGAATAACGAGACATGTACCTTCTCCCTGGATAACTCCTCGTATCAAGAACTTGATAAGTGACAGAGACCGGGCTAAGAAGAAAACTGTAATAATAATATAATAATACGAATATTTATACAGGATAACCTATCAGCATAATTACAATGCTGTTATCTTAAGGGTCCTGTCATGAAAGTTAAAGGAAAAGAACTTAAAGCTACATTATGTGTTTACTGTTTTTTAATTAAAATTATGTACAGATAGTTTCTTCAAGAGAAATGTTCGTTTAAAAACGAAGTAAAAACAATCCTTGACTCAATCTTCTTTGCCTCAAGCGGCAATTCATTAAAAATTCTCCCACCAGCAAAGGCGACAAATTTCTGTCCAGTTTTCATTTTCATGAGTGGCAGTTTAACTGTATGATTATTATTCCTTGTACATTTTTCATGCTTTGCTCTTTCAAAATATTCCTTAAATGGTTCACATACATTTTTCTGAAAAAGATCTTTTAACATGGCCCGAGTACAAACACCTAAGGAACAGAGTGACCAGTGAACTCCGAAGTGCTGTAGAAAAAGCCACTGTCGCAGCTTGATAGATGAGAATTCCAGTATCCCTAAGGAGATGTAGAAAACGATTAACGAAGTCTTAAACAAAAATCAACGTTCCACGACTTCCAGATCCGTTATGTACGAGGGTCAACTGGTTGAAAAGGAAAAGGAAATTGCGGAAGCATTCGATAACCATTTTACCACCATAGGCCCAAAATTTTCGGAAAAATCGAAACTAAAGAATCCGATGACCCACTAAAATACGTAATTGATGAAGGGCCTTCCACAGCCCCTCCTATCGAATTTCACCTGGCTGATCAAAGCACTGTTGAAAAAGAAATCAAGAAGTTGAAAAGCTCCAAGTCTGCAGGACATGATAAAGTTTCTTTAAAGTCAGTAAAAGATGCAGCAGGAATTTAATGTACGCCGCTAGCTGCCATATACAACTCTCCATTTGAAATGTGTGCTTTTCCTGACATTTGGAAAATAGCAAGGGCAACCTCTATTTTCAAGTCTCGTTCGAAGAACGACATGGGCAATTACAGGGCTATGTCCGTGTTGTCTGTTTTCTCGAGGTTGTTAGAAAAACTACGACATGATCAAATTTCAAATTACTTGAAGGTGCAAAAGAAGTTTTCAAAATGTCAACACGCATTTCTAAAGATGCATAGCACTTTAACGTCACTACTTAACGTAACAGACGCATGATTTTCTAACACTGACAAACGAAAGATTAACATAAGCGTATTTCTCAACCTCAGAATGGCTTTCGATACGGTGGACCATGGAATTCTCCTCTCAAAGCTTACTAAATACGGCGTAGTGGGGACACCTCTTCGGTGGTTCACGTCGCACTTGACGAATAGAGAACAATACTGTCCAGTGAATGGCCACATATCTAGCCTAAAAAGTGTTCACTGCGGTATTCCCCAGGGCTCGTGCTTGGGGCCTCTCCTCTTCATCCTATATGTCAATGACTTTGAGCAGTGCCTTATGAAAAATGCACATCAAACATGTATGCGGATAACACTAGCGTAACTTGCTCTGCTGAGGATATTGACGAACACTGCAGCGATCTAAGAGCTGAGGTTGACAATACTGCTGAATGGTTAGGGCAGAATAAGCTTAGTCTGAACACTGAAAAAACAGAATACATGGTCGTTGGTCATTTAAGACAAACAAACCGTATCCATGGTCCATTAGAGGTAAACATAAATGGGGGGGGGGGCAATCAAACGGGTCAAAAAAGTTAAATACCTTGGAGTTCCAGTGGACGAAAACCTTACACGGAATGAGCAATATAAGCTCCTCAAAGGCAAAATTAAAAAGGCCCTTTCGTCCCTGCGGAGATTAAAGAACAAACTACCGCAAACAAAATTGGATCAGTTGTACAAGGCACTGCTCGAGAGTCATTTGAGATAAAGTGATGAAGTGTGGGGTAGTTTTTCAAACACAAGGCTTGATCATCTTCAGCGTCTGCAAACTAGAGCACGAACACTAATAGAAAGCTCTAGATTAAAGATGGGTGGAGTTGCAACTGGCTTTCAGTCTCAGACTTAATAATATTTGACAGGGCCGTGATGATCTATAAAATAATGAATGGTCTCTGCCCGGACAACTTAAGAGGGAGACTTGTTACTAAAGCTCAAATATCTAACTATCCAACAAGAAATCATTTAGATCTTGACACTCCAAGGCAGAACCTAGAATTCTCCAAAAGCAGTTTTTTCCATTCTGGTGCAAAGACATGGAATGAAATCCCTTTAGAAATCAGGATGAGCTTCACGATTACCATTTTTCAAAAGGGAACTGAAGGAATTCCTACCAAACTAGCATCCTTCCCGAAGCACGATCCCTGGGAAGACCAGCAAATTTCTAAGGTTTTATTATATGTAAACGGATATTTTTGTATAGTTCTTTTTCTTTTGTTCTTTTTTAGCTGATAGGGTTTTCTGTTAAAATATGATAAAAAATGAAAAACGCCAGTGAATAACGCGGAACTCAATCTCGTGGAAATTTTTCGAAAATCTTATTCGCAAAGTTTCAACGAAAAACAGATGGCCTTTGTTCGATGGAGTTACATATTTGATATATTCAACCTTCTGTGATGAGTGGAAGGGAGACAGAAAGTCAGTTCTTCTGAATTTACGGCCAGACAAGATCCACCTTGTTAGACCATTGACCTCAAAGGGCCTAGCCAAATCACTAATGATCTTGTACTCATGAAGTAGTAGGCCAGACCTTAAAATCACGTAATTACACTTTTTCTAAACTTTTCCGAGGATCCACAGGGAGTTTTCTGAATAAATAACGTTATTTTCAGTGCCTGAAAATTTCCGCGTTTTTCAATTCCGCGTTATGGACTTTGGCCTAATACGCCAGTGAATAACCCGGAACTCAATCTCGCGGAAGAATCCTGTTCCGCGGTTTCCGCGCTTTCCCGCGAGTTCCGCGTTATGGACCTGGCCCATTTTCAAGGAGCAATGAGAAGGCGAATAAGCAAAGAAAACAGAAGAAAATTGTGAAGATTTCTGTAAATTTCACCTACTTTCGTAAAATACAACCAGGAGAAAAACTGCTGGAAATTTCACAATTGAAGAGATCTACTTGCCAGTTGCTTGGGTATCCAGGTTTGGATGCCATTTTAAATATCTCTTGGTTTCTTAGAGGTATGGTCTTTCCAAAAGCTATGAGGCACTAAACCTTAAACAATATAATTCTGGATGAGAGACAACTAATATGAATAGTGATTGTTGCACGAACGATCCCAGCAAAATGCCAAATATCTGTGTTTCAGATTGATCTTGCCATTGCCCTTCCACCACAGTTTCTTTGGTTCAAGATTCAATGCCCCTTTGATTTCTATGTGAACTGAAAGGATTTGCTAAAGGTTATTTCACACATTTCAAGTCATGTGGCAATACTCTGGGAAATTTCTGTATCATAGTACTCTTTGCATTCTTGGCACAACCCTTCCAATACAACTCATGGCATGGCCTTGGCAGGTTCTGGCAAAAGTACCACCAAAGTTCCTTGACAACCGCATCTGGCTAATGACAAGGCACCCAAGGCCTGCCTAGGCAAAATTGAAAGCAACCTTCACAATGGAATGTTGGCAAATTTGTGAAGAACGTGGCACTATACAATTGCGCTAAAGATGGTGGTGAGGAACTTTTTATGAAGATGTGTTGTGTTCTATAATCGAATCCCTATAGATTCTTTAACGATTCCAAATTCGAACACAACGCATCTTGGTAAAAGGTTCCTCACCGCCAAAACTAAATCAAAGAGCTTCATTTCTATTGTTACCATTCTGCCACACTCTTGGCAAAACTCCTTGGCAGTTTGTTGCATTAGATGGCACCGTGACAATAATTGTAAATTGAGCAGTCCTCCCCTGGGGAGACAACCACATAAGTTTAGAGGACTACTTGTGATTTATCACTTAAACTGCTCCATTCAGGTTCTGAGCATGTGCAGTAATGTAACAAGATCTCGTATGTAATTCTTTTCATCAGTTTTAACTCTTTGTCATGTTTGTTCTGTTCCGTTAGCATTTATCGCAATGAAACTTATGACACACAGGAAAATACATATTCATTTTGTTTCATGATTACAAAACAAAGATTCTTTAGAATTAGGCATGATGCAGTGGGACATACCAATTTCATACTTGTTCAGTTTTCTTTATCTAAGTTCATTGTTCAGCACTTAAATCTTTTGCTTTACCATTTCATACATTAAAATCAGTAAAGAGGACTGTAAACTTTGGCAAAGTAACAAATGGATGTTGATTTGCTTGATGCTCTCTGTGGGAATGAGTCCATTTTGCTTACCATTTTCCTCTTGCTTTGTGAGAGCTGTATGAAATGTAAACTTCAAAATGTTTTTGTTTTGCGCTTTCTTTCAAATGGAAAATTCGGTTGATCTGCCATGATTATCAATGATTATGGCAACTTGCCAAGGAATGGTAAGACTTTTAGGCAAGTGCCAACAAATGCCAACGAATGCCAAAAAAATTTCTGTTGGCAGTATGACATGTTTGTCTGTAAAAGAGGCTGCCAAGGATACCACTTCTCCCAAGATATTTGCCAACAACTTATAGGAAAGGACTTTTCATGGTGTGAAATAAGTTATAACATTGAAAGGAGGTTTTTCAAGAGGTTTTATCGCCTAACTTAAAGTGGCATAAACACGGCTTTATAGCCTCAGCCAATTTTGCCTATTGGAAAAGTCTATCTCCATGAAACTGTGAGTTTAACCGGCATCCAAATGTGGATACCCAAACATCTTTTAAAAAATTCGGGAAATTTCCTGCAGTTTTTTTCCTGGTTGCACTTTATGACAGCAGGTAAAATTTACAAATATCTTCACATGTTTCTTCTATCTTCTTGTTTTTTGGCCTTATGATTGGTCCAGGAAAATGATTGGCCACAAGCAAAAATTTGCTAAAACATTTGATTCCTATCTTGGGAAATTCAAACTTAATTTTCCGCTGGCAATTTTCAGTTGTTGCACCTGGCAGGTTGACTTTTCACAAAATGGAAAAACAAGTGATCGCTGCAAATTGAAGAGAAGTCCAAATGTAATTTTTTCTTACATTTTATATCCAATGTAAGAATTAAAAAAAACCAAAATGACTTAGAACAAAACTTATAGACTACTTTACTACACTACACGGACAATGCCATGTGAATCAGAAGACCACAAAATCCCATGGCCATAACATAGAGACAGGTACCTAAAACTAAATCTAAATATACAATCAAATACTAATACAAAGAGCTGCACATGTAATTTGTGAGACTTTCAAAAAGTGGGTGAAAATGAAAGTGTTACAAAACAACATGCACCCTGCAGGTTTGTAGGAAAACGGTCTTTGCTTTACTTCTTTGTCTGCCATTTTGATGGAGAAAGATAGACTCTTTTCTTAGCAATCATTTATCAACTACTTCTTTATTTCAGTCAATCAGGGCTGTTGCATTCAATTCTAACTTGCCACTAAAGTGCTTTAAAGTGCTAAAGTGACTTGAGGGACCATCTCAAAAATGTTTGGTCTAACCAGCCATCTTCTGAAATGCAAAATTGGATTTTTGGGTTGGGTGTCTAAGATGTTATAGGAAATTATAACAAAGATTTCCAGTTTTTGCATTAGTATATGATCTGTGTGACATTACTGCCACCATAAACACCTAAAAAATGGAATAACAGAAACTTCCTGATGTGCCACTTCAGAACTTTACTTTGATGAAATGTCATATCTTTCAAGCTGATATTGGGATGCAACTCAAAGCAAGGCAGCCTACTCCAGAACCAAGACACATGCATGAAACAGCAAGAAGGTCAGCTTTTTAACACAGATGTACAAATACAGAACATCATTAAACCTTACCAACAGACAAAATCGGCTGAGGTTTGTTTACACCCATTTCAAGTCTTGTGATCAAATGATTGATAAAAGTTCTTTTGATTGAAATCTCTAACATATTTTGTGCCACGCAAAGCTGTACCATGAATGTACAATGTAGAAAAATATTGAAAATAAGATTAAATGAAAAACTTTCTCCTTAATTGGTTTTTAAAACTTGTCAATTATGACATCTTCATGTCATCAATGATGCCATAAATTTTTCTTGAATTTCATCAAAATACAAAAAAATAAACATCATTCATATGCAAATTTCATGTCCATACAACTTACCTGTCAAAAATTATTGAAGTATTTTGGAACATTTGGGCTTTCTCTGATGTCAATGTTCATGTGACATTGGGAGATTTTCTAAAATGGCACATCATATTAAGTCAATCGCAATGGATTCTTCTAGGCACTTGGTTATGCACTTGGTTAGATGGTTAGGGGTCAGTCATATATCCATTTGGTCCTAGCTTAGTGTCATTTTGACACTAATTTTCAGACCCCCCACCCTTACCGTCGGTCCATTCAAAACTGACTAAGGGCTGAAAAGGGCTGAAAAGGGCTGCAGTAGACCTTACGGGAAAGGCATAGGAAGTACAGGGCCTAAACTCATGGAATTCCAACAAAGCTTAACCAAACATTCTCCGGCCAAGAAGATCGCATAAAATTGGGCTCAGGAAAGAAAGTAAAACAAATTATCGCAATCTTCACAATATTACAGAAATATATCTTTATGAAAATTGATGTACTGTAAATAATCATTGTTCTTAGCATCATCGTTGCTGAAGGCTGTTGAGCCTCCCACCCATTAACGTCAAAATGACGCTAAGCAAGGCCAAATCACTATATGATTGACCCCTTCACCTATTTCCCCCATTTGTAACATTTTATAGTCATGGCGGGTAATCTTCACGCATCGGAGATTGTCGGGTAACTTTAACGCAGCCTGATCCTGTCCTCGTGCAGCAATCCTTGCAGTCAGCGAGGTTTCTGACGTAAACAGCATCATCTCAGCATCATTTTGATGTATTGCTCATAGCTATGCTATCTCCGGTTTCTTAGTAACACCAATTTGAAAAATTGTTTGCTGAATCCTTGTAATAAGATCTTTTCAACAAATTCATTCAACTTTCTTGTTATTTCCTTCTTGAGTGCTTATCTAAGAATGTTTGGTATTTGATTTGTCTCTCAATACTTCACCTTTGACCTCCTGAAGCCATTTTCGTCTTACCTTTCAATTGTTTTGAAAACAGGGTGCGTGAAAGTTAGGCTTCAGTCTGTGACCAAGTCGGATAACTTTGGTGCATGCATCCAAAACAAGAAAGTGAGTGTACTTCCGTGTTTGAATCATATGACCCTGTCGGTGCGGTCAAGAAGAGAAGTGTAGGGTCTTAATGGGTATTGGTGGGTAGAATATAAAGAGTTTTTACCATGTTTAAATTTGAATAAAGTTGAATTGCATTACCCCTGTTCCTCCCTTTTTTAAGCGGCTAAATTTCTCATTTTGAAAAACTTTAAGCAGAACTGGAAAGATATCAAACTGAACTAACTTTTGGATTGCATATGTATTGCTGAACCTTATTTCATGAATTATTATTTCAAACAGGGATTTGATTTCATCCCATTTTGCTGTGAACAGTGTCCGATGAAGAGCAAAAACATTATTTTTACAGTAGATATCACTTACCAATAGTTGATATATTTTTTGGTAATTGCAAACTGATTTTTTCATACAGATGATTTCAGTATCTCTTCCAATTCAGGGTTGAATCTCGCTGTTTTCAACTTTGCTGTGAACAGCGTCTCATGAAAAGATTTTTCACCCGTGTTCCATTTTATACTGTTAGTTCAGTAGGTAATTGCTTCAAAGCAACTTTTCTTTGGCAAGACTGGTGGTTACTGCATTAATTTCGCATTTAAAGGCAGAGACTGGGTGTCCTTCAAAGTTAGCCCACAGTGCCTGAAAGTTACCCAGAAATGTAGGCTAACTTTAGCGGATCCAATTAATCATTATCTAATTAAAGGCAATTATCATTTTTGATTTAATTACCATTGATTTACTAGCACTTGATGCAAACTTCCCTCAGACATATTTGGATTGTTTCCAGAAAGACATGTTAAGCTGTATTTGCAAAGTTTTTAAAAAATGCGTGAAAGTTACCCTCCGTGACTATAGATGGTCACCTTGGTAGTTAAAGCTAGTCGTGGACAAAGGCAAACTTTTCCAATGCAGATCGCCTGGAGATTAATGATTCAAAAAGGAACGGGCCTAAACACGGTTTCAGGATAGTAACCCATCCTGCATCAGAGTGGTACATGGTGCAGCAGAACCTGGCTGCACAACATCAGCACAACCCAGACAGGGCAATGATGCATACACACAGACCTGAGAAACAACTTTTGGCGCAGCCTCTACTTTTTCTTCAGCCTTGCTCTTTGTCTGCTGCTTCTTGTCTGCAATATCTTGTGATGTTGTGAATGCTTTGCTTTTGCTTTTTGCTTTCTTCTTTCCTTTGGATTTCTTCGCAAAAAAGTCCTCTAAAGTTTTGTCACTCTCACCTTCGTCGGACATGTTGATTAACGTGCTGAATATTTGTTTGATTTCAACGCGAAACCAATTTCAAAATTAACTAACACCAAAACTAATTAATCAAGAACTAAACTTGTCGTCTGCCCGGTATACTGTTGCTTTTCTTATGATCGTCTGGCATTTTTCTTTAGCAGTGAAACGGCCACCCTTTCGTTGATTCTTGGCCTAAACATTCAGCACGACTCTATTGTCTTCTTTTCTCTTCATACATGTGCGCAGTGCGATCGAGACATATTCCAGCGCAGAGGCAAGGTAAGGGTCAAGTTGGGACAGAGGATTCGGCTATTTTTGCCACCCTGGGTGTCAGAAGAGTCCAGGACCCATGGTGAGTCCTTGCTTGTGTGGAATGCAGAGGCGCAGCTAGGATTTTGCGGTTGGGGGGCAAAGCCCAGCAGTGACCCGACAGGTGAGCAAGTCGGGGGTCTACCCCCAGAAAATTCATACAGGCCATGCCCTTCATAAGGTCAGAAAGACCCTGAGTTTGTTAATACAGTATATTCAAAGTTGCCTGTGTTTGGAATAAACAAGCACTGTAGTTATCAACATTTCGCGAAAAGAGTTGTAACTGTAGGTACCTCAAGCAAACCTAACGCAACATTAGACATCAGCGTAATATGACGTGGCCTATGGAAAGAAAACTGTGAAGTCTGTAAAAGAACATCAAATGCGTTAACCTATGAAAAGGCTAACATATTTTCTTTCTATTCAAGTTTACAGGTTAAGTTATTTGCTTCTTGCAGGATTTAACAGTCTTTTCTGTAGGTTAACTTATCTGGTGTTAGACATCTACGTACGCAATCTACGAAAATGCGCAATCTGCTTACAAACAATTTCTTTGGAATTACTCATATGAATGGAAGGCTATATTTCCTGCATTGGGCAAAGAAAAATTGGGAAAGTCAAAGCCAAACACAAGATGATTAGATCGAGGCAAATGAAAAATTTTGACAAGGATCTCTTCCTCCAAGACCTTGCGTCTTACGACTGGTTCAGTGTAGTAAATAGTGCAGATAGTGTTGACGAGGCAGTCAATAAATGGTCTGAACTGGTTTCTCTCGTAATTGAAAAGTATGCGCCAATTAGAGAACGAAGGGTAACGGGACGCTTTTTTGTCCTTGGATTACCCCATCCCTGAAAAAACTCTTCAAAACGAGAGATAAACTTAAGGCTAACGCTGTAAAAATGAGGTCTGAGATACTGATGAGCGCATATAAGCAAGTTCGCTGTAAAGCTAACAATTTGAACCGCAAAATGAAAAGGGAATATTTCTCCAATAAACTCGAATCCTGTGAGGGGAACATAAAGGAAACTTGGAAAACTGTAAATCAGCTGATAAATAAAAGATCTAAAACCACTAATATCCTCTCAATTAAAGAGGACGAGAAAGTGATTTCTAATCCTCAAGATATAGCGGAAACCATGAATCACTTTTTTTGCAACATTGGAAAAGATCTCAGTGATAAGATACCGGCTACAAAAAATCCTCTTCTCAATGGAGACTTTGGAGATAAAATTGTTTCAAGTTCGTTTTCGTTCTCCCCGCTTAACAAAGAGAAAGTTTTAAAAGCTTTTTCGAAAGTAAAAACATCCAATGGGTTCGGTACTGATATGATCTCCAGCTTGTTTTTGAAAACTGGGATTGAAACTTTGGCCCCTTCCCTTATACAGCTGTTCAACTGGTCCCTATCTGTTGGACACTTTCCAGACAACTGGAAGACTGCACGGGTTGCGCCCATCTTCAAACAAGGGTCCACTGAAGACAAGTCAAACTATAGACCCATTTCAGTACTCCCCGTTGTTTCACGTCTGTTTGAGAAATTAGTCTTTGACCAGTTGTATTCATATTTCAACGACAACAAACTGATATTTTCGGATCAGTCGGGGTTTCGATCACTCCATTCAACTCTTACAAGTCTGCTCAGGTGCACGAATGATTGGTACCTTAATATCGATAAGGGCTTATATACGGCAGCGGTCTATATCGATCTCAAGAAAGCCTTCGACACAGTTGATCACGAGATTCTATTGAGTAAACTCGAATACTATGGTGTTAAAGGGAAGGAATTTAGATGGTTCCATTCCTACCTTGCCAACAGAAGCCAATTTTGCAGGGTCAACAGACAAATATCTAGTACTGAGCCTATAAATTGCGGAGTTCCTCAGGGATCCTGCCTTGGGCCCCTTCTCTTCTTGGTCTACATTAATAATTTACCAAAGTGTTTGAAGCATTCTCATGTATCTATGTATGCCGATGATACTAGTATCTATTTTGCCTCTAATTCTATTTCTAAGATCAATGAAGCTATTAACGCCGATTTAGCTGCGTTGAAACTGTGGCTACAAGGAAACAAGCTATCATTAAATGTTGCAAAAACTGAAGCAATGATTATCGGAAGTCGAGGCAAATTAAAAAAACTAGCTTCATCTGACTCAGTTAAACCACGGTTTAATATTGAGAACGATGATATCAAAATGGCTGAGGATACAAAGTACCTAGGAGTTAAAGTAGATCAGCAATTAAAATGGTCTTCCCAACTGGCATCTTTGACAAGTAAGATTTCCAGAGGTATTGGCATTTTACGGTACTCTAAAAGGTACGTGCCTGCACCCACTGTTAAACAGATGTATAAAAGCCTCGTAGAACCTCACTTTAGATATTGCTGCCCGGTTTGGGGTAATGTTGGCGAGACCTCTTTAACTAAACTCCAAAAGGTACAAAATCGTGCTGCCAGAGTAGTCACCGGAAGTCAATATGATCAGTCAGCCTTGCCACTCATTCGTGCCCTTGCATGGCCCACGGTTAGGGAGATACTTGATCTTGAAACACTCAAAATGGTTTTCAAGTCCCTAAACGGTGATGCGCCATCCTACATGAGCGACATGTTCACCAGAGTGAGCGAAACAACCTCTCGCGTTCTGCGT
The DNA here is from genome assembly GCA_964019985.1 of Aurelia sp. 4 Dawson et al 2005. Lineage (NCBI taxonomy): Eukaryota > Metazoa > Cnidaria > Scyphozoa > Semaeostomeae > Ulmaridae > Aurelia > Aurelia sp. 4 Dawson et al 2005. Next base: position 17,568,777 of record OZ026493.1, on the reverse strand, counting down.
AATTCTGATATAAACCTTAGGACACCAATGCTAAGGACATCAGCTGGTCAAGGATGTTTTTCATTCAGAGGGGCCAGTCTCTGGAATGGGTTGCAGAAGGAATTAAAAGGAGCGCCTACACTAAAGAAATTCCAGGAAGGGCTGATGAAATCGTGCAAGGTGTAAAATTTATGATTTTACATGAACCATGAACTCTTTTCTTTATCTTAATTCATTTTTTTTTTAAATCGTATTCATTAATTGTAATTCATGTAATTTAATTTTCTAGAGTATTTAAATGCATGGCCCCCTGTAAAGCAGTTTTTTCTTTAACTGAGGGGCTACCATGCCTAAAAAATTGAAAATGAAATGAATGAAATGAAAATGGGATTGTTCATTATTGTGCTAAGGAGTCTGAAACACAAGGCGCATTGTGTTCGTTGTTCTTCAAACATTCTCAACAGACAGCAATTTCAAGGAAATATTTATTACAATCTTCCGCTGGCTTTCCAAACATTGTTTCCAAGCACTACAAATTTTTGACAAATTTTCCACCGAGCAGCTTTTTAGTCGCTTTGGGGGGCAGCCGCCCCCCCTGCCCCCTCTATCTCCGCCACTGGTGGAATGTCTTTCCCAGTCGAAAAAGAATCTGAAACAAACGATATTTTGCTACGTTCTGCAGAATTTTCGAATATTGCGAGTCAAGGCCTATCCTAGGTCTAACTAAAGTACATGGTCAGCGGTTTTCCGCTATTATGTCTTTGACAATCCGTCTCCAGTTCTTTCTGTTTGCTTTTATCTCATGCAGGACTTGTAATGTGTTTTCAGCAGGATTTGACTCAATGTTTAGTTCTATGTTGATCAGTGATAAGTCTTTCTCTATCAATTTTATGCACGTGGTTGGCGGTCTTCCGACTTTCTTTTTTGTCTTCTTTAGGCTTTCTTCGAGAGCTTTCTTTGCTGGAGTATCATTTTTAGGCGCATAAGATGGCCCAGCCAATTTAATCGTCTCCTCCTGATTGTGGTGCTCCATGGTTCTGATTCTGTTTTTTTGTATAGTTCATCATTACTGATTTTTTTGGCCATCTGATATTTATCACCTGTCTTAATAGTCGCCTTTGGAAGGAACCAATTTGATCTTCTAGAGTTTTATTGACGGTCCATAACTCCGAATCATATAGGAAATTTGACGCACAAAATGCATTAAAGGTTTGTAGCTTCAATTGAAGGGATATCTTTTTGGGTTTGAATATGGAGCTATACGCGGCTACACTGGGGATGGTCAATCCTTTTCTTCTTTGTATATCTACCTAAGTCAACAACACCAAACAAACACCTCGACAACCTAAGGGACAGTGCAAAGTTTATTTCATAACATGGCCAGTGCAAAACGTAACGGGGCAACTACTTTTTTGAGCTTGTACACAAGTGGGTCAACGCTTTTTATAAGCAACTATGAACGCGCTTGAACGGGGCAGTAACTTTTTATGAGCTCAAGATAGGATGATCTTTGAACTATAAAATGGCTCACCTAGAGGACAAAATTGTGATGTGTATAAATCACGCCAGATTTCCTTGTTAGTTTCTTGCAAGGAGGATTCATCAGTCACTGACAAAGTCTCTTTTGGAGAAGTACTATACAACATCTGTTGTTCATGAATACGGGGCAAAAAGAAGTGACTGGAAGATTTTTTAAGGAAGAAGTGGCTGGGGCGAGCAGATTTTTTGCAACAATTTTTCTTCTCCACCGGCCACAGTATAAATGATATAGATAATGATACTCTTGGTTATCGACTCTTGTTTTGAGCTCCATCTATAGGTACCATTGATACCATTGACAACAGAGTGATACTGGATGCGACGATCTCATTCATCAAAAATTCTGGCTGATTTGATTGATACAACAATATCAAACTAGCAGCGGCAGTTACCTGTTAATTTTCGTGTTGCTCTATTTTTTGTTTTTCTTGTTTTTTCTCCGCATTGCTGAGGTGGATTATTGGGATAAACCAGCACCACTATATTTTCTCTCGTTTTACAGTTGAAAAGCTCTAATTTCTTTAACCAGTAATCTTCCTTGGCTTTGTTGTTTGTTGTCTGTTTTCCATATTGTATCTTGGTTTTGTGGTTTTGTTCTTTGTTTTGCGTATAGAAAATTAATTTTTTCATTCATTTCATTTCATTTTTTTTATTTAATACATTTAAGGAGGGTTGCCCTTCAACAAGTTTATTTTCAAGGGGCCCGCCGTAAGAACATTTAATTACAAATTAGAAAACAAAATAAAAAACCATTAAATAAATTAAAATAAATAAAATTCAAACCTTTCATTCATTCATTCATTCATTCATTTCATTCATTTTCAATTCTTTATGCAGGGTAAAGTCTACAATAACAATTGATTTACAAGCTGCCTTGTTAAAAACCTAATTACAATAGTTACATAAGCAAATAAATAGATAAATAGAAAGACCCTAAAATACGTTAATGAAAAAGAAAATTAAAATTTTAACAGAAACGGTTACATCCTGCCAAAGTGGCGTCATAATAAGGACTGGTTTTCATAATTTGTGCTTGAAAGCCAAAAATGTGCTTGCTTGTTTTGCCTCATTGCTAAGATTGTTCCAAATACGTGCTCCTCTAAATTCGAAGCTTTTCTGTCCTGAAGACGTTTTGAACAGAGGAATGCGTAGATCAGTATTGGAATTGCGTAGCAACCTACTTTGAGTATCAGACAACCTATGAAATAGCCCTTTTAAGTAATCGGGAGCCTCATTGTGGAGAGCCTTTTAAACGACCTTTCCAGTTTCTGACTCAATTAGCTCCTGAATAGTAGGCCACCCAAGTTTTTGTATTAAAGGTTGGGAATGGGCGTCATAAGGACTGTTTGTAACTATCCTCGCTGCCCGGTTTTGTAATTTCTGTAGCTTCTGTAGAGCTGTAATACCAGCAGCCCCCCAGACGGGACAGTAGTATCGGAAGTGCGTCTCAACAAGGCTTTTGTACATCGTTTTAACAGTTACTAAAGGGAGGTATCTTTTAGCACAACGAAGCATTCCTAGACCGAGGGAAACCTTTTTTGTTATAGTGACTAAATGTTCATCCCAGTTAAGAATTTGGTCGACCTGGACACCCAAATATTTTGTGCTGGTTATGATAGAGATTGCTTCGTCTCCAATATGGAGGAATGGTTTTTGGTTGTCAGGTTGCTCAACCGCTCTAATTTTGTACCTAATACCTATCAACATACTTTGTGCTTTAGCAACGTTAAGAGATAACTTGTTCTCATCCAGCCATGACTTAAGAGACTGTAGGTCTTTGTTTACTGCATTGTTGATTGAGGAAATAGATTTCGAGGAGTAGTAGATGCTTGTATCATCAGCGTACATATTGACGTTTGAAGAATCGAGTGCCAAGGGTAAATCGTTGATATAGATCAGGAAAAGTAAGGGACCTAAGCAAGAGCCCTGAGAAACCCCAAAATTAATGTTACCTAGTTTTGACATATGCCCATTCACCTTACAGCATTGTTTGCGATTGTCTAGGTAAGATTGAAACCAGTTAATCTCCTTACCAGCGAGACCATACACTCTTAATTTTTGCAAGAGTATTGATGATCAACAGTGTCGAAGGCCTTTTTGAGGTCAATAAAAGTTACTGACGTATACTGCCCTTTGTCTAAATTGAGATACCAGTCATTAGTGCATTTTAAGTTTCTCGAAGAGTCGAGACACAACAGGTAATAGCGCAATTGGTCTGTAATTGGAGTTTTCACTCGATGAGCCATCCTTGTAGATAGGAGCCACCCAAGCGACTTTCCAGCTGTCAGGGAATTGCCCTGCAGACAAGGACAGGTTGAATATTTGGCACAGTCCGTTCGCTAATATGGGCATACTTTTCTTAAGAAAGAAACTAGACATATTGTCCATACCAAAGCCTTGAGATGACTTGAGTTTCGACATGGCTTTGATAAGATCCTCAGCATTTACAGGCGAAAAACTAAACTTACTCTTAGGAGCAGGAATATGACTACTTATAAACGAGTTCATCTTTTTAGGAATTTTCTTACAAAGCTATTCCCCTACATTACAAAAGTACTTATTCATCGATTCTGCTATCAAGTCGGGCTTAGTGATCATCTCTTCATCAACTCTCAACGAAGTAATATTTGTTGTCTTCGAACGTTCATTGATTAGTTTATCTATAGTGGTCCAAGTTTCTTTGATATTTCCTTCGCAAGAATGAATCTTGCCAGTGAAGTACCTCTTCCTATGCCTTGTATTTAGTGCATTGGCTTTGCTCCGAATTTTTTTATATGCCTCCATTAACAGGAAAGATTTAGATTTAATGGCTGCTGCTTTTAGCCTGTCTCGCGTTCTGAACATATTCTTTAAGTCAGAGGTTAGCCAAGGTGCAAATTTATCAGATACCCTTCGCTATCTAAGGGGTGCATGTTTCTCAGTTATCAAAGAGAGCATGTTAGCCCAGTTTTGCACCACTACATTGATGTCTTGGCTGCAAGTAAGAATTTGCTGCCAATCGACATGTGCTAGATCCTTGAGAAAGAGTTCTTCGTTGAAGTTTTTCACCTGCCGAGTTTTGATCATTTTAAGATTACATGGTATGTTACCGCGAAACTTTCGAATGGCATAAACCAAATAGTGATCACTAAGTGCCAATTTGAGAACACCAGATTCGATGATGTTAGATTCAACATTAACAGCTATATGATCAATTATAGTAGATGTATAGTAGTATAGTAGAAACCTAAAATCAAAATGGACGGAAATATTTTTTAAATAGTTTTCTTGAAACTATACAAGGCGGTTGCCTGCTTTGACTCGGCTGACAGGCAATTTCATGATTTTGCACATCTATATGAGAAGCATCTCTGGCCATTTGATGACATTTTCTTTGGTAAACTAAGGTCGGTCCCCGTATCCGAAGGCGTTATGAAGAGCAGAACGAATTTCGCGTGAAAAGGTCAAAAGGTATTGTGGAGCCAGTTGATTCAGGGACTTAAAAGACCATTGTTTTAGATTCACAGGTAATCAGCTCGTCAATGGTCTTCCATCCCATCCTTTCGATAAGAGGTCTGCCTTGTGCATCAAAGCTGCTATTTGCTATTATCCTAACAGCACAGTTTTGAAGTTTTGCAGCTGATTAATTTCAGTTAAACCGGCGAACCCCAGACAGAACAGCAGTATCGAAAGTGGGGCCCCACAATGCCCTTGTAGAGAGTCTGCAACATTTCTTTCAGGAGAAAAGACTTGGCATGTCTTAAAACGCCAACCGCCCTAGAGACCTTGCTAGAAACTGCTTTGAATTGTTCTTTCTAGTCCATGGACCAGTCGACTTGCACATCAAGGTATTTTGTCTTTTTGACTACTTCAAGCTCACTGTCGCGAATTTTCAGATCCAGGTCTTTATTTTGACTTGTGAGAATGTTCTGTTTCTGCTTGGTAAAGATAAGCATAGAATAGGTTTTCGTGACGTGTAGCGAAAGCTTGTTCCCTTGTAGCCAAGAATCCAGCTTTTTGAGGTCGCTATTAATAGCCTCATTCAGCAGAGTCAAGTCATGAGACTGGTAGCACAAACTGGTGTCATCAGCATACATGGACACGATAGAATCTTGGACAGTTTGTGGGAGATCATTGATCTAGATGAGAAAGAGACATGAACCTTGTGGAACATCAACTTCTATGTCCCAATTTTTGAATCCACACCGTTCACCCTGCAAAACTGTATCCGGTTGGAAACGTAGGATTTAAACAAGAGAGTTCACGTTGCTGTACCCCGTAAAGCTCGAGCTTTTTGCAGAGGATTTTATGATCAACAGTATCGAATGCCTTTTTAAGGTCAATATACACCAGACCCACAAGCTTTCCTAGATCCATTCCATTATACCAGTCGTCAGTATTTTTAAGCAAGCATGTTACTGTTGAATGAAGGCCTCAAAAAGCCAGATTGGCCATATGAAAAGTGACCATTATCATTCATATACTGGTACAGCTCATTTGACACTAATTTTCCAAAGAGCCTTGAGATGACAGGCAAGACTGATATTGGTCGATAGTTAAACTTCTCAGCCTTATCTCCTTCTTTGAAAATTAGAGTAACTCTAGCAACTTTCCATGATTCGGGAAAACGACTTGTTTCAATGGATGTATTGAACAAAAAAGCAAGCGAGTTTTCAATAAAAGGCAGCGCAAGCTTCAAAGAGTAGCTAGAGATGTTGTCAGTCCGAAAGCTCTTTGCTGTCTTAACCGTTCCAAATGAATCCCTGATCTCCTGCACTTCAATAGTCCTAAAGTTGAAGCTAGCCTTATGTTTGCTATCAAGTTGCTATGGAAAAATAGCCGTCTTAAGAAACCTGAAAAACTTTACAACATTAAGGCTTCGAAAATAGACTTCAACGATTACGTTTATTCGCCATTAACCAATGTGCAACTAAATAGTCTCAACGTCTGCAAAAAGTAGCAGCAAGCTTCGTATTTGGCAGATATCGTTCAAGAGATGATACTGTAAAGCTGTACTGGCTACCAATTAAAGAAATGAGAGGATTCAATTACCTGAAGCTAACACACAATGCTATTCACTCTGACAACTGGCCAGATATAGATAAACTGGAGATCAAAACAACAGGTAGAGTATTACGAAACAGCGATGAAATAAAACTTCAGACATCATTAATCAACGGAACTTTCCAAGATGAAGCAAGCAAATACTTCAATCAGCTGCCAACAGAAATAAGAAACACTAAGAGTCTTTCCGCATTCTGTTTAGCCTTGCGGAATCATTTATTTGCGCGGATCAACGGGCAATGAAATGACGCCATAAAGTAAATTTATCAGCCTTTTAACATATTAATTTTTTTGCCAATTTTTGTGTAACACAATTTAGTCATTTTTCATTTAAAAGAAGATCTTTTTTTTGTTTCGTAAGAGATGAAGAGCCACAACTATTGTGGATAAGCTCAATATTACCATGTATGTATGTATGTATGTATGTATGTATGTATGTATGTATGTATGTATGTATGTATGTATGTATGTATGTATGTATGTATGTATGTATGTATGTATGTATGTATGTATGTATGTATGTATGTATGTATGTATGTATGTATGTATGTATGTATGTATCCATGTACGTTTGTTAACTTCATAGTCACCTGCAAGAAGGGGATTTGGGGCGGGGTCTATTTTGTCAGCAAGGTCCTTACCTACTGAGCAAAAGAAACCGTTCTTCATTATATTAGAAATATCTTTTTTATGAACAGTTTCTGAACCAGATTCTTAAGGCTATCAATGTTGCTGGACTTCGATCTCTTATTGCACGCCCGACAACACTTTTCTGGAGGAGTTTTGCCTCGTTTTGATGCCCCTATACAAATGTATAGGAAAGTGACCGGAAGTGAATATGTTGGACGACTTTGAACGTTTCTTGTGGGAACGGGATGTTACTTTTAAGTTTTAAGTCAATTCTACAAGATAGTGCATTTATCTTTTAGAACTGAAACCTTTAAAACCAAATTTGTTTTGATTTAAACTCCGTGGTTAGCTCCACAAAATTTGGAAGAGAGGGGTGGTCTTATTTTGAGAGAGCTTCTATTGTCTTTGAGCATAATCATTCGAAATCATTGTCTTTCATGATGGAAGCAGCACCTCCAAGACCATGACATTTAGAAAATACAGTAGAATGAGAGATTGTTTTGAACACGGCGTGGTCTTCGTGCTGCTTGCTTGAAGAAACTTTTTAATTTTGAACGAAGCAATAAATCACTACGCAGAGCACAAATGATCCATTTTACCACTAACGAAGGACAATATCTGGGTTTCTTGTTCGAGATGCGTTCATGTCTTTGCAACAAATCGGCCAGAAAGAAAGACACGAAAGAAGCAAACACCCGCTTGTTTAGGCCACAGCTTCGAAAGGAGAAATTTCGCATGTTTATGGATCAAGAACTAATTTCGTTTATGAAGGCAGATCAATTTAATGGGCAGATGGAGAACACATAATAGACAATATCTTACTTGTACTGGACAGTGAGTTCCACTTGTTGGACGTATGGGTTAACAACTCAACCAAGAGAATTTCAAACTTCTGAAACTTTTCTAGAAACTTCTTCTTGTTCTGAAAATTTGGCTCCAAAAATGCAGACAAGTACGAGGTGGATGCTGTCTATTGAAATTAAAATGATTATCTCCGATGAACAACTTCAATGACTGCCACTTTGATGACTTTCAGAAACTCACAAACAAGCATAGAGATAGGGTCCACAAGGTAAAAAGGGCACACTTGGAGTAAAATCGGATGACAAAAGTGTTGATTCATATAATCTTTTCTGAGCAGTTAAAAATCAATGTTTTTCAGGTCTCAAAATGTAACTGTTTTCACCCCTTGCTTACCCATTTTACCCCTGCTGCATGCAGTGCAACACGATTCAATCTTTATTTCTGCTAATTTGGAAGGCACAATAAAGCTTTATTGATTTAAGCATATTCTTCATGAGATGCAGCTCTTGGAAAGAGAAGTCTTTGCTATGTTTTCTTTGACTTTATTCTTTGATATCACTTGGAATGGCATTATTTGATATCAACCTTCAAAATTGCCAGAAAGAGATATCAAGCAGCTTTGAGCAAAGACAATTTTTGGTGGTTAGGCATGTAGTTATTTTGTTCATTTTCATGCATCATCAACGTTTCCAAACTTCCAACCTTTGCAGATTAAATTTAGAAGAAGTCTCAGGCTACCTCATAATTTGAAAGAATTGAAATTTCAATTTTGTGATTATTCAATTACTATTATGTTAACATCTTCACACCACAAAGAAAATCATTAGTATCAATTACTACAGCACAGCGAAAGTTCCTTCTTGTACGTTGCAATGGTTTCTTCATTAACAATGATTAATTTGCAACAGTGATGTTCCATCGGAATTGCATCAGTCTTACGGCGCTGTGGCAACAAACATTCCTGTCTTCGTCGTTGTCATTTATGCTACATCAAATTTTGCTACATCAGGGTCGTGCTTGATAACGATACACTTGCTCTTTTTGAGAATCCTAAAGGGGAACAGATGGAAAATTCCTACAAATGTCTGCGCTGCACAACAAATCTTATCCAGTCTCATATGGAATTTCATGTGCAAAAGAAACTGATCAAGAGCAATAACATAAGTCTAGTTGCAGCAAGCTTCGCATTTAGAGGCAAGATGATAACAGCTATTGAGTTTTTCGTACAAGACAGTCTTCATAAATATTATTTCATATGGAAACCTCAATTTCTAAGTCAGAACTCCCCGATTGGTGCGAAGTTGTTCATCAACGATGAAACTTCATGATTGTTTACATTTAGTACAGTTAGGAAACTTCCCAAATCCTCACCTTTGTCTGTTTCTGTCACTTGAGAGCAATTGAACTTGCTGAATGTCGTTGCAAAGCTAAATAACCCATCTGCGCATCTGAACGCATCCAGTTGGTACATTGCACAAAATGTCGTGATATCGGCTTGAAGAGCATTCGCACTGTCTTGTATCCTCTTAGCAGGTCAGGGATGTGGCATGGTGCAAACAGTGCAAACAACTTTAGTAATGATCGATTCTTTACAAAGCGCTGTTTCATGGAAGCTTGAATCGTATCAACAACAGAGTAGAAGGTGTTACGTTTCCCCTTGGGACTCAAAAGCTGCGGCAATGACATCGTAAAGTGCAACTGCACTTGTTCCTGATGCACGCTGGCACGAAAGGAAGTGCTCTGAACAATCTCCAACTTCATCCACTATCCTTACACAAATGCTCAATTGCTCCTTGTGAGTTACATTTGGCGTTGCGTCAGCAATCAATGACCATGCCATGCAATTTCTAATACTTCGCACGATTTCAGCAGATATCTCAGTTCTAATTACCGCAATGAGCTTATTTTGCGAGTCGTTACTAAGAAATGTAATTCTTGAGCCACATCCTACGGGGCCAAGCTTTTCGCTACATTTTGCAGCAAGCTGCTGATGTTGTGTGGTGACTTTTTCGAGGTGCTCTTTAATTGTTGAATCGTAATTTCAGAGACAATAATTTCAAAAGTTCCAAAAAATTACCAGTGTTTTGGTATGGACTTGCAAGAGATTTGCAATGACCCCTGAATGGGAGTCCTTGTCTTCCTAGAAGTAGAACTGCATCCACAATACTCTTCATGACGTTTCTGTTCGAAATGACTTGCTGCTTTCTTCTTTCAGATTCTAGTGTCTCTTGTCTTTGAAACTTGCTGGCCTGGTCCCTTGTCGCAGAAAAAGAGCCTTCGCATTTTTGGCATTCAGATGAGCGTCAGACTGTTCATGTTTCAGAACGCTATCGTGTTGCTTCCTCCAGTTGCGGAAGCCACTGCATGTGAAGGCATTACCTTGGCTTTGCCTGGCAGATTCACCCCTAGATACTGTATCGGTAAACAATAAACACGGTAGGCAGAATAAGCTGTCTTTGCTCAGAGAGTAGGAAAGCCATCTGCGTCTTGTTTTGTTTTCGTGAAAGAAAACTTTTTGTGAACAAAATCGCGAGCGGTCCCCCTGTTGTCTCCTTCGCTTGCTTAAAATTGACTCTGGTGATTGACATGGATTCATCCTGACTAAATTATTTTTTCATCAATTCTGATTTTTTAGACAAAAGAGAGTTGCTGCGTCAATGGTGTCAACATTTTTCTCGGTTATTCTGTAAGGATTCCTCATAACATGTGCAGATGCATCGCTGTCACATTTAATGCTATTATTTGCTCGTAGTCCTGCAACAGCTTATCCCACTTCATCCTCAATGGCAGCAAAATGAGTGTCTGTGTCATAATTTTCTTCCAAGATTTTGTTATCGCCAAAATCATGGTCACTGTCTGCTTGGATATCTTGAGAATCACTGCAACAGTGCTCTAAACTTTTGGAATGGTCAACAGAAATGTTTTCACTTGTATCAACTTGCAATTCATCCACATCCCGGGGAGTATGTGTTACCTGTTCATTCTCAGAAAAATGGGGTTTGCAAGTGTCAATATCCGTTTGCTTCAAGAACTTCAACATAAAACTCTTCAGTTTCTTATTCTCTTCATCCTTCGATTTCTTTGCCTTTCTAAATTCAGCACCAGGCTTTTCTTTCTTCCGACATTACTAAAGAAAAAGGTACAGATCTTCCTAGTACTTATTCAACTCAAATACAGTAAAAAGATAAATTTATGACAATGGACAGAGCAAAAACTGCGTAAAATGACGTCATCGACGAATCTGAGATAAGGAAGTGCTGGAATAGATAAGCTTTCTGAAATGATAAATCAACAGTTTTAGGTCCTAGGAAGAAAATATCAAGTGTTGCCTAATTTTGGGATCTGTTGCATGGAGCTAAGGGGGCTTAAAGTTTCGAGTTTTTGCGCATGCTTGCGCAGTTTCTGCTCTGTCATGACAATGCTGAATTTTCTCAATCGAGGAGGGCAACGTTTTAAGTTTTTGGAGAGGCCTTTGCTCGTCAATAAGAGATCATAAGCATGATAGTACCACTCGTTTCAACTCATTACGGATGAAAGCTAGGCAGGAACTCAAATCCTGTCTCTTAGTTTGATGTTCTTGATCGTTGAAACAAAGACAGAAAAAAGTATTTCTGTGAACGGTGGTTTACCAGTAGGAGTACCGTATACATAAGCCTCTCTCTGGCATCCATCTGTTCGCCCCTTTCGAACAAATGTAGGGATGCACCCCCGTGACTGAACAATAATAGACATATTCTTACTCTTATTCCGCTGCGCTGTATGTTTTGTTATTGTGTGATAGATCTTCTCTAGGCCACAAGAAGTATTCTCTCTCTCTCGAGTTTCGACTACGGCTACACAAATGTCACGGAGAAAGTAAAAACAACACTCAATTCAAACCAACTTGCATATTCAATGGCAGGTAATCCTGCCGTTTCCCCTCATCACCGATCTGTTTATTAGCCAAACTGTAATAGTTGCAAGACCAAGGAGGCTGACTTAAACTTCAAGTTCAGTAACAATATTGTGTAAAATCTAGTTAAAATTTTATCCTCCAAAGTACAGCTGGTTTAAATTTGAAGTAGAAAGCCTTCAATGCCCCTTCAATGAAGCCATATCCTACCTGAAACAGAATGGTAATGACGGAGGTACACACGTTACATTCATCCTTTTTTCTAAGTGACATGGACTGTGCAAGCTTTATTTATAATCGAAACGTTATCCCCGTCGTGAAATATGAAACAAGTCTTCACTGAAATGAAAGTACCGGATGGAATGCGATCAATATTGCAATTATATGCATTCAATGTAATGGCAGCTATTCAATTTATGGTATATTAGGGCCAGAGAGTGCATACACCTTATATTAGCCAATGGAAATAATAGCCTGTTTAGTGATTTTCGCAGCCCTCTTTCGATTAGTGTTTTGTTTTTTCTCTTTTGTCCCTTTTATTGCTGTATCTTACTTGTAGTCTTCAAGTTTTATTTGTAAAACTGTAAGTGCAGACTTCGTTGTAGGCCAGATGATCTTGTGTCTTCTTACGCCAAGAGCGTTACAGTATTAATAGCTTAGGCTGAGTTCAGACGTTGCATTTGTGTCGTATTTATGTCGAGTCAAATTCATCTAATTGATTAAGTCCATGATGTCAAGGTTTTGTTTAACTTGACTCGAGTTCATGATGTTCTGTTAGATCATTTGACACTAGTAGGACTTGGGTTTAGACTATGGATTTTTGTCGAGTCACATTCAATCAATCTTACCCTGTTGGTCCGTGATTTGCTTCCGCCGACTTACTGAGTTTTGGCCTACATAGTCTCACAGAAACAAGAAGCAAATCCGACGTATAAATCGGGGATGCACTTTTGACAAGTTTAGTGTCGCCCTGTTGATAATTAGACTTAAAACGACACAAATGCGAAGTCTAAACTGTGTCTTAGTTTTTATTTAGTATGAATACAAAAAAATAGATCTTTGAGACATAAATGAGGTGCATCTTCCTGTCCAAAGATTTCTGACCAAAAGAGCTATTTAAGATGGCTTCAACAGGTCCACTGGAGTACGATGTAAGCCTCAAAGGTAAAAAAATCAAGCCATTTTGTTGGCCAAATCAATTGCTTTTTGGCAGCTAGGGAGCTCAAGAGTTTTCATGCAGGAGCGGAAGTTAGTCCAAGAAAGCCTTAAGAGACTGAAAACATCGTAGTCTGAAAATCTTCTAAAAATATCAGATGACATTGTCCTAGTCAATGCAAAACAAATTGCACTTCAGTTTGTGATTATGTAACAATAACATTTAGTAGATTTAAGTAAATATCTAGACGTTGTGATGATTGATTTACATTTGGCAAAGTGTATCACATTCAATAAAAAGTTCTCCAGAAAAACAGGACCAGTTTGAGAAACTGTCGAGCTCTGCAACTGCAAAAACGCTCTCTGATCAATGGCAGGCACCACTTGTTTGAAATTCGCATCATACAAAGAGCAACTTTTTTGCTGTCAACCGTTAGGGAGTAGTCTTTCAGTGAGTCCATTTGCCGAGAAGCTACTGGAAGTCCCATATAAAAATACTCCCTGTTTAGAAAATCATCAAAATTCAATTATGAATCCTTTCACAAAATAGTCTTTTCGATTTCTTTTTTAATAACCAATTTCATGTAACGATGAAATTTTTGCTGTTGTTGCACAAAGGACATGAAATTACACCTTGAAAAGCTTTATCCTGAGCTATACCCTTTTATCAACATCTTAAATCTTGCCTATGCCCCACAGAATTGAGATGTTCCATTATTCTTCACGTCTGCAGAGATATCTGGCAAGTCTTTTCAACATTTGTGACTAAACCAGAAACTTAATATGCTAAAGAAATCAATCTGGTAAAAATCAATGCCTTTTGCAGTATGCTTCAAATCCACGCAACCTTGAAAAGAGCTAGATTTACTAATCTTAAAACCAATCATAAGATTAGCTGTGCTCTACAGGATGTCTCAAAAAAATTGTGTGACCACTTGAAGTTTGATTAAATGCTAAAAAATAGCCATATGCTGAATGGGCACTTGGTTAAGTAGCCTTTTTCCTGAGATTTGTGATTAATTTCTGACAAGAATCTTGCAAATCCGCTGAAAACTTATTGAGTTACAAACCTTTGAAGCTCTATTTTGTGCGAAAGCTGAAACCAGAGAACTGTAAAAGGCATTTTTGGTAAAAGTCTTATAGGCCATCGTTCCCATTATTTTTCAATTGTTTTAGGGCCAATCAAATGGGATTTGGACAGGTCTTCAATAACCTACCTTTCAAGCGTATGGATGCTTTGGGGGGGGAGAAATGCAGTCTCTCGTCGATTATATAAAATATATGTGTTGCGGGTGGTACTAGAATGTAAATTAAACGATAATACTATAAATGAAAGATTTAAGTACCAATGTAGCAATGTTTGTGTTTTACAGTATTATCGTTTAATCTCATCGATTATGTTTTGAACTACTGTTTTTGGATACATGCAATCTTAAGCAAATTTTGACAATGATTATTTCAAAATCTTAGGTACGGGGTTGTCTTCCCACGAGCCTGTTCATGCAATCGTTACTTTTCAATAATTAACTAAACGTCGAACAATTTTTGTGAGACACCATCTAGAAAGTATTTTGGTCATTGATCTACTTGCCAAAACAATGGATCTGAAGATCAGCTATGTGAATCAAATTTTGGAGATTTTGCCAATAAGGAGCATATTTTTATGGCACAACCTTTACATTCAAGTTTATTCAGATTTCAAAAGACCAAGAACTTTTGGATCGATTCCATTCTGCCTCCGCCTTGGAAACCAAAAACAGAAAAAGAGCTCAGCGATTGAAGGAAATTTCTAGCATTTACATGTTTATGAATGATTTAAAAGGTGTTTCATTTATGCAGATATTACAAATCATGACTATTACATATTTTCTTGAGTCGTTATTGCTTGTTTAGCTTTTTCTTCTATCAATTTCTTGAATTCAGCTTTAATTTCTGTTTTTTCAAGCAAGCAATCTGCAAAAACATGAAACACTCAGATAGAATCTCGATCTTGAAAAAACAGTCACAAAATTATATAGAATATTTCATCCGAAAACCATTCTTGATATGTCTTGAAAAATTAGAAATTATGGTCACTCTCAGCTTTAGAATAATGAAAATTGTATACATACACTGCAAAAAATCGTGAAATTTTCCCATGTTCTTTGAGATGGAAATTTTGGGAAAACGGACACTTTCCTAACAGTTTCCTCAGAGAGAAATGGAAATTTCTGTTTCCCTTTAATTTCCCACAAAAAACTATCCGTTTCCCCTAAATTTCCATGCAAAAACTAGAGGGAAATTTAGATATTTCTTGCTGTGATATCTTCTAAGGAACTTATATATTCAACTAATATGCTTTTATACAGTATATAGACATATTCGACCGTTATTTGGCACATCAGAGGCTAATTACGCTCACTTTCATTGTTTTTTAAAAAAAATATGAAATCTACAGAGTACATCACAGATTTAAATGATTCAAATTTTCTCAAAGACAAAGCAAAAAGATCGAAGGATTTTTGTGATTATTAGCGCTGTCTCAAGAGCTTTAGAAATATAGGTAAATTCAGCTTTACGAAAATTTCATGGTTGCAAGATTACTTAAAAATGGCCTAAACTATTGATCAAATCATAATGGTCTCCTCGCAGAGATCAATGAAGAAAAAGCAATTGTTTATAGGTGAGAGATATCCACTGTGCATTGATTGCCGTGGGACCGAAATCTTTTGTATTTGTTGTCGTGTAACTCTCGAGAGAGGTGAAACTCCCATTGCATACCGTTCTGTGTAAGGAGAGCCCACACAATTTGATCGATGTTTTGGGCCCTTTTTCAGTCAGTTTGCAACCATGAAATTTTTATCAAGTTGAAGTTACTTGTACTTCTAGTGTTGATAAACAGTGAGAAACATCACAAAATACTTCGATCTTCGACTTTTAACTGGAATTTGAGTCATTCAAATATGTGCAGTACCTATGGTGCTATGAATCTTTAAAAGTGGAAACTTTTTTCTGGCTCACCCGGTATTTCGTCAGTCAAAGAAAAATTGGGAAAGGGAAGAGCGTCTTTAACTTTCATACAGACTCATTACAGAAGACGAAATGGACTTGGGGCAAGTCTATTGTTAGCGAAGTTTTTTAAGTTTTTAAACCCCAGCGAAACCTAAATTTTCAGCTAATGTGTCAGAGAAACAGGAAATTAATCATGAAATTTCAAAAGATTATTTGACAAAACAAACAAAACAACCAATTTCTAGATGAGTTTAGCAACTTTATTTCGAGAAGTTCCCGGGGAAGTCTTGTCAATCGTGACTTTTCCAATAAGAGGATTAGGATTTTTAACACCTTTCCTAGGGGCGAGCAGCTCGCTATGAACCCACACACAATAACCTAAGCAAATAGAGAGCTTCAGGCTGAAATTCGATGATGAAACTTCATTCTCCGTCGCAGAGGCTGTTTGTGTCAAACCAGCTTTTCAGTTCACACAAACAGCCTCTGCGACGGAGAGTGATGAAACTTATTAAACAAGAAGCCACAAGAGGCTGACATTTCTAAAATTCTTATATAATGGTGTAAAAGATGGTACTTTACTGGAACACTGCAAAATCTTTCGTGATAAAGCTTTATATTGAAAACTGTTCAAAAGATAGAGGGAAGGAATGCCTAAGCATGGTATAAAACATATTTGTACTGTACCAACTACAAGCAGCATTTTAGGCTCCTAACAGGCCGGACATGGTTATGACATCAGATCATCATGAGCCTCATTCAAGCTGCTACAAGAAACCCTAGGTTCTTTTATGTAGCTTTCTACTGTATTGTTCCGCAAGGCCTGCTTGCCAAAGCTCCTGATAAATATTTCGTGAGATAGTTCATTCGCCGTATTACCTTGATTGAAGTTCTTTAACGCTCTCTCGGTGCAAAGCCACTTCAAGAGATTCTTTGATTGTGCTTTAAAATACCAATTAATGATTCTGGCTTCTTCCCTGTCTACAAATTCATCACACTGAAATAGATATGATTCACGTCAGTCAAATTTGTTTGAAAGTCAGAATGTCTCTATGTCAATTTCTTGGATTCTTGCACACGTTATTTGGCTCAAAAATCTTTCTTTCTACATTTTCACTCACAGACAAAATCACAGGAACCACGTTGCGAGGCAATGTGCTGCATCGTTGTAAATGATGATGATTATGATGATTATGATGAATACGACGTTATCTACGACAAAGTTCGGGTAAAAGTGCAACAATCTTTAACACGTTTAAAAAAGTGATAATGATAGCAAGGGTATCAGAGTATTCCGGGGGTTCAGGGTTGCAGAAATTTCTGCAAAGCATACCTATTGATTCAAATATGAGAAATGGATAACCATAAATCCGGTGAAAATAGAAAAGTATACCCTAAAAGTTCCATGTACCCATGCATTACAGGCCTTGCTGACATGATTATGTCAAGAACTTTCATTATGAAACGAATAAAGCAGCATATGAAGGGCTGTAAATTTTTCTCAACAAGAATTATGAAGCAGGAAAACAACGTCAGCATGCTAAAGGCTAGTACTGCAAATCGGCAAATCAATAATTACCTTCATTTGCAACCGTTGAAGTTCCCCAGTTGGATCATCTAGCTCAGATTCTGGAACGCTGTACATCCAGTTCTTTATAGGTGAATCTTTCTGGGCTTCATTGAATATCTCACGGATAGGAGTGCCACCTAAAGAGACTTTAACTTTCAGAAAAATCAATTATTATAGATATCTTAAATTATGCTAATTCTCCGACAAAGATCGTTCATAAAGCTGAATTTTTCAGTGTAAATTCAAAAAGTTGCTTTTGTTTTCAATATGAAAAGTCCGCAAATACAAATTCTTTGAAGGGAATCTATGCATATATAAGCCGTTGACAAAATAACCTCACAAATACAATAGCGCGTGACAAGTGCCACAAGGGAGCTTGGAGAGGTACAAGTAGGCAAAAACTCTTTAACGAATTAGGATGGGAAACCCTGTACCATCGTAGATGGTATCGCAGATTATGCCATTTCTATTCTCTGTGCAAATCCAAAGCACCGGATTACCTGTATTCTGAGGTTCCCCAGCTGCGAAATCTGGTCTATAATCTAAGAAACCCACATTGTTACGAACAACCAACTGGAAGAACAATTCGGTACTCGAACTCGTATTTCCACAAAACCATATCTGAATGGAACTTTCTGGATAATAAGGTAAGAAATTCTCCTTCGATTTCCCAGTTTAAAAAGAATCTGCATGCTATCAAACGGCCAAGTAAAATCCTATCTACAACATTCGTGACATCCTGGGTATCAAACTTCTAACCAAACTTAGGGTTGAATTTAGTGCATTAAATGGGCAAAGATTTAAGCATAACTTCGCCTGCTTAAGTCCAATGTGTGTCTGTGGCACTGGTACAGAGGACAATGAGCATTTCCCCCTGCACTGCCCTCAGTACAGCATATTGCGCCAAGATCTCTTTGACCAGCTCTCAGGTATCGATGGTTTCAATGTTGCCGATGTTAATCCGAAAGAACTTTGTTCTTTACTCTTGATTAGTGATCAAAGTTTGGGTACAGTTGCAAATAGAATCATATTAGAAATAACCATCTCCTTCGTCAAAGCTTCGGCAAAGTTAAATTGATGTCGAAATGTAGCAGCAGCACCCCCTTTTTTCTTTCTATTTAATTTTTGTTTTATTGAATTACATTTGCAGTTGAATTATAAGTGGCATTCATGTTGAGGACCCGGTGACCTCATGTCTTTGCTCGCCATGAATGTCACAGTTAATATAATTGTAGTTGTTTTAGTAGTTGTAGTTTTTGTAATTGATGAAAAAAAGTGCCACACACCAAATTCGAGTAACCAATCTACAATGCCTGCCAAAAGTCTTGGAACACCTCTGCTAATTTTGCCTTGTTTTGTGATTTCCCCCTCTCCCCCTTAGAACAATGTTGTTTTGTGGTCAAAAAATTGGGATGACAGGACGATCCGCGACTCTGCTGGAATGCTGGGACAATAACCTTCGAAATCAACATTGTTTCGGGGGAGAGGGGGTATTTGAACCTGATGGCTATGGCTAGAAATGCGGATTATGAAGAAATGGCCTAAGTGTTCCAAGGACTTTTGGCAGGCATTGTACGTCAGTAGGAAATTCTTACATCTGATAGGCCAGGAACCCGGCAAGGATTTGACCGCACGTGGCTCGAGCCATTACCAAGGGAAGCAGAAGATCATGACTGACCCTTGCTCACTGCATAAAGAACAGACACCTAAACTACAATAAAACATGCAATTTCAAAAGGGTCCCCATAAGTATTTTTTATTGATAAACTAGTTGAACTGCTGTTACATTGGATGACGGGCTAGCATTGGCGTTACCATGAGGGAGCGACCAAGACCACATTAATGAATTACCATACTTCTGAAACAGATTTTGCTGAGGGTAGTCATAGCTCAAAATGACTAAGCAACATCTCAAGAGAAGCTTTTCGACTAAATACTGCAAAGACGTAGGAATCGGGGGCACTAGAGGCACGTTTCCCCCAAGATTTTGCAATGAACAAGGAAGTGCTCCTCATACTTTCAGAAAATGCCCCTTTTTCTTAAGGAAAAAAATGCCCTCGAAGTGTCGTGCCCCCAAAGTTTTAGATGCTTCCTATGTCCCTGACAACCTGATGAATTGTTTCTGTTCAGAAAATGTGCTAGCTGGAAGTTAGGCTTGACATGGCTCAAAGGGTTGATCTGGGTGACCCAACTGCGGCGCTGCACTGCGCTGATACACAGTGCAACGAATAATCTTTGGAAAGGCACATTTGCCAAGATAGGACTCAAACATTTTGGCCGATTTTTGCTCGTGGGCTATTGCCGGAAACCTTTAAGCCCTCACTTGCACCATAGTTTGCACGGACCAATCAGACGGCAAATAAGTTTAAAATTTCCCGACATTTTTTGAAGATATCTACTCGCCAGACGTTTGGGTATCCCAGGTTTGGATGCAGGTTTCAATAGCTAACGGTTTGGTGGAGACATAGCGTTTCCGATAGGCAAATTCTGCCGAGGCTTATATACTCTTTTAGATAGGTCCGTAACAAGGTCGATGTTCTCAATATCCGACTGAAAAAGCAGTACTTCGATCTCTGCACTTCAAGATTAAATGAAAGAATCATGGAAGGCGATCAATGAACTCCTCGATAAGAGATCAAAGTCAAGCAACATTGATGGTGCTAAAGAATCTGGTTCAGAAACTGTTCATAAAAAGATATTTTTAATGCAATGAACTGTTTCTTTTGCTCAGTAAGTAAGGATCTTGCTGACAAAATAGATCCAGCTCCAAATCCCCTCTTGCAGGTGGTTATGACGTGAACAAACATAAGGCAACAAATCATCTCAGCACCATTAAAGTGCAGGGGATCAGGGATGCATTCGCCACTATTAAGACAGAAAAGAGCTTTGGGACTGACAACATCTTTAGCTACCTTTTGAAGTTTGCGCTCCCTTTTGTTGAAAACTCGTTTGCTTCTTTGTTCCATACGTCCATTGAAACAAGTCGTTTTCTCGACTCATGGAAAGTTGCTAGAGTTACTCCAACTTGCAAAGAAGGAGGTAAGGCTGAAAATTCGAAGTATCGACCAATATCAGTCTTGCCTGTCATCTCAAGTCTCTTTGAAAAATGAATAACAAATCAGCTGTAACAGTACATGAATGACAACGGTCACATTTCATCTTGCCAATCCGGCTTTTTACTCTGCTCATTCATCGAACAGTAACATGCTTGCTTAAAAATAATGAGGACTGGTATAATGGAATGGATCTTGGAAGCTTGTGGGACTAGTGTTCATTGACCTAAAAAAGTCATTCGATATTGTTGATCATTACATTCTCTGCAAAACGCTTGATCTTTACAGTGTACAGCAACGTGAATTCTCTTGGTTTAATTCCTACCTCTTCAACCGGAAAAAGTTCTGTAGGGTTAATGGTGTGGATTAAAAAACTGGGGACATAGAAGTTGCTGTTCCAAAAGGTTCATGTCTCGGCCCTCTTCTCTTCCTCATCTACATCAGTGATCTCCCACAAGCTGTCCAAGATTCTACCACGTCCATGTATGCTGATGACACCAGTTTGTGCTACCAGTCTCACGATTTGACTCGGCTAAATGAGGCTTGTAAGAGTGACCTAAAAGAGCTGAACTCTTGGCTACAAGGCAAGTAGCATTCCCTAAATGTTGCAAAAACTCATTTATGCTTATTTCTACCAAGCAGAACAGAAACAGAACATTCTAAAAGTCAAAATAAAGACCTGGATCTGAAAATTCGCGACAATGAATTTGAAGTAGTCAAAAAGACAAAGTACCTTGGTGTGCAAATCGACTGCTTCTTGGACTGGAAAGAACAAATCAAAGCAGTCTCTAGCGACGCCTCAAGGGCATTTGGCTTTCTAAGACATGCCAAGTCTTCTCCCGAAAGAAAGGTTGCAGGCTCTCTACACAGGCATTGTGGAGCTCCAGATTCGATACAGCTGTTCCGTCTGGGGCTGCGCCGGTTTAACTGAAATTACTCAGTTGCAAAAACTCCAAAACCGTGCTGCTGAACACCGGTCAGTAAGTCCTTGAATAAACTGGCTCCACAATACCTTTGTGACCTTTTCATACAAAATTCACTCTGCTCACCATATAGCCTTCATAATACGGGGAACGACCTGAGATTACGGAATAAAAGGTCATCAAATGGCCATAGATGCTTCTCATATAGAGGTGAAAAATTATGGAATGGCCTGTCAGCTGTGTCAAAGCAGGCAACCTCAGGAAGAAATAACTGATTTGAAGGATGCTTGTTCGATACTGTGATATTAGCAGAAACAAAACTGAATTCAGATTTCAAAACTGAGGGCTTTTTAATAAATAACTACCAAAAGCCAATCCGTCATTATAGTCGTGACTCAAAAGTCAAGCTGTAAAAGGCAACTCAAGGTTGTTGATTGAATGCTACAAGCAAATTCATAACGAGGCAAACAACTTGATTACGCAACGTAAGCGCAAATATTTTTCTGAAAAACTTACCCAGTTTCAAGGAGATCTCAAGAAAACTTGGAAAACCATCAACCAAGCTATTAACAAAAAACCTAGTACTACAGTTGTGCCTTGTCTTACTGTAGACGGCCAGACAGTAAAAGGTCAAAAAGAAATTGCGTCTTCAATGAACGAGTACTTCTGCAGCATTGGAAATAAACTCAGTGAGAAAATCCCCAGAAACGCTAATCCATTCTTGTCAGGCGAATACGCTACCAAAACTCCTCCGTCGAGTTTCTATTTTTCTGCCATTATGACAGATAGATCATCATCAACCTTAAATAAGATGAAAACATCGCATGGTTCAGGTCACGATGGCATTGCAAGCTTTTATTTGAAGAGTGCTCTGCCAGTTGTTGGCGGGTCCTTGTGTGATCTTTTCAATAAATCATTGTTTGCAGGAAAGTGTCCAGAGGACTGGAAAATAGTGCGTATTGCGCCCATCTTCAAGAATAAAGCAAGGGACGATAGGTCCAACTATCGCCCAATATCAGTTCTTCCTTTCATAACTAGACTATTTGAGAAATTGATTTTTAATCAGTTTTATGACTACCTAGACGCAAATAAATCACTATACGAGCATCAGTCTGGCTTTAGACTCTTACACTCGGTCACAACAGCCCTTATGGCCAGCACCAATGATTGGTACCTGAATATAGATAAAGGAAAATACACTGGCCTAATTTTCATTGACTTGAAGAAGGCCTTCGACACGGTAGATCATGAAATCCTGTTGGAAAAAATTAAAATGTATGGAGTGACTGGCATGGAACATGATTGGTTTACATCGTACTTGGATAATCGTAAACAATTTTGCAGGATAAATGGCTCTTCTTCTGATATGAAGGGAATAACTTGTGGAGTTCCTCAAGGCTCTTATCTCGGTCCACTGTTGTTCCTGATCTACATCAATGACCTTCCCTTTGCCTTGCAAAAGTCTCATGTCAGCATGTATGCTGATGATACGACCATTTCGCTCTCTTCAAAAAGCATTGCTGACCTGCAAAATGACTTGATTTAGATCTTCTGAAGCTACAGGATTGGCTGCATGCAAACAAACTTTCATCGAACGTTGTCAGAACGCAGTCGCTTATCATAGGTTCTGCTCCACACATCCGTACGGTGGAAAGCCAGTCTGATGCTCAAACATCGTTTTCAATAGGTGATCAGGAAATTGAGATGATTGCCAATACAAAATACTTAGGTGTTGAAGTAGATAGTCAACTAGACTGGGACAAACATGTCGATACTATCAAGACCAAGGCTAATCGAGCCCTTGGACTTATTATTAAACATTCTAAGAAGTACCTTCCATCTCATGTACTCAAAACTCAACAAAATGTACAAAAAGATTGTGGAGCCCCAGTTGAGTTATTGTTGCTCTGTTTGGGGCTGCTGTAGTGAATCAAAAATTAACGTCTTGCAAAAAATTCAAAACAGAGCCGCAAGGATTGGAACAAATAGCCCATACGATGCTTCTGCTGCTCCACTACTTCAGAATCTTGGTTGGCCTACTATCAGTAATCTTATAAGAAAAGAGACCGCCACGCTAACATATAAGTCTTTGAATTCGCTTGCTCCAGCCTACACGAGAAAACTATTTACAAAATATTCAGGTGATAGTGAAAGGTCGTTGCGTTCAACAGAAATTGATCTTATGTTACCGTTGCTAATAACTGCCAATGGCCAAAAGGCCTTTTCATATCGCAGTGCAAAACTTTGAAACAATTTACCAAGACAAGCAAAATTGGCACCTTCCCTAAAAACTTTCAAGGAACGAATATAGAGGGTGGTGTAATTTTGATTTCTATTTCATGTCTGCTATATCTTATTGTAATTCGGTATTATAGTGTATTATATTGTAAATTAGGTTTATGAAATTCGTTTGTCCTTAGTTTAGCCTCTTTTCCTTTGTTTTATTTCAAACAGGTCAGTTTGAAAAACATGTATATGAAACTTATTACCTGTCTAAACATTTCAAAATGAAATTAAATGAAATAGAATGAATTTGATGGGGACCAGATGCAATTTGTAAGGAAAGGGGTTGTTCGCATTAGAGTTTCTACCTTTGAGAGTCCCACTATCGTATAGAGATCATTTTTTCCGAACTAATGGTTTGCAAATAGAGGTGGGCAATGTTTAGCACTTACCGACCTCACCTTCCAGATGCTTTCGGCATCTCGGATATGCTACGCTAATTTCCCTCTGTGATGTTTTTTGGACTCTCCGGTTTAGTAATGGATGAGATATGTTTGATATGAAATCACAGTTGTTCACTTGACGTCATGCTCACGAAAAAACCTAGCTGCTTTCACAATACCACTGTCTTTGAAAACTGGCCTAAACGACTTTCATGGCCTTTTCTTGACTTAGGAGAAAACACATGTTTACTGTCTCAAACATAAAGTGATTACATATCGTAGCTTGGAGAAATTCGAACCTGGGAAGTTTCCCAAGAGGTAAAGACAGAGGCGCATATCCCGAAAATTATTAGGGGTTGTAAATTTGCTAGGGACCGCATTGTGAAGAGTTGTTTGAAGACCAATGTTACACTATACAGGAGGAGTGCAATCCAAGAGTTGAATCATTCATACTGGGACTGGATTTTGGTACCAGCGCGCCAGACTAAGCAACGAAATGGTCCTTTTTTGCGCCATGTTTCGGATGCACCATAAAACCTTCCCTTTCTTGATAGGCCTAGAGTAGGCTGCAGCAATAAATCTCTGGCCAAACTTGATGTCTCTCAATCTGATCTGTAGCCAATAGCTAATGGAATGGTATGAACGAACACTTTTCCAGATGCGTTCGCTTTACATGCTCGTGACAAAAAGCAATTTCCCGAGAAATCTTTTTTCGGAAGCTGGCTAAAATCAGTTAGAAACATCGATCACAGTTCCCAAAATTGTGTTCAAGAGGACTGCAAAAATCTCAGGGTAAGGTAATATTTATTTTTTCATTTACCAATTGAGTTCTTAAGCGAATATTAGAAACCTTTCAACTTCTAAGCTTCGAAGTCTTCAAGACAGCAGCTTCTGGAAAGCGCGATCGATGCTTTCAAACCGTGTCTTTGAGCCTTTAGAACATCATTTTAACGTGTTCATTAATCAAAAAGAAGTAAAACAAAAACTTGAGAAGAGCATCCAAACATGAATTAGAGTAATCAAATAGAGTCAGAAAGTTAAAGTTTGGTCTGAGGCTCTCCCGGTTGAAAATTTGATGCATAACTATTTAGATTTCGCTCAAAATAGCATTGGAATCATTTCTAACGACCTGAATGGGTACCAATGGATTGCAGTTTATCCTCTATTGTGATATATGTTGAATAGCAGTTTAGAATGAGCCTAAAAGCATCCATAAGTTGAAAATGACAAGAGCAAGGACTTACTACCTGGTAAAATATTGAAAAAGGCACTTTAAATCGTTGAAACTTCCCCATTGGTGAAGATATCTATTGTACGAAGAAAAGTTTGACGTTGACGTTTTCATGGAGGAAGTTTTTGAAAGCAGAGCTTGGAATGGTCTAGAAATGGTTCTTTTGTTGAGTCATCTGCTGAAAGTTTTTGTGTTCAGCGTTCTTTCTTACTTGCTTATCAACGGAAAAGTTTGAGCCAGACTTTTGCTCTAAGCCCTGCATCTGAAAAGAAATTCCTGTGCCCACCATGAACAGCCTTTCCAACATTTAGAAATTACTCAAGAACATTTTGAGCAATAAAATACCTAATGAAGTAAAGAAAATTGAATATTTTCTGGATTGAAATGCACGTGTTCTTTTTTGAACGAAGCTGGGAGTTTAAGTCAGCACTGAAAACTTCTTAAAGTTATTAGATCTTGAGTACTTGAAGTTTCTAACGAGTCTCTTATAGTTAAGGCAAGAGTAATGTGACGAATTGAATGGATTATGCGAAGATTAATCATATAATAATCAAATATTGATTTTGAAGAATCAAATAATATTGATATTTTGACTCTATTAATGGCCCTACACTGTGACAGTTGGACCTTACCTCAGCGGATGTGTACTTGAGGAAGACAAAACAAGGCATTCAATGTATTTAGCAGTATGAACGCCTTTCCGCCTTTGCGTCCCACCTGTAGTCCCACTCCGAAAATTGACTAAAATATGAAATTCCACAAAATTTGATGAAAGTCACTGAAATAAACAATTCCAATGCGAGAATTTCAGAAATGAAATCCATTTTTGAAAATTTTGAGATTACGGGGGTCAAAACAGGGGGCAAAGATAGGCAATATAGGGGCAATCGAGCAGAAAAGCCAAACATGTCAGAGATTGATGAAAGTCACTGAAAAGTACAATTTCAATGTGAGGATTTCAAAAATGAAATCCATTTTTGAAAATTTTGAGATTACGGGGGTCAAAACTGGGGGCAAGGACAGGCAATATGGGGGCAATCGAGCGGAAAAACCAAACATATCAGAAATTTGATGAAAGTCACTGAAAAGTACAATTCCGATGTGAGGATTTCAAATATGAAATCAATTTTTGAAAATTTTGAGATTCTGGTGGTCAAAACTGGGGCAAAGATAGGCAATATGGGGGCAATCGAGCGGAAAAGCTAAACATATCAGAAATTGATGAAATTCACTGAAAAGTACAATTCCGGTGTGAGAATTTGAAATATGAAATCAATTTTTAAAAATTTTGAGATTCTGGGGGTCAAAACTGGGGGCAAAGGTGGGCAATATGGGGCAATTGAACGAAAAACTAAACATGTTTGAAATTTATGAAAATCTTAGAAAAGTACAATTTTGATGTGGAGATTTAAGAAAAGCTATTTTTAAAAATTTCATAAGTTCGAGGGTCAACATAGGGGGCATCGGTTGACACCTGTGAAAACTGTTGCATTCAGTAATACTTAGACACAGAATTAAAAATGATCCTCTTTTGGAATCACTTCGATATGTGCAAACAGCCATAAGACATTTAAATACTTAGCAGGCTCGATTTAAAAGTTCCATTGTCAACAATGCTGTTATGTGGTACGCCAGATAAGAAGCAAGACAAAACGAACAACTTTCATATCATGCAATAATCGACTTTGGTGCCGCAAAAGATTCTGGTTCGCAATTGGTCTTTAATGACTGATTTTCAAAAAATACTGCTCATAACAAATATTGCAAAGTCCGTGAAACTTCTGATATGGACGAAATCAATCTTGTACAGAACTATAATGTGTCTGCATCCCAAGTAAATGTTTTTGGTAAATTGGGGGACTGGAGCGAGCCTCTAAGTGGAATGGCGGGAAAAGGATTTTATGATGGCGTCATCAAGAACAAGAATATTTCAAATTTTGCATCTTTGGATGTATCATTAGTATCCTCGAATGAAGCAAAGTTACCTGAAATGATATTCAAACTTGTTGCGTATGGAGACCGAATCTGAATCTGATGACGATAGTTCAAGTGATATCTTTTTGTTTGCTACTTCTTCCGAAGATGAGTTTAGTGAGTATTCTGCAAGTGATACAAAAGAATCTGAGGCGTCTTACAATCCCGATGGAATAGACAGTGATGATGATGAAGGTGGCTGTTGTCACTGGTCTAAGCATGCCCAAGGCATTTTCAACGACATAGAGCAAGATGAAAGACTTGAAGAATACGGAATTCCTCAAACTAATTTTGAAGATGGCACTATGCCACATACTATCATCGAGACAATTATGGATGATGAGTCTATTGAAGCATGCATTGATGCCACAAACGAGCATGGGCTGTCTGATCCAAAATATGAGGAAAAGATCGGAGAGATTCCAAGAGATGAAAAAGGCATACATTTCCTCCGCAGATTCTTTGCAGTTAAATGGCATCTTGGACTCCTAAGATATCCACAGATGAAATGGGCCTGGAGCGAAGACCAACTAAGATCACAGCCAGAAATAAAGAAGATAATGCCATTAGATGTGTATTCTCTCTTGCTGAAACACTTTCGCGTCGTAAAGAAATCAATTTTGCCACCTAAAGATGCCTCCGATAATAATAATAATGATAATAATCATAATAATAATAATAATAATAATAATAATAATAATAATAATTGTCCTGGGTATGACTTTAAACTGCACCCGGTTGTGGAGTTTCGACGTGGGAGAAAGAGGTTACCCTTTGCCACAACTACCTCCAGGTCACCCTTGAGCAAGGTGTAGTACCTGTTAGCTCTCCCCGAGACCATGAAGTACCGGGTTGGCGTCCGGCGGGGGTTAGTCTGTCTCATGGGTACGGGGGACTCTTCAGCCTTGGTTGGCAACCCCTTAGTGATGGTGTCACTATAAAAAAAATACCGTGTTACCAAATCACCCAAATTGGACAATCTCATGATTTCATGATGTCAAATAAGAATAACCAAATTAACGACGTAAATGAGAGTGGATCCACCAATGGTGAAGCTGTCACGTCCGGTATGGATTGTGTGACGGAGCAGGCACAACCAGATCGTCATTCAGCAACTGCAACAACGAGAAGAAGAAGAAAGTGGAGTAAAGCTGATAACGAAATTGTAGTTGAATGTTATTTGAAGAGTAACCCAGATGTAAGGGGATATGGTGCACGAATGTTAAAAATCTGGACTGATAAGGGAATGTTTTCGACAACAGAGAAGTACCTGACAGGGCAATTAAGACAAATAAAGCGGAATAAGTGGATAACAGATGTTGAATGGGAAGCGATCCATCGGAAGCTGAGGATCGATGATGGTATAGAGAATGAAGAAAGTCGGAATAATAATAATGATGTAAGTACAGCTGAAGAAGAGATAAATATCATTGAAAATACCAATTCACAACCTAGTAGTGAGATAGAAGATACAGAGAATAGCACGTTATTGAATGCTAGAAATGATGTTGGAAACATGGATGAGGAAGATGCTGCTCTAGTAGGCAGGCTGAAAGAGATTCTTGACAAGGAAGAGATAATACCATGTGGTAACCTTCACTCGATTGAATTCTGGAAAGTTAGGAAAGAAACTGAAAAAGTGAACAAAATATTGAAGTATTTTTCAAGTAGTAACATCACAGAGACAAGAAATCTTATTACAGCTGCTAGTGTACTAGTGGGAGAACTAGTGGGAGTGAAGCCGACAAAGAGGAGTAATGGAAAAGAACCGTGGTGGAAGAAAAGGATTGAGGGAGATATTGCTCGGTTAAGAAGTGACCTTGGGCGATTAAAGGCTTGGAGTAATGGAAACTGGAAAAGGAAAAATGAGGGAAGGAAGAAAGATCTTGAGAACAGGTATCAGATCAAGAAGAAAGGAATCCATGCAGTCATCGAAGAGATAAAACAAAGAATAAGTGCAAAAGCCTACAAAATCAAGCGATATACAAATCGCATTAAACAATTTCAACATAATAAGCTGTTTCAAAATAACCAGAAGCAATTCTACAGAGAAATGAGCGGGAAAGAAGTCACAAACGATCAACCAAATCCAACTGAAGTGACAAATTTTTGGTCAAAAATTTGGGGAGAACGAGCTCAACATAATGATAAAGCAGATTGGATCAGGAAAGTGAAAGACGAGTTGAAAGGAACACAACAACAAGAACCAATTAGTGTCACGATGAACGACGTGCAGCAAATAATATCATCCTTTCCGAACTGGAAATCACCAGGGCCTGACGGCATACAAGGTTTTTGGCTAAAAAGACTTACAACTCTCCATGAAAGGCTAGTATCCAATCTCAACGATTGCGTTCTGACAGGAAATGTTCCAAGTTGGCTAGTAGCAGGACGTACGACCTTACTATTAAAAGATCCATCTAAGGGAGCAGAAGCCTCAAATTATAGACCTATTGCTTGTCTAAATCTGCTATGGAAAATG
Organism: Aurelia sp. 4 Dawson et al 2005; assembly: GCA_964019985.1. Lineage (NCBI taxonomy): Eukaryota > Metazoa > Cnidaria > Scyphozoa > Semaeostomeae > Ulmaridae > Aurelia > Aurelia sp. 4 Dawson et al 2005. Next base: position 17,538,848 of record OZ026493.1, on the reverse strand, counting down.
CTATCAGGTATATTTACAGAAAAAGTGTACAAACACCTGGAAGATAATGACCTCCTCCCGATAGAACAAAAAGGATGTAAAAAGAAAACCAGAGGCACAAAAGACCATCTAATGCTAGATAAAGCTATACTCAAAAATTGCAAAAGAAGGAAAACCAATCTTGCCATGGCATGGGTTGATTTCAAGAAAGCATATGACATGGTTCCGCATTCGTGGATACTGGAGACTTTATCAATGTTTGGCATAGCTGATAACATCAAACAACTGATCCAAAATAGTATGCCTTTGTGGAAGACACAACTCCACCATGACCAAGAAAATCTTGGAACTGTCAACATTAAAAGAGGAATATTTCAAGGCGATTCATTCTCACCACTTCTGTTTGTAATAGCATTGATACCAATTTCACGTGTATTAAATAATGTCAAGATGGGCTATAAAGTTGATAAGCAGAGCTTAACTATTAACCACATGCTTTTAATGGATGACCTTAAATTGTTTGGGAAATCAATGAATGAAATTGATTCATTAGTTAAGACAGTTGAGACGTGTTGCTCTGATATTGGGATGGAGTTTGGTATTGCTAAGTGTGCAGTTTTGAATTTAAAGCGAGGTAAATTGGTAACATGTGATGGAATAGAGCTTCAGTCTGGTGATAAAATTGAGTGTGTTGATGAAGGTGGATATAAGTACCTAGGTGTACTGGAAATAGATCAAGTGTTGCATGGAGAAATGAAAGAGAGAATACGTACTTCATATTATGACAGATTGAAGAAGTTGCTGAAATCCAAGTTGAATGCAGGAAATTTGGTCAAGGCAATTAACTGTTGGGCAGTAGCATCTGTACGTTACAGTGCTGCAATTGTTGACTGGACAAAGGAGGAGCTGCGACAGTTTGATCGTAAAACAAGAAAATTACTAACCATGCATGGTGGATTTCACCCGAAGAGCGATGTCGATAGACTTTATCTGCCAAGGAAGCTAGGAGGTCGAGGAATATTTTCGATAGAAGACTGTGTTGAAGAAGAAAGGCGAAGCATTGCCATGTACTTGTCGCAGAACCAGGAAGAATTGTTGAAGTTTGCAAGGAAAGAGCTGAAGCTGCCAAAGGAGAACGAATCAAAATTAGAATTTAAGAAGAGAAAGGAGACGGAAAAGCTTTCATCTTGGAAAGAAAAGAAACTGCATGGGCAGTTTGCAAAAGATACTGATGATATCAAAACAAATGAGTCATTCAATTGGCTGTGCAAAGGGGAATTAAAACGTGAAACAGAATCTCTAATACTGGCAGCTCAGGAACAAGCGCTGAATACAAACTCTGTAAAGGCAAGAATTTACCACTTACAGGAAAATGATACATGTAGATTGTGTGGCGGTGCGGCCGAGAATGTCACGCACATTGTTAGTGGCTGCAAAAAACTTGCCCAAAAGGAGTATAAGCGTAGACATGACAAAGTTGCATGCTTCATCCATTGGCTCTTATGCAAGAAATATGACCTGGAGCATACAGACAAATGGTATCAACATCAGCCAAGTCCTGTTGTAGAAAACAAGAGATACAAACTCTTGTGGGATTTCTCCATCCAAACTGATCGAGTCATAGAGCACAGAAGACCGGACATTGTCATCGTCGATTGGGAAGAAAAAGAATGCATTGTCATTGATGCAGCCATTCCTGCTGACCAAAATATTGCAGACAAAGAATGGGAGAAGATCAGCAAATACAGTGAACTAAAGCTGGAAATAATGAGATTATGGAATGTTAAAGCAAAAGTGATTCCAATAGTGGTTGGGGCCCTTGGCTCCATTCCCAAAAAGTTAAAAGAACATTTGTTGAGTTTAGGATTACCAGGTGATATTCACTGCATCCAGAAGTCAGCCCTCCTTGGAACAGCTGGGATACTAAGAAAAGTATTGAGTGTCTGAGGCTGCTTGTTGCAGCTTGACATTTGATGAACCATTCCTCCAGACTATGAACTTTAGGAGTGAACTCGCAGATAATAATAATAATAACAATAATAACCAATTTATTTAAAGTTGGATAAGGTGTAGCTTGCGCTAAAAGTACAAACTAATAAATACCAACTAAATTAAACTAATTTACAGCAACACTATTTACAAATATTACAATTGCAACCCTCCCCAGTCCAATTTTTTATGTTTTTGCCAAAAACGGAGGCTGTATTGCTGCTTTTAATCACATCAGGTGTACTGTTCCAAAGTATGCTACCCCTGAAAGCTATCGAATTTGTACCAAAAGACGCAGTAGATGCCTTGGGAAGAGTGAGAATAGCTTTGATTCTCAGATTGTAATTAATTTCTTTCCTTGTGAATAAATCCCATAAGAAAGAAGGGTTTTCATGATTGAGTGATTTATACACTTCAATCATGAGTTTCTGCAAGTTCTGAACGTGAACAGTTTTTTCTTTATTTCTAATGAGCAGTTCATCGAATGAAGCATCAAAGTCTTTCAATAAGATACGAAGTGCTCGTTTATGAACCCTGTTAATTTCTTTATTGGCAGTTCTTCCACAAAACATCCAAATGAGGGGGCAGTACCTGAAGTTTGACATGACAAATGAATTATAAAGCAATTTACATTTGCATCCGATTACCATCCTCTTCAAAATATCAATGGGAGAGTGCAATATCTGCGGGAAAAATCATTATCTCTTTGGTCCATAGGTTCTAAGCTTTGCATTGATGAGGGAAGGGTCCGAAGTAAAAGTAAGCGTAATCCGTATAAAATAAGAAATCCAGACAAACCGATAAGAATGGACTGGACTATTTGCAAAGTAAGCGACAACGGTACGCAGGGCGGAAATTTTGTCGCAAATCACGTCGTGAAATGTGGCAAGAAAACCTACAAGAATGCACAAAACGGCAAAAATTATGATATCGTTTATCAACTTCTGACGGGTTTCAAAAATGACGGGAGGCTAGCAGTTATGGATAGTGGGTTTCCGACAGTAAGATTGATGGAGGATGCAAAGACAATATGGGGTACTAAACTCATAGCAACGCAGCGAGGTAACACAGCACATTGGCCCAAGACACATACATAAAGAGAATCTAAAGACAGCAAAGTCATTCGCAAGAGGATTTTCCAAAACCTTGAATAATGGATCCTTGGCCCTCACGTTTTGGAATGACAAAAATTTTCATTTCCTTTTTCATCTACTTAAACAGGGTAAATCTATCAACTGTGTATAGATAAATTGCTTTACAAGCTGCCCTGTACAAAGAAAAAACATGGACCTTTAAAAATTTACAATATACAAAATACAATAATAAAGTAAAAGTAGTTAAAAGTTCTCGATCGGCAGGAATAAAAAGGGTTCCTTTGTGTTCTGGAGTTTTCGAGAAAGGATTTAAATCGTTTGAAATTTTTTGTTAATTTTGATTTTGCCTCAAGGCCATTCCATAGTTTTGCCCCTCTAAAAGAAAAGCATTTTTGGCCACATGTTGTTCGTAGAAACGGGACACGTAGATCGGTTTCGGTATTTCGAAGTTCACGGGTACTGGTTTCTGATAACCTGTCGAACAGGCATGCAAGATAAGAGGGAGCTTCGTCATTAGTACACTTATATACCATTTTCAAAGTTTCTTTTACGATCAAATCATTAACTGTCTGCCAGTCCAATTTCCTTATAATAGGAAGAGCAGCAGCGTTGTAAGGGCTATTGGTTACTATTCTGGCTGCACGATTTTGTAATTTCTGTAGTTTGTCTAGTGCCGTGATTCCGCATACCCCCCATACTGGGCAACAATAGCGAAAGTACGGCTCTACCAGACTTTTATACATTGTTTGCACTGACTTTATTGGGAGGTATTGTTTGGAATATCGCAGCATTCCTAACGCCTTAGAGATCTTTTTGACCATAGTCGCTATCTTCACGTCCCAGCTCAAATGTTGATCAAGATACACCCCAAGATATTTAGTGTCCTTAATCATAGAGATTGTCTCCGTGCCTATTACAAGAGATGGCTTCACTGCCGTAGCTTGCTGAATATTTTTCAATTTTTGCCCGCTACCAATAATTCAGCTGTGGGTTTTGGTAACATTTAGTGACAACTTGTTTGCAGCAAGCCAGGTTTTGAGACTGTCTAGGTCCTCATTAACTCGTTCATTGATTACAGGGATGGAGTTGGCTGAAAAAGATATGCTAGTGTCATCAGCATACATGTTAACTTGTGAGTGTTTCAGTGACAAAGGAAGGTCATTTATATATAAGATGAAAAGCAGTGACCCTAGACAGGACCCTTGTGGAACACTACACGTAACTTTTTCAAACCTGGACAGCGTTCCATTTACCTTACAGCACTGCATCCTGCTCGACAGGTAGGAATGAAACCAGCCAAGATCTTTATTTCTCGCGCCATAGAGTCCAAACTTTTTCAGTAAAATATCATGATTGACGGTGTCAAAGGCTTTTTTTAAGTCGATGAATGTTACCGACGTATATTGTCCACTGTCTATGTTTAGGTACCAGTCATTAGTGCATTTGAGCAAACAAGTGAGTACTGAGTGCAGCCTTCTGAATCTTGATTGCCGCGAAAACGGCATTTCATTTGAAATTAAGTAATTATACAACTGATCATAGACGAGCTTTTCAAACAGCCGAGACAAACTGGTAGAACTGAGATGGGACGATAATTTGACCGTTCAACAGTTGCATCTGCTTTATGGATAGGTGCTATCCTAGCCATTTTCCACAAGTCTGGAAACAGCCCGGTAGAAAGGGAAAAGTTAAAAAGCTCCACAAGAGGCTCTGCCAAGATAGGCATTCCAGCTTTCAAAAAGAAACTAGAAATTTCATCCAGGCCTTGCCCCTGTGAGGTCTTAAACTTGCGCATTGCTTTGATAGCTTGTTCAGATTCTATAGGTGTAAACAAAAAGGTGGCTGCTGTTGGGTTGATGTCATAATCACCATTTAGAAGGTCGTTTTCTGTATCGGGAATATCGTTACATAACTTGACGCCGATACTACTAAAAAAGTCGTTCATTGAGTTAGCCATACCAACAGGGTCGTCAATGGTCTGCCCATCAACTTCAAGAGCTGTGATATTTGTAGTATTAGATCGTTTGTTAACAAGTTTGTTAATAGTGGCCCAAGTTTCTTTTAGATCACCTTGAGATGCCTGTAATTTGTCTGAAAATTAGGCCGTCTTGGCTTCTCTATTCATCTTACTCGCTTTATTCCTCAGCTGTCTATAAGCTGACATTAGCATCTCAGACTTGTTTTTTACGGCAGCAGATTTAATTCTGTCTCTTGTTTTGAAAAGATTTTTGAGATCTTCTGAGATCCAGGGGGCATACCTTTCAGATACTCGTCGTTCTACAAGAGGGGCGTACTTTTGTATTACCCCTGATATCAAAGAAGTGATTGTATTAACAATTGTACTTATGTCAGCTGAAGATCTTAGGTGAGTCTTCCAGTCAATGAGGGCCAGGTCCTGCAAGAAAGCATTCAAATCAAAATGCTTCATTTGCTTGGTTTTGATGACTTTGTGCTGTCGCTTTGAGCCACCTTGAAATTTCCTGATAGCATATGGTAAATAATGGTCACTGATGGCAGTTTTTATGACACCAGATTCAATGATGTTATTGGTATTGCTAACTGCAATGTGATCGATTAGCGTGGAGGTATGAATGGTTTCCTTAGTTGGCTCCGTAATCAGCGGCTTTAAGCCATACGAGTCATAGATATCTACAATCCACTTTACGTGATTAGGTATTACATGATCTAAGTTAGAAGCGATATCTCTATGAAGCAAATCACAGTTTGTATCACCCAGAAGGATAATTTCCTTACCCTCTGATTCAAAGAAGTGAAGAATCTGCTCAAGTTTATTAAAATCTTCAATGGGATTATTTGTCGCCTATACCATAAAATTATGATGAAGGGTCTGGCTTTTGATGGACTGATTTCGACACAGATCAACTCAAGTGTTGATCTTGGGGAGTCATCCCTAACAGTACATTGAAAGGTGTCCTTGCAGTAAAAGGCAACACCTCCCCCATTTCGATTGCGGTCAAGCCGACCAAATTTATACCCCTTTATATTCAGTATCGCATCTGAGCAGGTATCGTCAAGCTTTGTTTCATTGAGGGCTGAGAAATGTATGCCTCTTTCTTTAAAAACATTCTGAATTTCGTCTACATGGGGCAAAAGGCTATTTATATTTAGAGATCCTAAAACCATTTCCTTAATCCTTGTAATCCTTTACTATCTATGGGCCCCTTATGGCTATGGGCCCCAGGTTTCTGACCCCCCTAACCCCCTCTCTCCTCGGCCCTGTGGACATGTCCTGTATGCCTTCGCCAAATTGTGTTTCAAGTATCCAACAAGGCAGAGATGTCACGAGCAAATATAAGAGATAGATATATAGAAGATCTGAAGGAATGTTTTGCTAACACAAAGAACTATTTGAAGGTAGCCCATATAAATGTAAATGGATTGATGTGTTTATCAAGAATACAGGACATTAAAGTCCTGATAGAAGCAACACAAATTGATATCCTTGGAATAACAGAAACCAAACTGAGCAGTAAAATTGGAGATGAAGACATTGAAATTGAGGGCTACAAAACCTTTCGTAGAGACAGATCCAGAAATGACGGGGGTGGCTGTTTAATGTACTACAAGGAGAATCTAGACGTAACAGGAATTGAGCTTCATGCGGAAGGCAAAGGTGAAGCCGAGACGATATGGGCAGACTTGAAGATGCATTCTCAGAATATTGCAATTGCTGTGATGTATAGGCCACCAGACGACAGAGGCTTCTATCAAGAGTTCGAGCGACAAGTTGAAATTGTTAGAGAGAAGAGGAACCACTTGTTTATTATGGGTGACCTGAATAGTGATTTGGTTAAGAAAAAAGACGGAGATGGTAAAAAATTAAAATCAGCAATGAGTGGATACAACCTGAAAAATGTCATCAAAAAAGCCACAAGGGTAACAGAAACAACGGAAACTCTTATTGATGTTATACTTGTAAATAATGAAGAGAAAATCATGAAAAGTGGAGTGATGGACACTGGAATAGCTGATCACAGAATGATATATGCATTGGTAAAAGTTACAAGGCCCAAAATCGCACCAAAGATTAAATTTGTAATTGACTGGAAAAAATTCAATGCAGATAAATTCAAACAAGATTTAAAAATGGCTCCATGGCATTCTTGCAATGTCTTCGAGGAAGTAGATGACAACCTTTGGACAGTGGCGGCTGGTGCTAAAATCTTAAGGTGGGGCAAACCAAAGACAGTTAGTCTACATGGATAATGCAAATTTCAGGACGGGGAAAGCCTTAAACACCTGACTAACTTCTAAGTTTTCGTATAATATGATGAATATCCAGCTTTTTCAAACAGAATATATGGACAACCTATGAAAATGGGAAATTCTTATAACTTTTTCTGAAACCACTACTTCTGATTCTTAAACAACGTTAAGCATATGCAAAATCAGCAGCAAACTAAACAAATCTAACAATAAGTGCTTGTAAACTTACATCTGAGTACTGTTATTGAGCAATGTGCCACTAACCCATGATATCATGCATTGAAGCATTTTTCAAACAGAAACAGGAGTGTAAAATATTTTGTGCAGATAGCTTATCTGTACACAAAATTTGCTCTCCTCTCTTTCATCTGAGCAAATTTATCGATTACTAATTTATTAAGGTCAGGCATCTCTCTGATCAACTTCTTCTCCATGGACAACATCCCTAAAGCATTTAGCCTGTCATCAGTCATTGTATTTCGCAAAAATGTTTTCACCCGCTTCAGGGTAGAAAAGCAGCGTTCTGCTTCACAAGAGGTCATTGGTATTGTTATTAAAATATTGAGCAATCTAACAGTTTCACTGAATGTGGCAATAAGATTATTGTCATAGAAAAGCTGTAGAAGTGGCACAGCTCCACTGCAATGGGATAAATCTTGTCTCCCATAAATCACTGTTAGCTCTGATTGTAGCTTTGATTTCTCCAACATTGGGTATGCATCAATAGTTGCAGTCAAAATTTCAGCTGGGAACTCTTTGTGATATGTTGAAAACAACTCGCTGTGAAACAATTGTGATGCAATAAGGTGCCCAGAAAACTCAAACCTGAAGGAGCAATGAGATATGATGATGTCACAAACTTCTTGCAGACAACGTGCCTTTTCTGTATCTGAACTTTCATTTCTTCTTCTTTTGTCAGTGTCATGTGAATCAGTGGTTTGAGATATGAGCTCATGGATTCTCTCTCTCTCGCTGTTGATAGCAGTCACAAAAGCATTCATGCTTCTCTCTATAAAAATAGGATCAACTTGTCTTTTCTGCAACTGAGCATACAAAATGTCAACATGTGACATTATTCTTTGAAAAAATTCTAGCATGATAAGAAACTCTCTGTCTTTCAAGAAATTCAGGAGCCCATTAGCTTCCCTTATTGTTGTCTGATCTCCACTCCAAGTTTCAACTATATCTTCAAGGCACTCTGTGAATGCTGCCTTGTATGTACCAATTGTGTTCACCAATCTGCTTCCAAAGTTCCATCTTGTCTGAGAAGACCTAGGGACTCTTCTAGATACACTTTTATCAAGATATGCTGTTCTCTTGGGGGAACGGGAGAAAAAGGAGGAGAATCCATTAAGATTGGCAATAAACAGCTTAATTTTTGCAATTCTACTGACAGCCTGCTGCAGGACAAGACTCAACTGATGGGCATAACAGTGCACATAGTATGCACTTTGGTACTTGTTTTGCACTATAGTCTTGACACCCCTCTGGTCTCCTCTCATTACAGAAGCACCATCATAACACTGAGCAACAAGTTTATGTTGATCATCATTGTTTGGTAGAACATGCTCCAAACAAGAAATAATATTTTCTGATAAGTTCTGAGCATTTGCTTCAGCAATGCTGCAAAATGACCAAAATCTTTCAAACACTTTGCCTTTAAGAACATATCTGAACACAACCTCATTTTGGGACTGATTAGAAACATCAGTGGTATCATCTGATATGACAGACAAGAACATGGCATCCTTGATCTCATTTTTGATTTTCCATGTGGTAACATCATACATGATATCAAGAAGCTCATTTTGAATTGTTTTGGACGTTCCTTTGAAAATTGTGGCAGAGTCCAAATGTTTAGACAATACAGAATCCAAAGCTGCAGTAAAGTTTACCACGCCAAGGAAAACTCCTGGGTTATCAGAGCTGCTGCTTTCATCGTGGCCTCTGAGTGCCAACTCAAATGCTCCACAAAATTTTATGCAATCAATAATTCTAGAGAGGATATAGCGATTCTTTTCCACATCTGCGTTGTACTTTACAAGTGATGCTCGGTATGCTTCGCTCAAGTGCCATTCCACGTTTATCTTCCCCAACAATGCAAGTTTTAAGCAATTCTCAACGTGAACAACACATTTTTCGTGCTTTTTCACCTTTTCCGACAAGTGCTTCCAATCGTTTACGCCAACTGTTGTCCATGTTTTTTGTCCTTTCTCTCCCCCAAATAGAAGACAGGGAAAGCAGTACACTTTGTTGGTTTCGCTGCAGCCAGTGATCCAGTCATGCTTTGTATACCAGTGGGAAGTAAATCTCCTGTTCGAATTTGATCGAATGTCTGGTCTTTCAGGCCCAAGTTGTTTGATTTCAAGTCTTTCTGCAAAAGATATCTTAGCTGGATCGCGAGCTCGAAGGCTTTTCACGCTGTTCATTTCATGTTTAGGCCCTTTGTTGCTGCAAATCTATCGCTCATAAAGCATTGCATTGGTTCCCTGTGTTCTGTTTAAAAAGGGCAACTCGAATTTTGCCCCAATTTCAGCGTGTAATCTTTTGTGTTCTTCTACCTAAAGTGCAAACTGCGCAAGCTCAGTAGGCTTGAAACGGGGCGAAAGAAGATTTGCCCAGTTGAGAACGCAGAATATTTATGCGGAGGAGAAAGTAAACGACGAGACGCAAAATATCAGGACCTGCACTAAAGGCTGACGAGCATTCAGATGCCTCTTATTTTATCTTATGAATTACGCATTTATGAATGGATACAAGTAAAACGGAATGCAGTCAAATCAAACACAGGGAAGTAAAGACCAATTTCTTGAGAAAATTTGGTGGGGCAATGCCCCTGTTGCCCTTATGCACGAGCCGCCACTGCACCTTGCTCCCTAATATCCTGGCCTTCGTTGCTGCTTTGTTTGTGTTGTTTTGCACTGGCTTCATCACTTGAATCAGACAGCACTTCTTTGTTATCTTTTATTCAGAAACCCTTTGTTTATCTTTCTTCTTGTTGTCTTCTACTTTCGAGATTTCAATAGCGCCATTGTCAGCTTTCTTTTTATTGTGTGTATTGTTCTCAATTTGCTGTTGAGGATTTGCTCTCTTGGGATTGCTCGCTTCCTCGACATGGAAGGCCTTTCTGTCCTCTTTGGGCGTCTCCAAAAGTTTATTTATGATAGCTTGTTTTTGTTCCAGTTGCCTCTCCAAGGATATAATGCTATCCTCCATACTACGAATAAAGGATCTTGCGTAGTCTATTGGGTGGTTTGGGGGCTTATTGCTTTCCGGGATGGATTTTTTGGATATTGAGGCCTTCAACGAAATGAGCTCATCGTGAATAAATTTCTTAAATTCAAGATAGTCCTCTGTCCAAGGGTATGGCTCGATGTTTTCCACACTAGATGAGTCAGGTAAGTATTGCTTATCATTGCTTGAGCCTTTAGCTTTGCCAATACTGTAGGAACCCTTCTTTATATGCAGTAACCCGGCAGAAACCATTGAATCTAGGAGTAAAGAAACTAGCGTGTCATGACTTAGGCCCTGCAGGGCGACCTCACGTGTGATGAAATCTTTATCGGGTTTCTTCAATTTGGTCTTGATATCATCAATAATTTGCTGAATAATCCAAGGACTATCTGAATCACTTGCATTTTCCATAATAGGAGTGAATAGTCGTTGCCAATTTTGATTGATTGATACCGAGAAAAACGCACACAACTCAATCGCAGCTAGCATCCACGTCCGCAGCATTCAAATGCCCAACAACGTGGTGACATTTTTAGATAATGATATAATATCCGGCAAGGAGTTCTGGGACACCAGTGAAGTGAACCAAGGAGCAGAAAAAGCAGTGATTCATGTTCCGGAAGTAGCAAGGTTATATCGAGAAATTTACGGCTGGGTTGACAGGTCAAATCAAGAACTTGCATATTACAGCACTGAATGTCGCAGCATACGAAAGCAAAGTAGAATCTTCGATAGTCTATGTGAGATGTACGTCTTAGCAAATGGTCACACGTTGTGGAGAAACTGTATGAACTTAACTGGAGGCATTTCGAAAGATGCAGTATCCCAAAGCTCTTTCAGATTCAAGGTTATACGTTTTCGGTACGCTTTGTTCAAAATGACGAATGGTAGAATGTCAGTGCTGCATTATCCGAGTTACAAGCCATGACCTAACAAGAGGAAGCTGACGCAAACAATCACGTCACCACGAAAAGGTCATCATAGCGTAGAAAGAATTTCATCAGAAGAATCCACAGGATCGAAGCGAAGGCTGAGGTGCAGAATCTGCAAGAAGAAGACATCGTACAAATGTTCAAATTTTCAAACCCTGGAGACCCCTTGGTGTTGTGTTCCATTGAGACAGGCAGGCATTGCTGGAATACATATCATCTTGCAAGAGAATACGATGTTGCTAGTAGTCGGTCCCAAGCAGGATCACAAGAGATCGAAGACTACGATGTTTTAAAATGCACTGTGATAAAAAATTACTTGTTAGAGAATTATCTTGGGTTTTAATTGTATTGCAAGCATTCAGAAGTTTAGTTGTTCCGTTGTCTGTAAAATACTATTTGCTTATAACATTCCTTCAACATCAAAAACCTGAAATGTTTTCCAGACATCCCTTGCACGCACTGCATCATTTGGCAGTTTAATAGGGATTAAATCATTTTCAATGGTTGCATTGCTCGATGAAAGTTATCAAGTACCCGCTGAATTTTCTTCAATTTCAGAATTTCAGGTGAACAAACGGGTTAACTCAGGTTAACTCCCTTGAAAGTCTCGACTATATTGTGATGTATAGAAACCTCAATAACTGCCCTGTTGTAACTGACCTCATAGTCTTTCTTGATTCGAGGATATCTCCATTTGACCACAAGGATACATATGCTAGCTACTTTCAAGACCAAAGCAACGTTTTGTAATATTTGCAGGACGGTCATTATTTCCTTCACCCCTGCATTTTACCGTAAATTCAGATATCTAGGAATTATATTTAGGTTTATGAAATAGACGTTGATTCCTCGGACTTACTAGTGTGCTCTTATTTTTCAAACGATGATACAAAGAATGCCGATATAAGAATATTGCAGCTGTGTACCATTTTATTCACTCCCGTATACTCTCCCTTCGCATTTCACAGTGTGATGGTGGCAAACCTCCCTATTTGGTACGCATGTATCCTACTTTGCAGCTTGTCCGGTCCATTCAGACTTTAAGCACTAACCACTAACAATATTTGTGCTGGCCTTTGCCCCCAGTTTTGACCTCCGAAATTCCAAAATTTCAAAAAATTGTTTCGATTTTTGAATTTGCACATCGAAATTGTACTATTCTAAGATTTTCATAAATTTCTAACGTGTTTAGTTTTTCGTTCAATTGCCCCATATTGCCCACCTTTGCCCCCAGTTTTGACCCCCAGAATCTCAAAATTTTCAAAAATTGATTTTACATTTGAAATCCTCACATCGGAATTGTACTTTTCAGTGACTTTCATCAATTTCTGACATGTTTGGCTTTTCCGCTTGATTGCCCCCAGTTTTGACCCCCGTGATCTCAAAATTTTCAAAAATGGATTTCATTTTTCAAATCCTTACATCGAAATTGTACTTTTCAGTGACTTTCATCAATTTCTGACATGTTTGGCATTTCCGCTCGATTGCCCCAATATTGCCTATCTTTACCCCCAGTTTTGACCCCCGTAATCTCAAAATTTTCAAAAATGGATTTCATTTTTGAAATTCTCGCATTGGAATTGTACTTTTCAGTGACTTTCATCAAATTTTGTGGAATTTCATATTTTGGCAAATTTTCGGAGTGGGACTACAGGTGGGACGCAAAGGCGGAAAGGGTTAAACCACATGTCATACCATTATTCGAATTATTCTTGGAAAAATAATCCAATAATGATTTGGAATAATAAAATATTTTAGGATTCTGTTGGTCACACTTCCCTGGCTTTGACTGTAATGGTTCCATGACGATCTTTATGTTCATTTGCTGTGTTTACTCGTGAACATCTCATGAACATTTCAAAACAAAAGGCTTTATTGAAACTTTCCAATAATTAGACATTGCTCATAACTCAAGTACATTCAGAGTAACATACAGGAAACAAGTGAAAATAAAGTAAAGGATGTTAAGGATATCATTTGTCACAATAATAGTTTCTTGAGTTATATTTTCCTAGTGCTTGAGTTGCTTAATACCTTGGCGATCTGAGAGATCTGTTTCTTGCAAAAAGTTTCTTATAAGAAAATACGTGTAAGTGATTAATGAAATATTTTTCTCAGCACTGAAGTCTCTTAATTCTTTAAGCGATATGAGAGCTGAGATTTTACAGTAGAAAATATATCAAGAGACCCAGGAACTGATTTGCCCAAATTTCGTCAATATCTACATTTGTAGATTCCCCAAAACTTTTACGTCCACTCTTTGAATTCATTCAATACACGAAAAAGAGATAACTAAAAGTTTACCTGACTGATTTTACCCTAAATTTTAAGAGACCACTGCTAACGGGCCCCTTCGGGCCCTAGCCCCATGGAACACCAACTGGTCTGTCAATCCCCGCGTTTCAGGAAATCCAATCTTTTCATTTGAAAAAGTTATGACACTAGTCACCATTTTCGACTTACTTGTTGCTTTGTTGGGGCTATTCGTTGACGAGAAAATGCTTTTGACTAAGGGATGAAATTTTTTCCCTCCTGCCTCAATCAGAATTTTCTAGCAAGTAATTGTTTCGATCAATGATTAAGCCCGAAAAACGGAAATTGCCCTTGCTGCAGCTGGAAGTTCGGTCCCGAGATTCTCGGGACCGAATTTCAATGTTTTGGGACAGAATATCCAAAATTATTAGGGGATGTCTCACCCCCTTCATCCCCATGATGTGCGCCCCTGGGAAAGAATATAGACCTTAAAGCAGATTTAAATAACGCGGATTTGTCTTACAGGAATATTTCATCTGTTTTCCAAGCACTTTGGTAGATAAGCATACACCTTTAAAAACAATAGTTCCGAGGGGAAATACTGCCCCTTCTATGAAACCAGCGATTACAAAAGGCAATCTATGCCAGGTCAAGGTTTAGAAAAGACTCAATAAAAACCTTGCCACAGAAAATAGCTTCAAATTTGAAAAGTAGGGAAACAAAATGTGTCTATGTAAGAAGAAGGCTTTGGGATCTTGTTAAACCCCTTCTTATAAAGGGGGACTTGCGAGTAGCAATATGCTCTTGTAAAAAATCATACAGTTGCAACTGTTAACCAGGAAGTGACAGAGACTTTCAAAGATCACCATGTAAAGTTGGTAGAGAAATCCAGCTGTAAGGAGCCTTGCGAAAGGTACTGGAATTTCTGATGACCACCAAATTGTTCACTAGATTCTTCATAAATATAAAAACCACCCTAGTGTCCGAGCCATTGCTCAAAACAATGATCAAGTGTTGGGCACCTTCACTTTTCAAGCAGGCAGACAAGAAGTTGCACAGCTACTAAGATCCTTGGATGGCAGGAAACCTACCCCCGAAGCTTGTATTCCTAGCTGCTAATAAGCTTACCAACACTTTAACTACGGCAATAAACTGTAGCATTGGTAATTCTCATTTTCAAAACGATGCAAGAAAGGGCCAGTCTGCCCTTTCAAAAAGGAGGAGCCAAATCGAACATTAAAAGGGAATTTTTGCCCAATTAATGTCATCAATAACTTTTCAAAGATATACGACAGAGCCTTAAAACAGCAAATGAACCTGACAAATACCAGAGGTGGACAGATTAAAATAATGGCTATGTAATAATGCTAATTTTGCCCCCCCCCCATCCTGGCTCAAGGATGCTCAGAAAAGCCCCGTCCAGGAAGTGTTAGATTATGAACTTGATTTCGACCAACATAATTAGAATCATGCAAAACTCATGCAGAAATCACGCAAAAATCTTTGCAAAAAAGCTGTCACACAATTAAATGTTCTGAGAAGATTAAAGACTTTCAGTGGCTTTTAGGAGAAAAAGGTCTTCATTCACAGTTTTGGATATTCTAACTTTAATTATTGTCCCCTAGCATGGTAGTTTTCATCTTCCAGATCATTACAGAAAGTGAACAGTTACAAGAACGCGCTCTAAGACTTCTCTATGACGATTATGCCAGTTCAAACAACGAGTTGCTCTTGACTCGCCAGAGAATTCTTTGCACTGAAATATTCAAAACAGTGAGAAAGGTGAACCTGCCATTTACGCAGGACATACCAGGTGAGTCAGACAAAACGTGGGGCGTTTGACGGACTGTGGCGTCGCATTGAGCCACTCGATCATCGTGAACTAAATTTTTCCATACTGCAAGCAGTCTAACCTAGATCATAAACCATTCCACATCGAAATCAGTCTTTTGATGCATTTGTTAAGAAAGGTTTTCTTCGTAAGGCCATATATGGGAGTCTTGCAAGCCGGTGAAATCTTTGACCAATCCCCTTCAGCCATTTAGCCTTGCCAGAGTTGTAGGTACACGTTGTATTGTCAGGGGAAACTGAAAAGGTAAGCCTGGCTCACATTAAGTAACGGTAACTCATCAGGTCGCTAAGATCGTGCAGAAAGGATCAAAGACAAAGACTCAGAGTTTGAATCCCTTGTCTCTTGGTCTTTCTGTACAACTCTGTGAATCAGGCTTTAAGGCTGATTTCCACGCAGCAGAATTTTCCGATTGGACAGGAAATCCTTTGTTTACGTGTGAAAATGTTTCTTTGAATTTGAATAGAGTGTTACGCGTGAGTAACAAGTTATCGTCTCAAATTCAGTCCGCTTGGAAATTGTTATGAGTGGAAATCAGCCTTTAGGAAAAACTGTTGCTTGCATGAAGTCCCATTGCGACCGAGCGTTTAAATGCGTGCGAGAAACCTATTGGCAAGACAAAGAAGCACGCATTATTAACATCTTTCAAACAGGGATAAATAGTAGGGATGCGAAACGCAATGGTTTTGCCCGAGCGAGCATAAATGCATCCTCGTTTCAATGAAGCCCTTAGCAACCAAATGTAAGCAGTCGCAATCCTGTTGCCAACGGACAGAAGCTGTGTGAGAAGAAAAGAAAGCTACCCGCCGCAGCTACTAGATTTCCCTCACATGGCTCTGGTCGACCCGGGCTAGAGTTATGGACAGCGACCAAACTGTCCAGCATGGGATTTCAACCTACGGCCGTTCTGACCTTTGGTTACAAGTCAGACGCCTTAACCACTCGGCCACGCGCTCTCTTGGCAGGCTGAAAGTCTTCCCCCTGGGGTATATAACTTATTCAGGGGGATTCCATTCTCTCAAGTGGATAAAAAACATGAACACATCCAAGAGTCATTATTGCTAGGAAAGAGAACAAAGGGAAATCTTGCTTGGTGTTTTCACTTGTTTTTGCAGGTTTTTGATAGGGGCATTCTGCAGAAAATCTCCTATTTCAATGGGAAGGAATGACTGATTAAAGCCAGGTAAATTACTGAAACTAATTTGACATATTGGGAGTAAAACAATAACGGTTTTCAATATCATTGCTTTGATATTCAGGGAGCAGGATTTTTTCAAATGCCGGGCGTTTTTATTGACTCACCCAGTAGTATGAGCCATGTTTCTTGCTTTATTTCACTCTCCAAGTTGCATCTATAACTCATATTTCTACTGTATATACTAACACAATACTGGAAAGGTGTACCCAGTCTCAAATTTTCAATCT
The DNA here is from genome assembly GCA_964019985.1 of Aurelia sp. 4 Dawson et al 2005. NCBI lineage: Eukaryota > Metazoa > Cnidaria > Scyphozoa > Semaeostomeae > Ulmaridae > Aurelia > Aurelia sp. 4 Dawson et al 2005. The sequence goes on along the minus strand of OZ026493.1, from coordinate 17,521,866 downwards.
CAACAGAATTTCAAACAAATGATGACTATTTATTGTCTTGCTTCACAGAATCTTTTGCAATTCCTTTTGGCAATGATTCAATAGCAACAGAGTCTATGTCACAAGCACTAATACCATAACTTGTCAGAATATCTGAAATAAGGTAAAATGCCTTGGAATAAAATACCATTCAAATTAAACCATAACCACGAGCAGTCATATTTTGTTGCTGCTGCACACTTCTACAACAGAACTGAAAACAATGCCTTCAAAAAGTCTTGGTTAATTCATTTTGGAATGATGTAAAGCATGCCAGCTTCTCGAACAAAATCATTGGAGCTGAAATGCTTATGTCACGTCTGTGAATCCATATGGGGTTACTGCTTCCTAGAAAAGAATTTGATAAATCCATCACGGAGAGCAGCTTTCAAAGACAAAGGCTATGATAATGGCCATAGTAGTTTTTGTGTTGAAATGACTTCCAGTCAGTAATGAAGAGTTTATAAATTTATGCTCAGTACTGACAGTACACAGGGCAATGACAGCCCTGACAACACACATGGTAGCAGATCCAAAACAAGATTCATATATGACAAAATTCAACTTTTTTCTAGATGTAGATTCATCTTTCATCTCTTTCTCTCTCTCAAGAACTTCTTCTTCACCTTCCACATATCTTAGCATTTACATGTCAATCAAATTTTTGAACTTGCACTTTCAACTTTCATAACTTGAAAACAATTAATAAGGGCTTAGCCCCTCCACTGAAGGCTTCAGGTTGTAGAGCTTTGCTAACTAGTAGGCCCTACAAAAGGTGATCGCACACGCACAGCTCAACGTAGCTCAACGAGATTTTGCAATAAAATCGTTTATTAGGGTATACTCAAGGTATTTACCAAACACTGAAACACGGGATCACACGGGGAAGTAGACCTTTTTTAGCAAAGTGTGATCAGAAAAGCTGAGATGTATCCCTCGGCCTAAATGCGATCCAAACAAATAGTTCTACAAAGAATGATATGAGCATCAAAACATATAAAAAAGTAGGCAATAATGAGCCAAAGGCCCTAAAGAACTTAATCAGCAAAAAATTGAACAATCTCTTACCTTTAGATACGGATCCGCGAGCATTTACTACCAATGCTTGTGCGACGATCTTGCCGATCCATCCATCTTGAAATGCGCTATCAATACCACAGGGGAACAAAGGGTGCGCATTCATGATCGCGCAATGCAGCTCAACGGGCGTTTCGCATCCCTACTATTCATCCCTGCTTTCAAACGCATTCTCCAAGCAAGGCAAGTTATGATAAAGCATCCCAAGGGAAAAAATTAAACCTCATATTTCATTCTCCCTTGATAATGGGCTAGATCACCAAATCAAACTGTCTCCCTCGCTATCAAATTTCAAATTAAACTTAAGGAAGGATTCTAAAGCAAACTTTACATTCTTCCTTGCATCAAGAATAAATTCTATTGATTTTCCTTTCTGTTGCAATTTAATTTCCTTTTCTTTTCGATAGGACTATTTAACATGGGGCTTTTCGACGTATTAACTTGTATTAGGAGAATATTGATTAGATAATTTTACTTTTTGCTTTTGTTTTCTTTTGTATTTTAACAGGGCACATTGTAAAGCAGTTAATTCTTAGCAACTGAATGTTTTTACCCTCTATAAAGAACTCAAAATGAAATGAAAAATGAAATGAAATAATACCATGTGTACCCGTAACTTTTGCCAAGATAAAGTGCGGAAGGGGCTCAGCGAAAGAATTCATCAGCTTGCAATATTGCCGTATAAGGTCTTACTAAGAAATTTTTGTTAAAAAATGCATTGAATGACTGACTTCGATGGGGAAAAGTTTATGATCTAAGTTAGACTCTTGGCTGCACGGAAAAGATTAGTTCATTACAACTGGGTGGCTAAAATGCGATGCCACGGCCCGCCGAGCGCCCCACGTTTTTTTTGACTCACCTGGTATTTAAATTACGGCCTTCGATTATTCATTAAGAAATCCAACAGTCCAATTTCTACTGGGCCACATATTTTGAATAGCCTCCCAAACGAGCTGATATATCAGCAGAAAAAAAAGTTTTAAGAATCCGATAAAAATGTGGCACGGACCAATTTGCAAATGTAGCACCTGCCTGTGCCTGCCTTTCAGGGCAATTTAAATGCTTTGACTTACCCCTAGTTTCTATCAGTGCATTTTACAATTTATGAAAACATTTAGTTCGTTTACAATGTATATATATTCGATCTTGATTATTGAACTCTTTACATACGAGAATATGCGTATGTGTTGTTAGCTACAGTGTCGATCGAATTATAATAAAATTTGCATCTACTACGGGATCGAGTAAACAAAAATCACGTTTGGTCCACAGTTACCTGTCAGCCATGGCATGACATTATGCTAGTTCCTCAGAAGCGTGGTAAGACTAAATAAGTTTAGCATCGGTTTTCATCCCTAATTTTTTGAGTTTGCAAGATTTTAGGCTGTTAACAAATAGAGCTTGTTTGATTTTATTGACATTGTGTGTAAACTTTTCACACGCTCTAACGGGTGAAAAGTGTCTACTAGTGCACTTTTCAGATTGTATCTTAGCAAAAAAAAACGAGTTTTCCAATGCATGAGAAAGCTTGGAAGAAGTGTTTGTCATAATTTAGAAGCTAGCATGCACATTAACAATGACTTGGTCGAGATTCTTTCAGCAATCTTGCGAAACACGTCGATTGCAACTACGGACCAAAGTTCATGGAAAAGAATTCCAAAGAAACAAATTTGCCATGTTACTTGCAACAATTAGCAAGAAAAGCACAGCCTCTCTTTCTCTACCGGTATCCAAGCCATGTACAGTCTGACAAGAAAAATCTTCAGGACTCAATTTCTAGAAATCAAACGCTGTGGATGAAAACCTGGTTAAACATATCAAGTATCAAAAAACGTTTCCTTGTATCAAGAGCTCCGAACAACTCCATAAAAACAACCATTGTCTTATTCTGAATGATTTAAACTGCAAGCTCTCGCTTAAAGGCTACCGTTCATCCGCGTAATTTTGCCAATATCTTTGCGAAGTAAAAACTTCTAAAATATGGATTTTCCGAAAATTTTCGCGGGGAGGAACCTTCGAAAAGAAGAAAAATTTAGTGATAAATATGTTCCATTCCTTCCATGTTTTATGTTGTAGCAGCGAAACGCATGAAAATGATTTACACATTCATAGATTTCTACCAAATCTCGGCAATGTGCAATGTGCAAAGTGCATAATACCACAGGACCTTGTCTCAGGAAGTATATTTTCCCTCAAGCAACAAGTGACATTGTGCTTCTTTTTCAGGCAAACACACTTCGTCCCTTTTTGGAATTAAATGCTGTCAGCATTTGCTAAGAGGATAGATTTCTGTCGATTGAGAGCTGTAGGTTTAACGATCTTGAAGAACTGCTTTTTTAGCTCTGGAACTCCAGGGTATTCTGTTTTTCAGGACGGATATTGGTAGGAAAAAATTACAAGCAAATACACAATTAAAGAAATAATCAGATGTAAGTTCGGCATTGTATAGTAGATCCCCGTTTGAATATTCAGCAAATGACGTACATCTTTATTGAATTGCAGGCTCAAATCGGGAATTGCCCCCAGGATGAGGACAACCTGTAAAGTACTTTGTTTTTCATAAAAGTGAAAGTTATCGAGTCTCTTAGCTGATAAAAAACTTGGAAGATTAACGTTGCACAAAGTTGTTACATTTCAAAGCCAAATGAGAATTTCAAAAACATTATTAAAGGCATTTTACCTCCTTGTAAGTATCGAAAAGGTCGTATCCGCGTAATTCTGTAATTTTTCATCCCTGCACAGACTTCTTGTATAGCTCGGTAGATGATATTACCACTGAAAAAATGGGCATATTTTTAACAAAATATCAAATTCCTAAATTCATTTGGGATGAAGAATGGTACATTATACCAGGTGCCTCATTAAAGTACCCACTCCCCCCTCTGGCTGACAAGGAAGCAAAAACGATAAGATGTCAGGACTTTCCGACAGAGCAACTTGATTTGTTATTTTTCAACTTGAATTGATAAATAGTCCACAAAACACTGAGGAAAATAGCTTTCAAAGTTAAGATTTAGAAAAACCTGCAACCGGGCTTTTGAGAAGAAGCCTAGCGATGCTTTGAATTCATAACAATTTGCCAAAAGAATTTGCAGCCTTTACCGTTACTTTCTATTTTTGAAGACAATTCTGCTTTGGGATGTTTCGTTCGTTCTTGAAATCTTTTTCCTTCCATTCAATTGATTAGGTTAGTGGCTAAGCGTCTGTAATTCTTTTCAAAATAAAAATAAATAAAGCATTGGCAAAGATACGAAAAACATGACATAAAAAATTCTTTTCAAATGTAAAAACTAAACTTAGAATACACTCCTTTGGAAAATGTTCATGATAAAAATAATGCCGCCTGGGTACTTGTTCAAGGTTCAGGCTTCAATATGGGGGTATATGTATGACAACAAATGCACTCCAAATTTGACTTTCCAGTATGTGTCTGAAGTGTTTATAAATGTTTAGAGATGCGATGTATGTGCTCTTGAGACGAGCAATAACAGATCTAGTTCCACAGAGCGGAAGTTCCGATATCGTAGTGTTTATTTTACTTTTTTTGCCAGTTAAAAGAAGTACAATTTGAGACACCCTGCAATGTTCGACCAAGCAGTGTTAGTGGCCAACAGCGACTAGAAAGTGACATCTGTTTGAGAACTAAGAAATAAAGTCTTGTTAGATCTGCTGAAACTTTATTCTACTGCCATTCTGGATCCTAAGTTTTGGATAAACATAAAATGTTTCGCTGTTTGGTCATGTTTCTGCAAATTGCGTGCTGCAGAAGAGGTGCTTCAGCGGCGACAAGTTCTTTGCATGATATTTTGTCTTGCAGAAAATGACTACAAGCGATTTTTCGACAGACTCCCAAAAAAATTTACCAAGACATACGCAACCTCGTTCCTACGGTATTCTTACGTCATATGCTGATTATGAAGCTGAATGAACACCCTGATGCATATCGATCAAATCTGCCCAGAAAATGGCCAGATTTGCAGCCATTATGGATTTGCAGTTTGCCGTTACGAGAAGCAGTTTGCTCAAGCACTATTTCTGCAATAGATAATCGAGAAGCTAAAAACAAGCACTTTGACGTCCTTATTTAAGCCCTTTTAAAGGTATTCGAACAATAATCTGGGTTTAGACAGTGTTTTTACTGTGAAAATAAGCATGGTTTGTTTGGGGGGTGAAAATGGGCCTAAATTGAAAATTAGAGAAACTTTCACCGCAGCTTCCAAATGAAATGGCTCGTTATTCTTCGAATTTCATAAATGAATTGCAAAAGATGGTCGGAACAGGTAAAGAATATGGTTTTACTTCGAATTTTGACATGCCGCGGTCGTGTACCCCTCGCGAAACAGAGTTACTGCGCAAAATGGAGAACAGCCAATCAGATTGCCCAACGGCCTCTTGTATCTCAAAGTAGAGTAGAGCAACGAACTCACTCAGGGGACGAGATTGAGACAGACGGTGAGAAGGCTGTGCTTGAAAAATGAAGAAAAGCAAAGAATCGATTTATGAAAGTCGGTAAATCACCTGATGCATGCCGCAAGGAACAAACAAAATTGATTTGTCAAGGAGTAAAAAGTTGCTTTTAGTAAAGAAGAGAATTATAAAATCGAGGAATCCTTCTCGGCAAATGTTGACTTCAACAGGGAAGAGCAACAAAGATGGTTAACAACCTTTGATCAAACTCATCCTTTACCACTTGATGACTGCTGAGAACAAGGGCGTCACAATTGGGCAAACATGACTATACTTCCTTTGCCTACGGGAGAGGAATATCTACACGGGATAAACCTTGCCAGTGCTACTAGTACTGTTGTTAGTATGGGTAGGGCCCTAAAAGAGGATTTGGGATGCCTTTCAGTAATAATCATTATTCTGTATCAAATCGTCGCTCACTTTCAGTTCTATTCAACGATGCCACAGTTACCATCAAGCATCATACTTCTCACGAAATCAGTTCCCTAGGGCAACGGAGATAATACCGGCAAGCAGTCAAATTGCAAGCAATGGTACAGTGAAACAAACTTTAAGATCTGCATGTACTTACTTCTGAACATAAGTAGGATGACTTCCGCTCGTTTCAGTATCCATTCTCCCATTTTGCAAACACCTCTGGAATTCTTCCACAAATAAGCGGCATACTGTTGACGGAGACAGTCAAGTATTTTCATATCAATGTTTTAAGTAATTGAAGGAAATAGAATAAATGAAGAGATCAAACCCTTGTTGATCTAAATTTTATGGTGTTTATTGGAAACTTTGACTTTCGTCTCAGTGAATTTACAAATAAAAACTGCGAGACACAAATTTTGAGAGAACAACTTACCTTGACATGACGTGGGAAAGAAATCTTTGGTTAATTTTTTCTCCTTCAATTCAAGTTGATGTTCTAACAATCTTTCTTCTGACTTCAAGGCAGCTTTGTAGCGGCTGGCCTCATCTTTAGCATGATTATAATCTAGTTTACTCACTTTGATTCCATCAGCTAATGTGAATTCTTCACTGCAAACTGTATTGAGCACATGGCGCGTGACAAATAGCAACGATAGGGACGAAATTAAAGTCATTTTCTATCAAGAATACTGCTTTGTGATTGCACTTATTAAATACGTAAAACGGACTGAGCTTAACACTGTGCGTGTTTAAACAGGCTGCACGATCTATTTCTTTAGTTGAATAAATAACGAGAAAGCCGTTTTTGCTTTAGAAGCTTCCGATCCACGGTGAGCAACGTTTTTCAAACTGATTGGTCACTTCACCTGCGAGGATCGATCGATCTCTCACTGGTTGCTTTCTCACACTTTGTAATTTTGGGAATTGTCTAAAGACTGGGAAACAGGGGGTGGGGCCTGTCAAAATTACGGTGATTTCATTTTTTCATTTCATTTCAAATATTTAAGGAGGGTGGCCATATCAATGATGATTTTCAAGGGGCCCTCCGCTAACGCGCTTACAAATTAAAATACATTGGAAAAAAGACTTAACTAACCTAATTACAATTTTCATAAAATACTAATAAAAACCCTATGATGTAAAATAAATATTAACAATAACGAGAAATCCAATTACATATAGACACCTACTATTTGTCAAGTTTTTATGAATTTATATATAGTGGATGTCTGCTTCTGCTCAGCTGAAAGGTGATTACAAGATTTGGCACCTCTAAAAGAGAAACATTTCTATCCATTTGTTGACTTTTTCTTTGGTATCCTTAGATCAGTTGCCGAATTCCTAAGATTCTTTGAGGTTAGCTGGGATGTCTTTGTGAATAGATTGCGCAAGTATTGTGGAGCAAGGCCATGAAGGGATTTGAAGACCATGATATTAAACTCACTACTGATTAGCTCATCTATGGTCTTTTAGCCAAGTCTTTTTGCAAGCCGTAGGCCCAACATATCAAAGCGACTGCCAGTTATAATACGTGCAGCCTGGTTTTGTAATATTTGCAACTGGTTAATCTCAGTCAGAACACAACACCCCAAACAGAACAACAATAGAGCAAATGTGGCTACACAATACCTGTGTACATAGTTCTCAGAGTCTTTCTGGCAGAGGTGATTTTGCAAGTTTCAAAAAACCAATTGCTCTTGAGAAATTTGAAGAAACTTTCTTAATGTGTTCCTGCCTATCCAACTTGCTGTCAATCTGCACCCAAAGATACTTTGCTTTTTGCACAACATCAAGCTCATCATTCCGAAATTTTAGCTTCGAAGATTCGTCTTAATTGTTTAGAGCTTTATGCTTCGGTTTTGTGGAAATGAGCATGGCATACGTTTTCATTACATTAAGAGAGAGTTTATTACCTTTAAGCCATTTTTAAACTAGTGCAAGGTCACTGTTGACGGCCTCATTTATCTGAGCGATATCAGAGGATTGATGGCAGATACTCGTGTTGGCATCTAATGCTCGGTGAAAGACCTCATACTGTCTAGCTGCACTGATGAGCCCTGACATTGGGCGAAACCGGTCTGTAGCATGATTTGTGAGGTGCTTGATGATTTCTCTCTCAATGAAGGTTCTAAAGTTTGGCTATCAGAAAGGAGGTCATTAATATGAATGAAGAAAAGAAGGGAACCAAGACATGAACCTTGTGGTACACCAACATCTCCTCAACTGATGTGTCAATGCCATTCACCCTAGATAATTGTTTCCTATTGGTAAGGTAAGATTTGAACCATGCTAACTGCCGCTCCTGAATACCATAATACGCTAGTTTTTTTTACAGAGTATCTCATGATCAACTGTGTCAAATGCCTTTTTTAGGTCAATGAATACGAGTCCCACAAGCTTTCCAAGATCTAGCCCATTGTGATGGATAACCATGACTGTTTAAGCCAGTCTTCTAAGTTCGAGGATAACGGGGAGTTGCAAACTTTGTGCAAATACTAGTTAGTATCACAAGAAAATAACCAATTATTCCCGAAAAAACAAATCAGTGTTTTCAACTGATGATCACAATTGCAGTGGTAATGACGGAGCAGAAACTGCGCGGGAATGCGCGAAAAACCTCATAACTTTGAGCCCCCCTAGCTCCCTGCAAAAGATCCCGAAATTAGGCAACGCTTGATATATTCTTCCTGGGGCCTTATCTGTTGACTTATCGTTTCAAAAAGCTCGTCTACAGTAGAAACCTGCATAAAAGAACCTACAACCTTAGACAAAAGTCTTCAGACACTCTGCCCTTTGGAGGAAATTTTGAGTTGCGATTCCCCTGCCCCAACCCTCATTGAAATGTTGGAAGCCAATGAAAATTCATAGATGAGTTCACACGTCTGTGGTCTTCAATCAACCAATATTGCAATGGGGGGAGGGGGAGGGGGGTCAAGGTAGTAGTTTACTTTTAGGAGAGGCACCTTTCAACACAAAACTCGTGCGTCTCAATGACTTTTGTCTATAATTGTAGGTTTTTCTTAGGCAGCCTGAATCGATTCTTAATGGCTGTTATTCTCAATTCCAGACTGCAAGGTTCGTAAAAGGTTCTTAAATACAGTATACACCTTGCACACATGAATGCTGTATTCAGAACAAGAATACTGAAGAATTCTTTTGACTTCATGACAACAGTTTTAGGTAAGAATCCTTGTTTAAAAATCATGGAGCCTTTTGTACCACTGAAGAATTCTGATCAGAATGTAAGAATTCTTGAAACTTCTGAGGAATTCTGAACATATGACACCTGTTACATAGGAGCCTCTCTCAGTTTCGGCCTTTGGAGGGTTCCTATTTATGACGTGTAAAAGATTAAAAGTTCAGCCTCAAAGTTCTTATAAAAACAGATTATTTTATGCGGGTTTCTACTGTATTCAAATACTTCCTTATCTCAAATTGGTCGATTACATCATCTTATGCAGCGTTTGCTCTGTCAATGGTGGTGGCAGTGGAAAAGCGTTAAGTTTGTTGTGCAGTGCAGAATTCATAGCTAGATTTTATTTAATGCTTCTTAACTTCATATCACATTATGAGCTTTTAAGGAGTTGTCTGCACTGGGCGGGATTCTTAGGTTCGGCAAAAAGAGAAAAATCAATGTGAATTCAGCTGGTTACGAAGATGTGTGCTTCTCCTGATACCAGTCATAGTGATACAGCATTTGAAATAGGAAACTTGTCTAAACAGGTGTACAAAGAGAGACAATTTTGTTGATCAAACAGGGAAGATCAAAGACATTTAACCTGCTCATTGTTTTCAAACGAATTTATACGCGATGAAGAATGGGGATCAAAACTGGTATCTAAGACACCAGCACACACTCTTCTCACACTTCAACATCCAATAAAAACACGCCAGATATAAGCACGATAACTTCTATAATTGCAAATCGACAGCCTTATTCATTTCACGAAATATCCTAAGTTTAGTATTCCAACATCAAGGATTTGTCAACATTACCAAAGATGCAGTTGATTTTCACAGCCATAGTTTTCTGTGTATTGTTTTCCTCTTTCCTCGCGGAGAATAATGTGATCAAAAATGGCGCGAAGACGGCGAAAAATGAACCTAAACATCCAAAGATAATTGCTTTCAACAAAAATGCACATCTTAGGCCAACGAAGTGCCAAGGTAAGAAGACATTACACTAACAAATCGTAGCTTAGATGATTGATCGTGGGATTCTTTCAATAAACTAGACTTACAATTAGATTTAAGGTTATTTCCGATGAAGCAAAGAAGTTAAAGGGAATAGACATAGCTATATCGGCAAGCTGCTATAAATACGCTTCGTTACCAAGAGTACGGCACATATTTGCATGATTCAAGTTCTATTTGAAAGCCGAAATAATCAAGGTATTTTGTGATTTTCGCCGCCGACTTACCAGCCCTAGAAGTATAGGTAAATTGAACTTTGATCAACTAAAAACATTGATCAAATCGTAATAACCCTTCTCACCCAGAGCAATAGGCAATTGGCATTCCACCTCTCTCAAGAGTTATAAGGCATTAATTTTTTCAATCCCGTGGCAATAAATACAAGGTGTCTCAAAAATTGTTCAACGTTTGAAGAAACATTGAAAAATAATGATAGCATGAACAGCCTCATGGGAAGAAAACCCTGTCCCTATGATTATGAAATGATTTTAGAGACCAGAATCTTGCAAATCGGTTGAAAATTCACTAAGTTGCGAACTTTCAAAGATCAAAAACATACAATAGCTAAAATCAGAGACCCCCAGATTACTTGTAATGGAAAAACCTCGAAGACAGAGGTAAAAGAAGCCTTTCCAATGTCATACCTCTCGCTGATATCAAAGCAAACAAAATAGGACTTCTAAAGTAATCTAGTCCTTGCGATCTTTGTCAAAATTTGCTTAACATTGCATATGTCCAACAACGGTGATTCAAAACATACGCAACAAGATACTGAATCTATTTCCTCAAGGCATCCATATGCTTGAAAGTTAGGTTATCGAAAACCTGTTCAAATCCCATTTGGTTCGTCGAACAATTTTCTTATGAAAAATTGCATTATAATAATTGTTCTGTGTTAGGAGTCCTTTATGATTTGATTAATGTCTTAGGCCCATTAGCAGTCATTTTGCAACCATGAATTTATGTAAAATTGAATTTACCTTTATTTCTAGTGCTCGTAAGACTGGGAGAAAAATCACAAAAATACTTGAATCGTTCGGCTTTTAATCATTTAAATCTGTGAAGTCCTCTTGCTGCTGTCAATTTTCTAACGTGGGAACTTTATCCTGGCTTACGCGGTATGAAAAAACTTTGTTTCTTTTCAAAATTCGCTTTCTAATGACTTTACATTGCTCTAAATCGTCGACTTTTTGGCATTACTGTGAAGTATGTGAATGTAGGGATTCATGTTCAGCCATAGCTTCTCTTACGCAATTACACAAGGTCTTATTCTAGTCATTTCACATCCAGAACAACGTCAGGTGGTAGGTGACTAGACTGATAACTTTCGGCTAAGTTTTGCTCCATTGAATTGAATTGCTATTTACTGTTATAGTCAAAATGGGTATAGTGGGGGCATCGTTGGGGTAAATGGAGCGAAAACAAGGACGAATGTAATAAGTCTAGTAGGTGACCTCGTTTGTTTCCAGTCGGGATTCAGGAAGGTTATGAGTTTGAGTCTTAGGCTACCTGGCCGATTGGAGAACTAGAACATTAAGCAGCCCATCTTCAAAGAAAAGCTCTGTACGGGCTTAACTCCATGAGATGTGATGCCAGCAGGGGTGACCAAGAGTTGCCCTTCCTTCGGCAATGAGCCAATGGGGACTCCTCAAGCATATATTATTCAAAAATGTGGTGCTAATGAGTCGATGATAGAAATCCAATGATAACCCGAGAAGTTTATAATTGGTATCACGAAATAATCTTACAAATCTCGAATTTAAAATGAATGCAATGAAAGTCAGTACAAAAATCTTGCAAGTTGGTAACTTTCATTTTAAATACTAGTCACCACGACCCACTTTGTCTATGGGATATCTAAAATTCTGTAAAGTCGCAAGAATTCGACTTGAAAAGCTATTAGTAAATGCTTTGAAAGTCACTACAGCTACAAGTATACTGCAAAATTACAAAGAGTAATTATGACCATTTTCTAAAAAGGCTTTAATACTGTTTGTTTGCCTCTTGTTTTGATTCCACAAGCTATCTAGTACCAACATACATATACCGGTTGAGTCAAAAAAAAGTTTCGGCGTTTGGAGAGCTGTGGAATAAAAAGTATGTGACCGACATTCAAAACTAAAGTGTTAATCTATCACTCAAAGGCTAACTTAGATGACAAAATTTTTTTTGATAAAATCAAACATCTTTGAGACCCAACAATCATCAAAATGCTTGTAAGGGGTTTGTATGGGAATCGAGAATTCCACATTCCATTCTGGTCCATGATTTATGTGGCATTGAAGTTTGCATTGCCAGTTTTGAGATGCTGAATTCGAATTTCGATAGACAGTAAATTATGGACCAGAATGGAATGTGGAACTGTTGTTCCCAAACATGCCCCTTTCCAGCATTTTCCTCATTTCTAAGCTTGTAAGATGAGGGATACTTCCAAACAAAATTTTCTCATCTAAGTTGACCTTTGAATGATAGATGAACATTTCGGTTTTGAATATCGGTCACATACTTCTTATTCCACAGCTCTCCAAATGCCGAAACTTTTTTTTGACTCACCCGGTAGAGCCGCAGCTAATCTAAACCCTTTGCGTAATTAATTAAACTATGCTAAGTGTTAAGAAAGGTTGGAATATTTCCGGTAGTGTTGCCTCTCAGGCCTCTCCTGAGTTCCACAATGATAAACACTCGAAATTAGGTCTGTAAAGGCTCGATAGACTCAACTCGATCACAACTATTTACATACTATATACAAGCAAGGTAAAATGTTAAGAGGACTGTACATCAGAATATGTAGGCTCAAACTCGTACGGTATTAGACTTGTCAAGCTCAGTAGAATCACAAAACTAAAACAAAAATATCATGTCTCTCTATACATACAGTGTCAGTGGGCGTAACTCAACCCAGGGGTAAGAACCTAACTTATCTAACACTAAGAACCGTAATAAATATGAAATTGAATAAGGCAAAGAACCCGGGCCAAACATTACCTTGATATTCCCATTAACTACAAAAAGATACATTGATACATTAGATACAAAAAGAGACATAAAATTAATCTAGGATGCTAATCAATATTTGACCATATTCATGTCGGTAAGCAATGCACTTACGATCAGGTCTGTCCGAGGTTTTTTCAAACATATACTGGGTGAGTCAAAAAAAGTTTACGCGTTTGGTGGGCTGTGGAATAAAAAGTATGTGACCGATATTCGAATTTGAAAGGTTAATTTATCAGTCAAAGACCTACTTAAATTTTCTTTGGTAATATCCCTCATCCCATAGACCCAGAAATTAGGAAAATGCTGGTAAAGGGCATGCTTGGGAACAAAAGTTCAACATTCCATTCTAGTCCATGATTTACCTTCTGATGAAATTTAAATTCCATATCTCAATCTAGCAATATAACTTCAATGCCACAAAAATTATGGACCAGAATGGAACATGGAATTCTCCATTACCGTACAAATCCCTTACATGCATTTCTCTAATTGTTGGGTCTTAAAGATATGCGATCTTACCAAAAAATTTTCTAACCAGTAGTCCAATTTTCAGCTCCTGTCTCCGTGCAAGGAAGCTCACACCGCTAATGCAATAAATGAATACCGATGAAGCCATCTTAATTACAATTGCTCAGAATCAACTTTTACTATGCTTCTACATATGCTTCCTCAATGATTTCAGGAAGGCTATTTCACATTGCTGAAAGTGAATCAATCTTTCCCTGAAAATTGTAAATATTAGCTACAAAATCAAATTTTGGTAATTCTCACACGTAAAGCAAACAACACCAAAAGCAACTTGACAGAAGACTGGAGCTGCTTTCTTTTAGTCTAGCTACATGGCTGTTGTTTGTATTTCCTTGCTAGTATCATTAGCTATGTTTTATGGACAGATCGCGCACAAAGCACATCTGGCATTCGCTAGTCTGTTGGGAACTTCAGTCAGATTTCTGAAAAATTGTCCGTGTGGAAAAGCAAATTGTGTTGAAATATCCTCTTGCAGGAGTAGAAAACAGATTTAGTCACACAACTCTTACATCGAAGAGGCCTTGTGATATCGTCCTCTCTTACTTCAATTCTACATCTTTTGTGGCATTTAGATAGCATTTATATAATTGATAACGGAGTTTAAAACTGCTTTTAGATTTACTATAGAGTACCAATAGAGAAATGTTTTTTTGCAGTATGCAGGGTACTCGTCACAGAATTGATGATAGAGTTGAACAAAACTGCAGGTGTACGCGACACATTCCATTTATCCAGTATGTTAGATGATGATGATGTTACAAGCAACAGCAAAAAGATCGACTACCATAGATCGTAAGTCAGGAATACATTGATTGATCGACAAATGATTCTCCGCAGGGAGTCGTATCGACGCTATCAAAGGCATCGGTATTTAACATAGCAAATCATGTGTCGCAAAACAGCACCCAAGAATAGTTGAACCGTGGATGAAAGGACACCCAGTGTGCATCAGTGTGAAATTTGATCAGTAACAGGCCATCTTAATATATTGTTTTTTGTATTTTGAATTTATTTTTACTTGGCAGTGCGCTACCTTACCAACGTTTTGTGATTTCTAAAATTTCCGTAGTGTGCCACCTTGAGTAAGGTATTGCTCATGCTATTGATGTACCAATACGATATTTATTTTTCATATTTCATATTTAATTCTTTAAGGAGGGTTGCCCTTCAGCAAGTTGATTTTCAAGGGGCCCTCCAATAAAAACATTAATTACAATATATAATATAAAAGGAAAAAAGCTATTAATTAAATTAAACTATAAAACCTTATTTACAATATCTAAAACTTATATACAATAATGTTCAAAATTTACAATAAGAGTGAAAGGAAAAAGTGTCTAATGACATCTGTTTCTAAATAGTTTTTTTGAAACTATACAGAGAGGTTGCCTGCTTTGACTCGGCTGACAGGCTATTCCATAGCTTAGCACCTCTATAAGAGAAACATTTCTAGCCGTTTGTAGACCTTTTCATCGGAAACCTCAAGTCGGTCCCCGTAATGCGAAGACTGTATGCTGAGCAGAGCAATTTTCGGGTGAACAGGTCACATAGATATTGTGGAGCCAGCTCATTCAGGGACTTGAAGACCATTGTCTTTGCTTCACTGGAAATCAGTTGGTCAGCGGTCTTCCATCCCAGCTTTTCGATAAGAGGTCTGCTTGGGGCATCGAAGCAGCTGTTCGTTATTATCCTAGCAGCAAGCTTTTGAAGTTTTTGTAGCTGAGTAATTTCACTTGAACCAGCGCAGCCCAAGACAGAACAGCAGTATCGAAAGTGAGGCTCCACAATATCTGCATAGAGAGTTTGCAAAGTTTCTTTCGGAAGAAAAGACTTGGCATGTTTTAGAAATCCTATTGCCCTGGAGACCTTGGCAGAAACTGCCTTGATCTGTTCTTTCCAATCCAAAGAACAGTCAATTTGCAAAGTCAATTGTCAACGATAGATCAGGCATTTGCAAAGTCAAAAAGTTATGGTGAATTTTGGTGTTATTAGATCATGGTGTTATTAGTGAAGCTTAAGCCATATCCTTTGCAGGCAAAATATCCAAAAATCCCAATCTGTGTGAAGCGAAAATTTAAGTCCAGTGCTTTCCTGTTGCTTGCTTTCAAAAGTGCTTTCAAAGTGGTATTCTAACCTATCTGTCAGAATACTTCTTTAAACCAAGATCTCTTTGTGGAGTTACTTCATTGAATAACTTGTGCAACGGAGAATGCTACTTTCAGAAGCTGTTTTGGCACTTTGGGCGCGAGCAGAAATTTTATTTTTCACGTTGAAAAGAAAATTACGGCTGAGTGACCATTTATTGTTCAAAGTTCCACTCGCTCGCTCGCAAAGTGCCGCTGTATGGAAATTAGGCTTTACATTGTACATGACATTTGTACACTTCTTCAAGGAAGAAATAATTTAATATGGCTGAATTAAAGGAGAAACTATTGATACAGACAGGAAAAGCACAGTGATCCAGCTAAAGGAAGAAAGTACAAAATATCGGAAAAATAATATTTTGTCAAAACATTCATCGTGATGTATGGTCTGAAAGAGGATATCTTGAGGATCTAAATAAAGCAAAAAGTAAACTTCTGTGACTTCGGAGTCAGGAGATATTTGCTCGCAAAGTTGGATGGAATTGACATTGTTTACTTTTAATGTAACTTTTGGTAGATTTCTACAGATGGCTCGTTTCAACAACAAATTCATGTGCTAATATCTCCGCCCAGGGTTATCCGATTCTAGCTCTGTTTTAATTGATAGAACTACAAATCTGCTCATCAAGCAGTCGGTACGCATTCTTTTGTTTTCTTGTTATTTTTCTTACATGTGCTTAATTTCCTGAAATTGACACCAAAAATGCGTAATTTGAAATTAAAAGTACCAAATAAAAATTAAGGAAAAGTAAGTCTACCAAACCTAGATTTTATCAAAGTAGCACATTTCAGCAGGTAGTCTGCCAAAGCAATCATTCAGGATCGTACAGGGAACAAAACTGTGTTATTTTCAATGTGTCCACTACCCCTTTTTTTACAACTTTTGACCCCCCATTATTGTGATGGTTACCTTCAGACAAACGGAAATCCTGCAGCCCAGACTTAAGATATACAATCCTGAATGGTTTTATCCTCTTTAACAAGTGCTCTGACATAAGTAAGCGAAGATTTGAATTCACAGCCTCCTCCGCAGAGGCATTTGTGGCATTTTTTACTGAACTGTCTTGAGTCATGGGGGAGCATGGTCTGAAAATGCGATCTTAGCCTTGAACATGCACATCAGGAACATTTTGTAGGCAACCAGCTTCAAGGCAAGGCAATATTATATGGAAAATGTTGTTTCTGGTGTTTTTGTGAGGAATATGATCATCGTACTTCAGCATTTACAATAAAATGAGTTGTTATGGTGTCTACGTGATAAAACTTCGCAGTTCCAACTCTACCAGTTTTGAAGAGCCATTGCTGATGACATCTACAACTTTGTATTGATCATTTCTATCAATACGAGTCGAGAAAGCAATAAGTATATCATTTTTACAATCTTTTTTCAATTATATACAGATAGGAGTCTCAATACTTAAGAAAATTCAACTAAACAACTACAAAAAGACTCTGCGGAGGAGCCAGTGAATTCAAATTTTCTCTCACATATGCCAGAGCACTTGCTAAAGAGGATAAAATCCTTCAGGATTGTTTATCTACAGTTTGGGCTGCAGGATTTCCGTTTGTCTGAAGGTAAACATCAAAATAATGGGAGGTCAAAGGTAGCAAAAAAGTGGTAGTGGACACATTGAAAATAACACAGCTTTGTTTCCTGTACGATCCTGAATGATTGCTTTGGCAGAGTATCTGCTGAAATGTGCTACTTTAATAAAATCTAGGTTTGGCAGACTTATTTTTTCTTAACTTTTTTATTGAAACATTTACGGCTGCGTAAATGTGTTTTAACGACAAGGCGAGGGCGCATTTCTGACCTCGCCTCGTACCCAGTCCTCTAGCAGTCTAGGGCGTGTCGCGCACGCCACTAAAATTTCTCGCCCCGTTACTAATCGTCTCATTGTCAATTTGCTCTGCTCCGTTCAGTCAAGAAATCTTTGTCGTAATCATCAAAACTTAAGAATGTCTGCCCAAGACGCTCAAGAAGTCATTAGGGGTAAAGAGCGCCGGCTATCTCGTTTCGATTGGTTTCGTAAGACGAAAAACACATTGCAATTGCGTTGTGCTGCCTACGGCCTGTCTACCGTGGGCAAGAAAGCCAATCTGATCGACAGACTCTATGCACATCTTCACCCTGCCACATTAGAAGATGGCCAAGGACCTTCTGGTATAAGTAACAATGACGCCAACAGTTCTGCGTCAGAGAATGAGGACGAAGACGCAGACATGGATCGCAACCATACAATTTCCCGCCCTCCCCATCAACGAGACATCATCTCCGACGACCATCTCCGCCAGTTGATCCGCCAGGAAATGTCCCTGCATCAGCCAATTTCACAAGCCTCCACCAACAACCAGCAGCCAGTGCAAACGACATCTACCACAATTGCGTTGCAACAAATCACCCCCCAGCCACTCTCCCCTGCCTCAATGCTGCATACATCACCAGCTCCTGGCCTGCTCTCCCACTGAACCACTTTACCAGTGCAAACTCAGTTTGGTTTCAATCAGCATCCACTGGCGGCAGTCCAAACTCAAAGCTCATCGCAAGCCACAGGTATTTCCATTCAATCTCTTACCAGTACCTCTCTCCTTCCACCTCTCTCTGAGGAAGTTACCAAAGAGATTAAAAATAAAGAATTCATCAACTTTAATACCCTGCTACCAAGCGTGTTGTATGATGCTTCATCTGAGCTTGAAAACCTTTACTTAAAGGTCAACCCATCTCCTAGCGGGGAGCAGAGTCTTTCTTTCTCATCTAAAAACGACAGAAAGAAAAAGATTATCGATGCGTCTTCCTGGCTTGAAGCCTGGAACATCTATATTCGTGCGATGGTGCATTTCCACCCAGAATTAGCACCTGAGCTTTTAGTGTACCAGGAGAGTATCTGTACATACCAAAGGTTGTATCCTACCTCGGCCTGGTTAAAACATGATGCTGCCTTTAGAATGAACAATGCCACAAACAAGGCTCTTTCCTGGTCTCGTCAAGATGAATACGCCTTTAACCGCTTTATTCGTTGCCCTACCGTAGAAAGTTCTCCCAGGTGTTTCATTTGCTCCTCTCCACAGCATCTGGCAAATACATGCCCCCAAAAGCGTTTTCGTGTCAAACAAGAAGCCCCAGCGTCTCCACAATTTAGTCCACGCCAATCATCTTCAAGCTCCCCGTCATTTTGCAAATATTTTAACATTGCCAGATGCACAAACCAAAACTGCCGATTTGCCAATAAATGCCGCAATTGCCAGGGGAACCAGCCAGCCTTTTCGTGCAGAAGCCCTACTGAGTGAATTCAATGCATTGCCTCAAAAAGCCCGTACACCGTTGAACATAAAAGACTTGGAACAAGAGTTGCAACTATATACGGTTAATTTGAAAGAAAACTTGGTTTCTGCATTAAAAAACGGTTTTAACATCGGCTATAAAGGCCCTAAAGGTCTTTATCAAACAATCTAAAATCGGCCCCTTCTCATCCAGAAGTTTTATTTGACAATATCTTATCAGAACTCAAAGCAAATCAGGTGGCGGGTCCATTTTTTGTGCCACCACTTCCAAATTTCCGCACGTCCCCAATCGGGGTTGTACCGAAGAAAGACTCAGCAAAATTTCGAACCATAACAGACTTATCCTCTCCTCGCGGTACATCGGTAAGTGATTTCATCCCAGACTCAGAATCCGTCGTACATTTTAATCACTTTGACGAGGCCGTAAAATTGGTTGCAAAGTTAGGTAAAGGTGCACTTCTCGCAAAACTAGACGTTAAAAGCGCTTTCAGAATTTGCCCGGTTCGTCCTGAGGATTGGCACCTTCTCGGTTTTATGTTTGAGGATATGTACTTTGTGGATCTTTGCTTGCCTGTTGGCTTAAGATCTTCCGTTAATTGTTTTTCCCTATTAGCCGACGCAGTATTATGGATTTTGAAAAACAATTATTTGACCGAAAACGCAACCAATTACTTAGATGACTACTTTTTAGCTGGTCCGGGTCAGTCCCAGAAATGCAAAGAACAGCTAAACCTAGCCATATCGGTATCTACAAAGTTGGGTATACCTCTTGCCCCAGAAAAAGTCGTCGGCCCTAAAAACATACTAACTTATCTCGGAATCGAAATAGACTCGTCGAAAATGGAACTTCGTTTGCCTGCTGGTAAAATTCAAGAAATATCTCAGATTCTTGTACATTTTAGAAAGAAAAAGAAGTGTACCAAACGTGAACTCTTGTCTCTAATTGGCAAGTTATCTTTTGCATCAAAAATTATTCTGTCAGGTCGTACTTTTCTTCGACGCCTAATTGACCTATCGACCACAGTTAAAAACTTATCCCATCGTATTTCATTAAACCATGAAGCGAGGGAAGACATAAACTGGTGGTTACAGTTTCTACCATCATGGAACGGCAAGCAAAAAATTCTAGAAAAAACAACTACGCCATGTCCCTCCCTGAACTTATACACGGAGTCATCAGGGCAAATCGGTTTCGGCGTATATTTTGACGGTCAATGGGTTGCCAAAAAATGGCCTGCTGAGTTTTGCGATTACTCAATACAATGGAAAGAGTTGTTTCCCATTTATCTTGCTTGTTTCATATGGGGAAATCAATTTCACGAAAAAAGGCTCTTGTTTCATTGTGATAACTTGGCGATAACAAATATATGGGCATCCGGATCTTCGAAGTGTCCTAAGATTATGTCTCTGGTCCGCAAAATGTTCTTTCTCGCAGCAACCAACAAGTTTACTGTAAATATTACACATATCGAAGGGACAGATAACTCTTTAGCAGATTCCTTGTCTCGGTTCCAGATGTCCAGATTCCGCCAATTAGCACCAATGGCAGCAGAGCAAGGGACAGAAATTCCACCCGAAGCTTGGGAAATCTGAAGGTTGAAATGTATCATTTCCAAGCTCAGGCGATTGCTAAAAAGTCACGAAAAACATACGATCAAGGCCAATCACCGTACATTCAATTTTGTTCCAAATTCAATTTGTGCCCGTACCCATTAGAAGAACAGACGCTACGTTTATTTTGCACATATTTGGCGAGAAGCGTAAGTCATTCTACTATCTTAACATATTTATCATCGATTCGTTTACAAAACATTGAACTCAGCTTCATGCCTGTGTCTGACATGCCCCTGCTTAAAATGGTCCTCCGCGGTATCAAGCGTGAGAAAGGTTCACGGGCTAGGCTCAAACGGTCCCCAATCACATTAAATTTATTGAAATACTTGAAACATTCCTTACGTTTATCACAATATTCGTCATCTGACCAGTTAATGTTATGGGCTTCTTTCACCACGGCGTTCTTTGGTTTCCTAAGAGCATCCGAGTTTTGCTCCGAAAGTCAGTCTTCGTACGATCAATTAAAAACTCTTCTCGTCCAAGATGTCGAAGTTACTCCAGAAGCAATAACTGTTAACTTGAAATCATCAAAAACTGATCAATTTCGTGAAGGAAACAAAGTAAGACTGGCCCCGTCGGGTAAATCAATCCGCCCATTTCGTGCTCTGAAGAATCACTTGGCAAACTGTAGTACTCAAAACAAGCCTTTGTTTTCGTTTGTAAATAACACGTATCTATCAAGAGAAATGCTTTCAAGGATTTTGAAAAGCTTATTACCTCAGTCATGTAACCCTCAGTTGTATTCATCGCATAGCTTTCGCATCGGCGCCGCCAGTTGCGCCGCAGATAAGAATACCCCCGTCTGGCTAATCAAATCTCTTGGCAGCTGGTCCAGCGACTGCTACCAGGACCACGTTCGTGTAAACCCGGACCTTCTCGACCAAATTCCGAGCTTGTTAACATCATAAGAGGTACGGAGGTGTAATTAGTGGCTTAATTTTGTCTGCCGGCAAGGAGTGGTAGTTTTGGGCGTATCTTGGCGGTTAGGCCACCATACAATAATGGCGGCAGAAGTTGCGGGAAAATCCAACCAAACAAACATTCGATTCCTCAACGTGAAATATCTCACGTTCAAGTCCAGAGTCCAAGCTGTTAATTACAAGCCATGACTATGCTAATATTTCTTTGCAAGTCAAGCATTCTTGACAACAACACGCACTTAGTTACATCCAAAAATATCTTGTCAGAATTTTAATTCAATGATCTGTTGTGCAAAAGTTAATTACCGATACGACCGAGTACACTGCTACTCAATGCCTCTGTGTTAGCCTGAAAGTTTGTATTTGCGTAAAACGAAAGAGCCGCGGGCGTTAATGAAACATTTACGGCTGCGTAAATGTGTTTTAACGACAAGGCGAGGGCGCATTTCTGACCTCGCCTCGTACCCAGTCCTCTAGCAGTCTAGGGCGTGTCGCGCACGCCACTAAAATTTCTCGCCCCGTTACTAATCGTCTCATTGTCAATTTGTTCTGCTCCATTCAGTCAAGAAATCTTTGTCGTAATCATCAGAACCCCTTCCCTCCCTCCCTTTAGGCAATTCTCAAGCCATGGGCATCGGCTAGCCCTTTCAGCTGGTCTGGAAGGATAGTTGTTGCCCCTAGCATGGTCGTATCGTTGTTTTATCTGTTAAACCTTGCTCCCATTTCAGGAAGTCTCAGAAGCAAGCACTGAGTTAACAATTTTATACACAAGGTGCAGGTGGTTTCGCCAATCGGGCGCCTGTACCTAGTCAAACCCCCCTCGTTCATCCCGGTTTCCCAAAAACACCCCCCAAATTTCCTTTGAAGAAAGTCGTTAAAAGAAATAGAAAGTCTAACCATAGCAAAGTCTTACATTTAGATCGAAAGTAGTCTTGAGTTGTGTTGTAACCGTTGTGTTAAATGGAGAAGTCTCTGAACCTAAGTTGAAAATGTAGTTTGAGTGGTATTCCATTCGTTGTGCTAGACGGTGAAGTATCCAAACGAAATCGCTCTCGCAAGCCAGTCACCCACTAGAGAAGTCTCTAAAAGTTGAAAAAGTATACCGAGATGGTTTCTTGCCTTGTGTTTAAAGGAGAAGTCTCCAGACAAATCCCCCTCGTAGTCGGTTACCCGGTGGAGAAGTCTCCACAACTAATTCGAACTGTAACCCTTCGTCCCATTATGCCCCACGCGTTGTCAAATGGGTTCCAATCTGAGTTCCTCCTTGCAATCCAAATAGAGAAGTCTCGATACGATAACCAAGCGGTTTAGTTTGTTTGGTCAGTGTTGTATCGTGGTGAAAAGAATAAAAAATAAGTAATATAAAACGTCCTCCAATCAGTAATATCACTAGAAGAGAAGTCTCTCAGATAAATAGAAGCTAAGCTTGGGAAAGCGTCGTTTGTGTAATTCAAAACAGAGAAGTCTCTATGCATAGAAGAAAAAAGGAATTCGGGTACAGCAAAGTCCTTTGTTTAAGCACTCAAGTTCCCACGCCCTCTGGCAAATCTGTCTGCCCAGTGAAAACCTTCTGGGCAAACATGTATTCCACAGTAACCCAGTTCCCAAGTAGAGAAGTCTCTGCATCATAATTGAAACATACATTGGTTTTGATGGTATACAAGTCTAAGTCAAGTTTAGTTGTTGTATTGCTTTATCGAATGGAGAAGTCTCCACATTACACATGTCAGTCTGGATCCTATCTCTAAAATTCGGTGTAGCCACTCAATCTCCAGTAGCAGAGGAAAGTCAGCATCAAGTGGCGGTTAGGCCACCATACAATTATGGCGGCAAAAGTTGCGGGAAAATCCAACCAAACAAACATTCGATCCCTCAACGTGAAATATCTCACGTTCAAGTCCAGAGTCCAAGCTGTTAATTACAAGCCATGACTATGCTAATATTTCTTTGCAAGTCAAGCATTCTTGACAACAATACGCACTTAGTTACATCCAAAAATATCTTGTCAGAATTTTAATTCAATGATCTGTTGTGCAAAAGTTAATTACCGATACGACCGAGTACATTGCCACTCAATGCCTCATTACTTGTGTTAGCCTGAAAGTTTGTATTTGCGTAAAACGAAAGAGCCGCGGGCGTTAATTGGTACTTTTAATTTCAAATTACGCATTTTTGGTGTCAATTTAAGGAAAATAAGCACTTTTAAGAAAATAACAAGAAAACAAAAGAATGCGTACCAGAAGAGGCAGTGACCGACTTCTTCATAAGCTGACATGTAGCTCTATCAATTAAAACAAACAGAGCTAAAATCGGATAACACTGGGCGGAGATATTAGCAAATGAATCTGTTGTTGAAACGAGCATTCTGTAGAAATCTATCAAAAATTACATGAAAAGTAAACAATGTCAATTTCATCCAACTTTGCAAGCAAATATCTCCGGACTCCCAAGTTACAAGAGTCTACTTTTTGTCTTATTTTGAACCTTAAAGATATCCTCTTTCAAACCATATATCACGATAAATGTTTTGACAAAATTTTATTTTTCTGATATTCTGTACTTTCTTCCTTTATTTTCGCATTCTGGATCACTATGAAAAGTAGTCTTGGCTATTTTCACGTAAACCAATCCATGAAGTCTCGAAAAGAATTAACTTGATCAAAATGTAAAATCTTGAATGTTAAAAGCAATACTGTCTTGTTGGGAAACACTTAGAATTGACTTATATGTACAAAGTGGGGGAGATTATCACAAGAATCATCCATTATCATATCAACATGCAGAAGGACAGAGATGTGCAGTGATACGCTGAAAGAAGTAGGATGTTGACACAAGCTGAAAAGCATCTAAATAGTGCTAGTGTTAGGATTACTACAATAGATACTAGGTTCCAGGCCTCTTAAAATGCAAGCGGAAGAAGTTCAGTTGTGCCCACGATTTACAGCTACGCTTTTTCGCTCCTTGATTCTCCGCATTCTTTGATTTGCTGATATTACTTGGTCAAAATGGACTCGTAATATTACTCTTAACAGGCGGGCCCATATTTTCAAAATGGCCTAATCTAGCGGGAAATCTCAAGCACTCAACAAAGGGTGTGTTTGATTGGTGCCAATTCTGAAAACGGTAGACTTGGAAGACTCGGAATTTGTGTTTGATTGACTACCAAATTCCGAAAACGGCAGGTTTGGCAGGTTTGGAAGGCCTGCCGAACCTTCTGCTCGAACAGGCAGAAGGTTTGGCAGACCTTCAAGAGATTCTCGTTTTCATTTGCGAAACTTTGAAAACGAGGCGAATTTGCTCGTGCTGCTATGGCAATTGAGTCAGTTCAGTCTTTGTTGCCAAGTACCAGACTCGTCTTCGTGTTTTTCAACTGGAGACCTCGTTTTCGCCAGGTTGAATCTGAAATCTGCTGTTTTGAAGAATTTTGTGTTTGATTGGGCACTCTGTTTCTGTCTCTGCGAAGTCTAACGTTTTCAGAATTTGGTAGGTTTGGAATTACCAATCAAACACGCCCAAAATCGCTCCAAAATCTATCATAAAGAGCCTGAATATTGAAAAAGAAACTTTTAGTACGAAGAATGATGTTGTCGTGACCTACAAACCGCAAAATGCTTACCTTTCAGGCAGTAATCTTCCTCTGTAGAAACAAAATAGATCCATCGAAGCTGCGAGAACCCTAGACCTCATCAACGACTTTTTTTCATAAAGCCTGGTTTTCATTAAATCGTAATTCATCGCCGATAGTCGGCGATCCATCGCCGATGAATTACGATTTATGAAAACCAAGTTCATGGGAGCATCGGCGATCATCGGCGACCATCGCCGATAAGGTTTCAAAATCAAAAAATGTTGTTTTCCACAGCACATCGGCGATCATCGCCGATGTTGCAAGCCAACAATTTCATAAGAAAACAGAACATCGGCGATGGGATCGCCGATAATCGCCGATGAATTACGATTTAATGAAAACCAGGCTTAAAACAGCAACAACTGTCTGAATAGCGCATCCTGATTGGTTGAAAGCGAAATTATAGCGGTTTGATTGGTGCATACGGAATCACTCTACGCAGGCCCACCCTTCAAGTGTAATATCATGAGTTCCTTTTGACGAAGTGATATCAGCAAAATCAAAGAACGTAGGGAATAAAGGGACGAAAAGGCATAAACTATCTACGATTCGCCCGTATTTCGGACGGCTGCACACATCATTCGAAACACCGAAAAATATCTGTTCTGTAGATGTGAAATGTGTATGCATAGTTTGAGATACCAAAAATATAAGTCCATAGATACGAGAGGTGTATTTAAACCGCAAGAAACATAAAATCTAAAGCATCGAAAAACCTGTATTTGATAGATGTGAGAGGCTAATGCAAAGTTTGAAATGCCTAAAAGTTCTATGTAATAGATATGAGGTGCATACGTAACTAAAAACCGAACAACACATTTAACTGACGCTGGAAGGTGTAGACACTAACGCGTGTAATGTGTGTAATGGACCAGATAAGAAGAGGAAAGAGAATAACGAACGGATGAGGGAGAAGAGACATCAAGAAAATACACAAGAACTATGGTAGTCTTCTCGAACTTTTTAGTTGTGTATATCGGACTAAATTCCTCTTCTTTATGTTTTGTGTTATACTCGTATCAGATCGTAGACATATATTTGAGAGATTATACATAAAGTGATACACCAAAAAGCATCATTTAACAACAGTGCGGACTATCATCACGAGAATTTAATTGCTGGTACTGGTCTCACAATTTGTAGCAGTCTCTTTACATCAGCCGCTTTAAAGGTCTTGACTGTAGGACCACAGTCTAAGACAGGGGCATCGTGGCACCTGTCTATCAGGGGGGGGGGCCAAGGCCCCGAAATTTCTGAAAAATGATGTTTTTCATTTTCGCCCTTTTTCCTTTTGCCAGACGCTCGCAATGAGTAAAGGAAAAATGTAGGATTTATTAGTGATATGTTCGGATTGGGTCCATATCAACCACCCTGAAAAGAACAATCTTCCTGGGATGAGGCTCAGTGGTCAGACCAGTACGGACGAAAATCATGTTCGGGGTGCTGATACCAAATACGAGCGAGGCAAGGAAAAATGGGGGTCCGGGGGTTCGCCCCAGGAAAAATTTTTGCGACCGCACCCTTCAGATCGTTGGAAAGTGCCCCTTTTCGTAAAGAAGTCGCCATTGAAAGAAGCGGTAGATTTTGACTAACGGAAGGCTTTCTTGGGAAATATTTAAATACCTTAGAAATAGATGGGTATTTACTGTAGCTGAATGAAATATAAGCAAGATAGCTTGATAACTTTGATAACTTTATGATAGCTTCATTTCTGCAAATATTCTTTTCCATAGGCTTGACTAGAGACTTTTTCAAAGAAAGTGAGCGAATTTGAAGCTGAAGCGAAAACATCCTATACAAAATGCATAGCCCATGGTTTCTGTTTTTGATGTGAGCAATAACTATCAGTCGTCAAAAACTCTCCATGTTTCAAAGGCTATGGAACCGTAGTATTTTATCAACTTAACTTTTCTAGTGCTATCTGACAATATACATTTAGACCTCCCTGTTTAAATCAGCAATGTCTCCCGAAGCAATAAGCTTTTATCGTACAAGATCTTCGCAATTTTTTCGAGGCACTGGTACACATCGTATAAACGCTGCTAAGAACAGAACTAATATCTGGAAAATGTCTATGAAATAATAACGAAAAGGGCAGATGTTGTGGGAAGAACTGAAAGCGATGCAAAAAGATCTAAACTGAATGTACTTTGCGCAAGCCCAAAGTCAGTGATTTTCCGACAAAACCTTAAAATTTCCGAAAAATTGGACGATCTGAATTCTAGGGGGGCCATGGCCCCCCTGCCCCCCTCGGCCATGACGCCCCTGGTCTAAGATAGCACAAGGGAGCAATTCTCAACTTGTTTCCACATATCACCTCTTTTAGCGTATCAAACTTCCCACCTCTGTCAATCTGGCATCACAATATGCTGGCACCACAATTTGTACAATTCTTTTTGGTGTTAACGGCCCTAACTGAAATGCCAATGGACCTTTTAGCTATTCTACAAAAAAGCATGGATCGAGTGATATTTTTATACAATTTTATACGCGAGGTTCGATTGAGTGGCGTTAGAGCTCGATCTCAATTGTGCACATTCGAAAATTCTACAAAATGTACTGAAATATCGTTCGATTTACGTTCATATTCAGAATATCTTAAAGGTCTATTGAATGATGTCAGTAGGGATTGACTTTGGACATATTCTCCATCCATAGAGAAATTCGATTGATGGACAGTATGGAGAAAGTTTGCATGAACACCCAGAACTACAAAGCAATAGCTGGACCTGACTTTCCATATCTAAAAGGAGGTAAGAAAAAGTAATCTTTCCTATGCTGGCAAGCAAGAAGACATTTGTATCTTGAGAGGAAATCCCTTCAAAAGCCCCTAAAACTGCCGAGCATGAATTATAAATTCGTCGCTTTTGTTCGGTTTTATTTTCATGCCTTACAGCAGCAGCATTCTGTGGTATGCTTGTACGCTCTGGGGAGTATAAAATCCCCCATAGTAGTAATTCCTTTATGCCTTCAAGAGGATACCACATGGCATTGCGTATTCATAGTCATACGGCTGTTAGCCAGATGTTTCAGCAAAATTTATTCTTGAAATTTCTTAATAGTTTCTTTGCAGAAAGGTCAATTTCTGTCCAGTAAATAATTCATTTTAGTTGAAAATACTGGTTC
The DNA here is from genome assembly GCA_964019985.1 of Aurelia sp. 4 Dawson et al 2005. Classification (NCBI taxonomy): domain Eukaryota; kingdom Metazoa; phylum Cnidaria; class Scyphozoa; order Semaeostomeae; family Ulmaridae; genus Aurelia; species Aurelia sp. 4 Dawson et al 2005. Next base: position 17,493,454 of record OZ026493.1, on the reverse strand, counting down.
TGGCTATTGAATAAGATATCAGTTAACATCACTGCTTTGATGTTCTGGGAACAGCGGCCTTCCAAATGGCGTACAGGTTTTAAACACCCACTGGCATCTTGGTAGGTTTTGTCACCTTTCAAACTCTGCAAGAAGAAAGTATATCTCGCTGAAAATTTGCGCCTTGTACCAGCTACAATATCTTGACAAATGAAGGGAAAGGAGACAAGCCCAGTTTGGGGAAAAAGTTGCAAAATTTCAATATCTTGCAAACTTTTCTCGCAGAGAAGTGTTATTTGATATTGTTTATTATCATTCTCATGTTTAGATGGAAATTGTGTGCCAACCATTGTGGGCTAATTTGTCAGTAGACAGTACAAAATATCGGTCGCATCATCATCATCATCATCATCATCATCATCATCATCATCATCATCATCATCATCATCATCATCATCATCATCATCATCATCATCATCATCATCATCATCATCATCATCATCATTAATTTATTTACAGTAGGCTAAATAGTTTCAAAATAGCAACATTACTGCTAATTAAGGCCTACAACTTAGCTTAAAATTAAAAGAAAATATATTACAAATCGTTTAAAAAATATAATTGCAACATAATCATGTTGGGTACCCAACCTGTGGTATATATGTTTTGCAAAGTCTACAATGGCAGTTCTCGCCCTTCCAACATTTAATATGGTTTTTGAAAATGGGAAGTGTGCTGGCTTGTTTGACTTTATTTGGTAAAGTCGACCAAAGTCTATATCCAAGAAATGATATAGTCTCTATTCCATATGTTGTTGTATGAACTTTTGGAATCTGCGAGTCGTTACCGTGCCTTAGATTGTAACCAGTATTGCGCTCAGTGAAAATATCCTTCATAAAAGGAGGACTTAAGCCAGACTTTGTTTTATAAATTTCGGTCATAAGCAACTGTAGATTCTTTACGTGAATAGATACCGAATTCCTTTGCTCCAGAAGAGACTCAAAATCTGTTTGATAGTCTTTGTACGCAAAATGCAATGCTCTTTCATGGATATGATTTATTCTATGATTTAAAGTTCTATCATAGAACATCCACAAATGCTTTTGAATGCATCGTACAAATGCTATTGAATAATCATATGTTCTTAGCTCTTCTTTCGCATGTTGTTCACAAGAGATGCATTTATTTACCATGACATCGCAAGTATCAAAGATCTTATTGCTTACCCGCTTGATTCCACTTCAGTAAAAAGCATGTTTCAAACTGAGCTCGAAAATATGATGGGGAAATCTGGACTAAAAATGAAACTGGATGCACCACAAGACATTGTCGATGATCCTACATTGGAAGTTAAAAGACTGAAAGCTTTCGTAAGTACCCCTTGCTGCGTTATCATCTATTATTTGGGCCAATGAAAAAGGATGTCAGGAGATCTAAATGAGCTTCTGAAAATTTCATGATAGTCTTTTGACGTACGGAGTGTAACGAAGTGGGTCTGTGGGATAATACCCAAATATTTGTAAACGACGGTTGTTACGAGCCTTGCAACAATGCAAGAGGGCACTATTATGAAGCCTCCGTAATAGGGTTTTTCTAGTAACAGTACTGTGCGTACTTTTGGTTCATTGCAGAGTAAGCTGCACAATATTTCAAATGAATCAGCAAGCTGCAATATCTTTCTTTCGATACGGCTAACCTGCAATTCGCTTTGCTTCAAATAACCTATTTTAATCACACAATAATAAAAATGTCAGAGGAGGTGTCATTAAAGCCTTCTTAACCCTAATCCACATGGGGGTTTTCTACCCCCCTTCGAGGATTTTCTTAACCCGTTTCTAAAGGACATCGATTAAGTTCCCCAAACCCCTACTAGCAACACTTTGATCGAAAACACTTTAAACAATAGAACTCAAAGATCATGTGAAATGCCCATATTTGGAAGCGGGTAGAAGAAAAATCATTGTTTTTGATGATTCAATAGAACGATTTGATAAAATCATGAAGTGTTATATACCAAATGAATCAGTAAACGAAGAGCTTTAATCTTAATACCAAGATGTCTGGAATTAGATGACATCGGCATTTCTTCATAACGACGTCATTTTGGCCACCATTTTGGACTAATTGGCAAATTTTTTGAATTGGTTTGAAATAGTTCGTTTGAAATAGTTCAATTAAAAACACTCCAGTAATACGTCTGTAATGGGCTATTACCGTTTTGCAGCTTCTTTGCCTATTTTGACAAAAACACATTCATAGCGCAAATGACATCATTAGAGTTGGCTTATTTCTGCCAAAATCGCACTCCAAAATAATTAATTTCAATAAAGTCACATCTTCTATTCATATCAAATGCGTGGCTAAAGTAAACCAAAAACTGAACAAATTTCATGCAAACTTCGTCACGATATCTGATTCAAATTTGACTTGGAAGCTTAATTTTCACAGATTTTCAACTGCATGACGTCACTGTGACGTCAAAGGGCGTGGCAGCCACACCCGAATCATGCCACATGCTTCAAGTTTCTAGCTTTATAACCGTGTCAAATTGTACTGAGTTCTGATTAGTCCAAGGCAATTTTCAGAGGGGTTGGAAAGCACCCCCTATGAATGGTAGCTCGAAGAAAGCCCATATGGATTATGGTTGATTGTCTCTTATTCTATGGAATGAATGGGTGATTGTGTTTGTCTGACTTCGTTTTGGTCTTGAGACAGTGAGCGGGGAGACGGGCAGTCATTTTTGATACAATGCCAACAGAACTGAACTGACTGCAAGGATGAGGTGCTGCGAGACAAGGGGACCAAATGGATCTTGTAATGTCAAAAGAATAACAAAGGCCTACTACTTTTATTCAGTTCAAAATGATGGTGTAATTTGTTCCCATTTCCCAAAATGCTGCACTCACTAACTAATGTTATTGCCAGTATAATTTGATAGACAAAAAGCTTATCTTCAAATTAGTGCAACCTTTGTCATGGGGCATATTAATACCGTAAACGACTTTGGAACTTTCTGGTTTGAATGTGGTAATTTCAGACAAGAACTCGCAACGTAATATTGAAGTTTCTGACTCAGGTAGAAGCCATTTTTATGCGGGTTTAACTCGGAAGTTTAGTGGCTCAATGTTATAAGCCATTTAACAATCAATTTGTCAAGACTTGAAAGCAGAACCCAACAAAAATGAGATGTTTTATTCCGGACAAAAGAACGACAGAAAGCAGACCTAAGCAGAGTGCAACATATAATCTGTGACAATTTCATTATTTAGAGCCCCTATGGAATGGCAGTTTACTACAAACGCCGTAATGTGGTTTGCAATGACATCTTTTACGAGGGCAATTACGGAAGCCGATAGAGGCCAGACATGCAAATACAAATTTTCCACTTCAAATAATAAAATCCACATTCATACTTATAACTAACTGCATCCTGAATTCTCGCACGCAGCTTGTAAACATAAACTGAATGCAAAACTTTTTAATTTTTTGGCTGCAAATTCATGTTCATTCAGGCGTGAAATCAATTTACCCTATCTGGACCGGGGGGACCTAAAATAGCCCTCCCTCCCAGTTTTGTCTGGGTAACGTTTTTTTGCTAATTCCTAGGCTATTTCTTTTTTGTACCTGTTCCTAAATATCTTTTTCACATCTTCTCTCCAAGCTTCGTCATGATATCTTATTCATTTCTGGAAATACAATAATATTTTGAGGGAGTAGTTTTAATTCTTTGATTGTTTTACAGTCAAACCCTTTATAACTTCGAACTAAGATAATTCTTGACAGAGTTAAGATAACTCGATGAAATTTTCTGTGGAACCCTCCATTAATGAGAGGAAATGGAAATACTAAATTTTTATTTTCATTTAGATGACGTAATTCATGACGTCATATATCTAATGAACTTAGGTAATAAATGTAAGATATCAAATATTATAATTTTTCAAAAAGTTATATCTAGATAATAATTTGATGCTTTTTCTGTTATTTAAACTTAAAACAAGCGTAGTATTTCTTTTGAATAAGTTTTTAAAATCAAATCAATTACAGTACTGTTTCTGGCCAAAAACAAAGAAAACTGATGACGTCATCGCGTACAACAATAACAGTAAACAAAATTAGATATTCGGATTTTTCACATCAACTTGCACTAGATAGTGAACTTTCATCTTCCTAGCATTTATCAATGCGAAGTGCCGAGGGGAGGGGCAAATTTAGCCTCCTCCGTCTTGAGGATGCTCAGAAAAGCCCGGTCCGGATAGGGTTAAGTTCAATTGTGCACACCTGGCTAACTGCAAACAGCATACAGCTCAAATCCTTACTGGTTCCTGAAGCACGCGGAAATTGTCCACTTTCACGGTGTTCAGCCAATCAAATAGCCCCTTTCCAACCACGTGATACCAAATTGGCCGTTCGCAGTGAATTCTTGAGTACCCTCACGAAAGTTGGAAAGGCTACTAAGTTCCAATAATTACATGGAATTTTCTTTGATAAATCAGCAGAAGGGGTGCCCCTCCACAGTTTGTACCGTGCTTGGGAAAATATCTCATTTGGAGCCGAAATTACATTCATTTCCCGTCGAAGAATATTGACATTCGTTCAAACATCAATAAAAGTCGCTGCAGATGAGATATAACGATGAAAATCTCAGCGATCATGGATATTGCCGTAATCAATAAGCTAAGCACTGTCCCTTCAAGTACATCTCAAAATTGATGATGATTTTCAGCGATTTCTGCCAGAAACGTGATCTGGACCTAAATTTCTTACTGATTAAGAAACCTGTAAAGGGTTAATTTCTTTGTTTATTGTATAAATTGTATAATTGTAAATAGGCTTTAGATTATGGTTTCTTATTTTAGTGATGACTTATTTTAATTATTTATGGTATGTAAGTTTTTAATGGAGGGCCAATTGAAAAACGGCTTCTGCCGAAGGGCTACCCTCCTAAAAAGATTCACATATGAAATATGAAATAAACATTAAAACTCATTCGTTGCCACCAAAGGGCTTACTTTGTGTTATTTAGCTAAATGATTCACTTACTAACGACTCAAGAATGAACTTGACCTCGATTTCAATTAAATGTCTCCAAATTTTGTTTGAAACATCCAGTCTTGAGCAACTTCTTGCAAACTCGTCTCGTTCCATATTTTCTCCGCAAGCGCCAATAATCTCCTCAAAACGTGGCATCGATAGGCTTTGTGCTACGGATAATGCGATTTGATACATTTCATACAATAGTGAATAGATATGACATACCTGATTTTGCTCCATTCATTCAAATGGAAACAAAAACGGATAAAACATTTTATGGCTGTTTGGTTCACCAATGAATGGATCTTACACAAAACAACAAAGAAACAAATAATTTGTGCAAGAAATGTGTCAAATCTATTTTTGATTGAGTAGAATCAAGCAAACGGAGCAAAGAGGAAAACTTTCAGCGCAACAAAAAAATTAGTTTCGTTGTTTTGTGTAAGATCTATCGATTGGTGATCCAAACAGCCACAAATTGTTTTATCCGTTTTTGTTTCCATTTGAATGAATTGAGCGAAATCAGGCATGCCATATCTACTCACGAGTATATGAACTGTATCGAATCGCATTATCTGTAGCGCAAAGCCTATCGATGCGACGTTTTGAGGAGATTACTAGCGCTTGCAGTGAAAATATGGATCGAGACGAATTTGCAACATGTTGCTAAAGACTGGATGTTTCAAACGAACTTTGGAGACAAATGGAAGATGAAGTCAAATTCATTCTTGAGTCGTTGGTAAGTGAATCATTTAGCTAAATAACACAAAGTAAGCCCTTTTGGTGGCAACGAATGAGTTTTAATCGATGAGAAGTTTAGGCCGGGCCCAGATCACTTTTCTGGCAGAAATCGCTGAAAATCATCTACGATTTTGAGATGTACTTGAAGGGACAGTGCTTAGCTTATTGATTATGGCAATATCCATGATCGCTGAGATTTTTATCTTTATATCTCATTTGCAGCGACTTTATCGATGTTTGAATGAATGTTAATTTTCTTCGACCGAAAAATGAATGCAATTTTGGCTCCAAATGAGATATTTTTCCAAGAACGCTACAAACTATGGAGGGGAACCCCTTCTACTGATTTATCAAAGAAGATTCCGTGTAATAATTGTAACTTAGTAGCCATTTCAACTTTCGTGAGGGCACTCAAGAATTCACTTCGAACGGACAATCTGGTATCACACGGTTGGAAAGGGGCTATTTGATTTGCTGAATACCGTGAAATTGGATGATTTCCGCGTGCTTCTGCAACCAGTAAGGATTTGAGCTGTATGCTACTGAAATCTTATTTTTTGCCTGCAAGTTCATGTTCACCCATCCATGTCTCTTTCACACAAACTGTTGTTGTTGTTGTTGTTGCTGTTGTCTAAAATGGCCTCGGGTTGAAGCTACCAAAAATAGGGGGATGGGGCACGGTGGACCCCATTTTAGAGTCATAGCTTCCCTCCAATTCCTAATTTAAGTTACAATTATGCCTAGATGGGGGATATATCTGTTGACAATCGTAAATTAATTTTCCTGTTCAATGTGGCGTCTGGACATTTTTCGTTTCTTTGCTTTTTCAATAATCTCAGACAAAATCACAAGTCTGGACCCTTTATCTTCCGAGCTGACCACACCACATTATATCACAGTTGCTGCCCCCCCCCCCCACCCTCCGGTAGCAATGGGGTTAAATGTATTCACTCGTTTCAGTGTGATCAAATGATCGAAAATCACGAGGAAGATATTGAAGATTGGTATATGAACCACTCCGGACAAGACCCTCTGGATTACGTTTGCAGCAACAAAGTATTACAAGGAAATGATACAGGTGAGTAACCCTGAAACTTCTGTAAGATTTTAATTTGAAAATTTTAAACACAGCCTATTTATAAGAGCGATAAAGCACGTTGTTGCGTACATGCATCAGTTCAACACGAAATGGCATTCTCTTTCTTTTAGCAACTTTATTTGAAGGTTTCTTTCACTTTCTGCAGTAAATACGTTAATCAGAGTTCAAAGATTAGAGAGTCTAGAGACATAATCTTCCACATTCTAGGACTTGACAAGTTTTAGTTTTAATGTCTGAGAATGTAGTAATCTAGGAGTCAGAGGGAAGAGAAAACTGCGAGATTTCTTCAGCTTGGCAATTCATGATTTTCCATCATTGCTCCATCGCTACTGTGGTAACTGATTGTGAAGGGGTGATTTTCGAACGGAAACCTTTAACAGATGGGATATTGTTCCATTATATTCGAACCATGTGTAAATATTGATATGTTTTCAGAAGTCGAAATGTCGCAATGGCCAATCTGTTTTAGTTGAAATGAAAACAAAATGTACATGTCTTCCATCCATTGTTACTCTCATTTCCCTAGCACACTAGTTCTACCGTAAAAGCTCTATTAAGCCCCCTTGTCTAATAAGCCCCTCTCCTCTGAGCCGAAATCTTAAATAGCCCCCCAATTTATACCAAATCCCAGAAATTACCTACGATTTTTCATACATTTCGTTAGACGAGCCGGCATGCTAGTTTTAATAGTGTTTGGCGTGGGGAATGTGTCGAATTTATGTATTTGACTAGTTAATTGTATACTGAATCGGCAAAATACGAAGCACAAGAACTGAAAGGCTGTTAGATATATCCTTGTCATTTGCTCGAGTGTTCGAAATTAAATAAGCCCCTCGGGGGGGGGGGGGATTAACGGAGCTTTTACGGTATATCATGTACCCAGCACACAACACACGAAAGACGATAGTCATTCTCTCGCACTCAGGGTGAAGGAAGTAACTCATAAATTTGTACGACGTTTTCTCTGAGGTCATTACCAGCTGCCACTCTCACAAACTTGCATGCAGCAGTTGGGATGAGTTGGTAGCAATGCTTGTCTAAAAATGTGACGAAATAGTTCTTTCTATGGCAAATTGGTCGACAAGAACTTCTCATTCTTTTATTAGATATTAGATATTTACTGAACAAAGACAGATGATGTTACAATGGGTTCCGCCACTTTTACCAATACCCAAGTACACAACGATTGGCGATAGCGCGTGGCCGAGTGGTTAAGGCGACTGACTCGTAAACCAAAGGTCAGAACGGCCGACTTTCGAATAGCGCTGGACAGTTTGGTCGCTTTCCGTAACTCTAGCCCGGGTCGACCAGAGTCATGTGAGGGAAATCTGGTAGCTGCGGCGGGTTGATGGTAAACATCCGTGGCCCCTGCTGGAAATAAGACTCTCAGACTTTCGCAGACTAACCACGTTAAATATGATTACCTACCTACCTACCGACCTACCTACCGACAAAAGGTAATTCTACGAACAGTTGGCCAAGACATAAATATCAACAAAGAAAGCCACAAAAGTTGCTCTGAAACAGAGTTAATTAGCTCAGTCATCGTTCATTCTAGAAATGGTTCTCAGGAACAAACATGTGCATATATCAAAAGAGAAAGGATTTATTTAAGCATCTTGCTCGGATCTGACATTTTAGTTGCTTGGCTCAGAAGCCAATTGGGGGGTGATCCATTTCTCGTGCTTTTTGGATGAGATTCAAACACTTGCAGCTTAAATCGGAGTATTGGCAGGGAAACGGAGCTTGATTAAGAAACGAAGAGCAAGAATTGCGACGATAATCATGTTAGTGTATTTCATTCCAAGCGACAAATCCATTAAATATATTTCAACAAATCCATGTTAGACAAATCCATGTTAGACAAATCATGTTAGACAAATCCATGTGAAAATTAGAAAAGACTAGGCCATAATTGACGTTTCGAAGCAAACTTGCTTCATCATCAGAATACCAAGTTTCCAAAAGCACGAGGCTATATTTATATCCATAAAGACAATAAACTACCAAAAATGCATTTTTACAAATCCTACGTGAAAATAAATAATGAGGCACGCCCAGAGGACAATACCTAAAACAGAGCTAAGGGAATAGAAGATTGCTGAGAGTTAAGTGACGGGCGATCACGCAAAATTAATAAACTTTCATGAATGAGCAAATCAAAATCATTGTTAGCTCTGTCCAAAACTGAAAAATCTTCCACCGACGCGGCGTGACCTGATTTGTTAATATGGTCCCAGATGGCTGAGGGACTAACTTTAATTTTCTGACCTGCTTTATTTATTCCCAAGTGCTCCCTGCAGCGTGTAATCAGGTGACGGGTTGTTTTTCCAAAGTATAAGGCATGGCAGCCAGGACACTTAAATTGGTAAACAACAGAGGAGCGAATGAGAGTTGGGAAGCGGTCTTTAAATGGAAAAAAGACTGTATGCGTTTTGAAGATCGAAAAATAACCTGAAGCTGAATACCCGGATAACATTGCTTAATTAGTCTACAAATTCTGGTTTTCATCTGTAAACTATACCTGCCAAGATATGGTATGCAAAACAGTAGGGCCGTTTTGGCTTCTGCTGGGGCAGGGGCTCTAGGTGCGAACCTTTTATCCAGGAAGGATTTAATAATACGATCTGTCAGCGCCCTAGGAAAACTGTTTTTAAATAAGATCTCCTTTATTCGAACAATTTCGTCGTGAAAGTTCTTATATGATGAACAAATATGAAAGGCACGATAAATCAAAACACTGATCAAGTTGTTTATTGTTCGTTGGACCGCACTCAGTTTCGCAAGTTGTTAGGCTTTGCTGTTAAAGAAAATCATTCTGTTTTTAATGGGCAACTTTTTGATCAAATTGATGGTGTAGCAATGGGATCCCCTTTGGGACCGTCCCTTGCTAACATATTTATGAGTCACCTTGAAAAACGCTATTTAGCGAATTGCCCTTCTGAGTTTAAGCCTGTACTGTATCGTAGATATAGATGATACTTATTGTTTATTTAGGGACAGGGACCATGTTGCTATGTTCTTAGAGTATATTAATTGTCAGCACCCTAACATCAATTTCACTGCTGAAATTGAGTCGGAAAACTCTTTACCTTTTTTAGATGTTCTCGTTACCCGTGAGGGGAATAATTTTATGACTAGTTTATACAGGAAAAAGACATTCACTGGCCTTTACACGGATTTTGCCAGCCTCGCTCCTGACAAATACAAAAACAACTTGATCAGTGTTTTGATTTATCGTGCCTTTCATATTTGTTCATCATATAAGAACTTTCACGACGAAATTGTTCGAATAAAGGAGATCTTATTTAAAAACAGTTTTCCTAGGGCGCTGACAGATCGTATTATTAAATCCTTCCTGGATAAAAGGTTCGCACCTAGAGCCCCTGCCCCAGCAGAAGCCAAAACGGCCCTACTGTTTTGCATACCATATCTTGGCAGGTATAGTTTACAGATGAAAACCAGAATTTGTAGACTAATTAAGCAATGTTATCCGGGTATTCAGCTTCAGGTTATTTTTCGATCTTCAAAACGCATACAGTCTTTTTTCCATTTAAAGACCGCTTCCCAACTCTCATTCGCTCCTCTGTTGTTTACCAATTTAAGTGTCCTGGCTGCCATGCCTTGTACTTTGGAAAAACAACCCGTCACCTGATTACACGCTGCAGGGAGCACTTGGGAATAAATAAAGCAGGTCAGAAAATTAAAGTTAGTCCCTCAGCCATCTGGGACCATATTAACAAATCAGGTCACGCCGCGTCGGTGGAAGATTTTTCAGTTTTGGACAGAGCTAACAATGATTTTGATTTGCTCATTCATGAAAGTTTATTAATTTTGCGTGATCGCCCGTCACTTAACTCTCAGCAATCTTCTATTCCCTTAGCTCTGTTTTAGGTATTGTCCTCTGGGCGTGCCTCATTATTTATTTTTCACGTAGGATTTGTAAAAATGCATTTTTGGTAGTTTATTGTCTTTATGGATATAAATATAGCCTCGTGCTTTTGGAAACTTGGTATTCTGATGATGAAGCAAGTTTGCTTCGAAACGTCAACAACAATTATGGCCTAGTCTTTTCTAATTTTCACATGGATTTGTCTAACATGATTTGTCTAACATGGATTTGTCTAACATGGATTTGTTGAAATATATTTAATGGATTTGTCGCTTGGAATGAAATACACTAACATGATTATCGTCGCAATTCTTGCTCTTCGTTACTTGCAGCTTAGGTTTTAGGCCCACATGCAAATACAAATATGAAAAATTTCAAGTTAAATAGCCATTGTAGCTATTCATAATCATGTGGACTAATCAATTGACAGGTTAATTGTTTCATAAAGCAGCTTGAAAGCGTGATGCCAAACTTTCAGTATCCTACTTTTCTCTCTGTTTTCCCTGAAATCAAAACAAATTTGTAATAATTTTACATTTTCCTTCAACAGACTGTCTTAGAGCGTCAACAGAAGTTCCCGACTTTGCAACGAAACCACTGCCCGCTGATGCACCTTCCATTGCACGAGGTGAACTTTGAAATGCAAGAAACGCATGATTGGTTGAATCAAACATATAACAACAATGACAAAGAACGAAATCATGTTGGCACTGAAGAGACAACATTTTACCACAAGGAAACCAGAAAATAATCGTTACTAAAATAAAAATGTCTTTCCTTTCCCCTGTGCTTGCATTCGGTAATGTTGTACAACTTTGTCCTCTGTGTTCTAGTTGCACAGCAATAGACTGTTTCCTAGTTTCCTTGTAATTTTACGTAAACTGATAGCTAAAAATGATGACAGTGGAAAATAAACAGAATAACTTGACCATATAAAACTTTTACGGGGTGTCTCCAAAATTGTTCGACTTCTGATTACATTTAGGAATTAACGATATAATTAATGGGTTCCCTGTTAAAATAACCTTGTTATTTGAATCCTAAATCAATCTTAAAGACCAGTATCTTGCAATTCCGCTGAAATTTTACTGAGTACAAGCTTTTGAAATTCAATTTTATGCATAACCTGAATTCAGGGGCTTCTCGATAGCATGCTTATTGAATGTAGACTCGATTACATGTCGTAGTTTCGCTCTTTGCCTGAACTGATATCGCTACAACTGCGACTCAGTCCCATACGCTTGCGGAAACGGTAAAGTCCTTTACTGATTCTATTTGAAACCTTCCTATGCTGCTCCACAAAAAGTTCGATTGAGCAGTGCTGGAGTCTCTATCACTATTGTGTACATTCGAACATTCTATAAAATGTATCAATCTGTTGTTCGATTCGCATTCTTTTATAGAATGTAGCTGTGCGCCTAAATCATCTGCCTTTAAAAAAATCAGTTTTCTAGAACTGCTGCACCATCAAATTAGGTATCAGTAGGTAGGAGAATTTTGTTTTAATCCAATCAGCGGATTTGTTATGGTGCGCTTTGGCGAATCAGATCGCTAGAAATGACAATGGAAAATGCGGGTGTCAGCGTTATTTTACAAAAGTAAACAAACAAAGCTGTGGGAAGATGCCAAAAACCACGAACCTTTCAAAGTGTGCCATGCAGTCGTTTTTTGGCCAATTTCATCAGCTTAAAAACTTTTTCGTAGAGAACAGGAGTTTCTCTCAAATGTTACCGTATAGATTTTCAATATCTGCATTGGTTCGTCGTAAATCAAAGCTTCGAAGCAGGGCTTTCTCTGGATATCGGCGTACATATTATGACACTCAAGTTGCGTGAACAGACGAGGAGACAGCACGAAAAAGAAGACTGAAAATATATTGGAACACTTCGGGTGCAATACCAATTTGGTTAAAAGCCATCTGAATGCATGGTTTGCTTCAACCGTCCAAAATGAAAATCGCCATTTTATCGTCGATGGCTGCTATGCCTTGCCTTCCTTGGTTTTCGTGGTTTTCGTCTTCCTTGATAGAAATTTGTTTCTACACAACACACTTTTCAACGCAACGGAAACTAATATTTGGAAATGCTTTTCAAACAACATTTTTCTTGATTTAACAACACTGCACAATTGTACTGGAAAGCTCAAGGTTACCTCAACTGTTAGATTTTATTTAGATCATAGATCGTTATTGAACTAAGTGAGATTGCTTGTGATCCCTCTGCATTTAGAGTTTTAATTTTACAATTTGCTACATCAGAAATAATGCGATGGAAAAGGAATGAAGGGAATAAAACAACTTCAAGGCACAAAAGATTACAGCGAGGTGTAGATCTATTCTCTACTCCCAAGTATCTCTAGAAAATTGAATGTATCCAGGATTTACATGACTATGCGTTGAGAATTCTGCCTGACCTCTGGTTGACCTCATAGTCTCATCAGATTGGCCTTAGTCAGAAAACCGAAAGTTAAAGTAATTCTGAAATAAGTAATAACTTACTCAGCTTTCATTCACTGAGACCAAGCAATACTGAATAAACAAAAGTCCACTTGCCTAATCCTGAACAGAGCAAATTCTCAGCGATAAAATGAAACTGTTTTCACAAGCTAAGTTTGACCAACACAGCCTTGACCGTGCTCTCACAATAAGTTGACGAATGTGAAATGTACATCGATCCCGAATCAAGGAAGAAATAGCACGAAAACGATCTTGTCTCCAGTCTCCAAAAATATTTCTATTTTATGAAATATACAAATTTATTTGATAACAGTAAAAAATTCTGGCTTTATAAGAATTCTGGCTTTATAACTCTCAGATTACACAAAACTAAGAACTTGAATGCTTGAAAATTATCTACGGAACAGCTTTTGTAGGGGGGGGGCAGACTTCAACAATTGAATTGGTTCAATGCTCATTAAGTTCTCAAAAGATCAGTCCCATTTCAAAAAGTCACTCATTTCGAAATCCTTTGCAGGGACGTAGGAAGTATCTCAAACTTAGGGGGCACGACACCCCGAGGGCACTTTTTTCCTCGAGAAAAGGGGGGAGTTCCTAAAAATAAAAAGGGCACTTCTTTGTCTATTGCAAAATTTGGGAAGCACGTGTCCCCAGTGGCCCCCGATTCCTACGTCTATGAGATCCTATGCCTGAAACATATAGTTCCGTGACCGACAGGTATACGTATTTTGCATAAGAATCTGCTTATGATAAGAAACTCAACTCTCAGATCGCCAACAAATTAAGAAACTCCGGGAGAGACAAAATAAGAATTAAGAAGCTATCTATTTTTGACAGAAGAAATCCTTGAAATATTTTTGCGTCATTTCAGTTGTTTCCCGTATCACATTACGGCACTTGAGCGACAACCTTAACATTAGAGAAGCTAAAAAACATTGTTTTAACTTTTCACGAGGGCATAATGGCCCTCGCTATGGCAACTCTTGAGTACTCAAAATCAAATAGTTTTTAGAAATTTACTGGCCCAAATTCTTTGTTTCTTTAAAAACTACTTGTAGAGTGCTAAATTTTGGAACTGTATATGAGTTTCTTCATATAAAGAATTAAAGAATGCTGGAATTCTCATATCATAATGTGAAGTTTGGAGATGTCAGGAGCTTATCTTTTGTTGTTAGAAAAGTTTCCGACTTACTTCAGTAAAGTCTAATCAAAACATCGATAATCAATTACATTTACTCGTCAGCTTTGGACTGAAAATGACTGCCCTAAAACGCTAGAAAGAAGTTTGTTATGGAAACATCTTCTATTTTTGGAGACTGGAGGAGACGAGATCGTTTTCGCGCCATTTCTTCCTTGATTCGGGATCGATGTACATTTCACATTCGTCAACTTATTGTGAGAGTACGGTCAAGGCTGTGTTGGTCAAACTTGGCTTGTGAAAACAGTTTCATTTTATCGCTGAGAATTTGCTCCGTTCAGGATTAGCCAAGTGGACTTTTGTTTATTCAGTATTGCTTGGTCTCAGTGAATGAAAGCTGGGTAAGTTATGCCAATCTGATGAGACTATGAGGTCAACCAGAGGTCAGGCAGAATTCTCAACGCATAGTCAAGTAAATCCTGGATACATTCAATTTTCTAGAGATACTTGCGAGTAGAGATTAGATCTACACCTCGCTGCAATCTTTTTGTGCCTTGAAGTTGTTTTATTCCCTTCATTCCTTTACCATTGCATTATTTCTGATGTAGCAAACTGTAAAATTGAAACTCTAAATGCAGAGGGATCACAAGCAATTTCACTTAGTTCAATAACGATCTATGATCTAAATAAAATCTAACAGTTGAGGTAACCTTGAGCTTTCCAGTACAATTTTGCAGTGTTGTTAAATCAAGAAAAATGTTGTTTGAAAAGCATTTCCAAATATTAGTTTCCGTTGCGTTGAAAAGTGTATTGTGTAGAAACAAATTTCTATCAAGGAAGACGAAAACCAAGGAAGGCAAGGCATAGCAGCCATCGACGATAAAATGGCGATTTTCATTTTGGACGGTTGAAGCAAACCATGCATTCAGATGGCTTTTAACCAAATTGGTATTGCACCCGAAGTGTTCCAATATATTTTCAGTCTTCTTTTTCGTGCTGTCTCCTCGTCTGTTCACGCAACTTGAGTGTCATAATACGTACGCCGATATCCAGGGAAAGCCCCGCCTCGAAGCTTTGATTTACGACGAACTAATGCAGATATTGAAAATCTACGCGGTAACATTTGAGAGAAACTCCTGTTCTCTACGAAAAAGTTTTTAAGCTGATGAAATTGGCCAAAAAACGACTGCATGGCACACTTTGAAAGGTTCGTGGTTTTTGGCATCTTCCCACAGCTTTGTTTGTTTACTTTTGTAAAATAACGCTGACACCCGCATTTTCCATTGTCATTTCTAGCGATCTGATTGGCTAAAGCGCACCATAACAAATCCGCTGATTGGATTAAAACAAAATTCTCCTATCCTGGTATCAGTACTTCGGTAAAAGATCATTTTTGCCACAAAAGCAAAAACCGCCTTGCTCTAAGCCACATGCTGATCAGTAGACGACGGAGCGACGGGATCCTGTCGCCGATTGAAATTTTTTGCCGTTTTTACAGCTCAATGTCCATAAGGCCCTCAGTGCAGCGATAAAAACAACAACAATGCAACTCAATGAAACGACCGCAACTTGAGGGTCCTCAACCTCGTTCACAGGGCCGCCATTGTCTTTCTAAGGTCATCGATGTCGGCCCTGGTATCGGTTGCCGCAAAAGTGGCCATTTGGGTGCCATTCTGTTATGCATGAATTATCATCTGCAGACTCATAACAAACTATCTTATTATCTCTATAGTCAAATGAGTTGAACAGCCTTGCCATATGCCAATAGATTTTTGATGCATAACATACCATGTAATAAGTCCAAAAAAATTGGAGCAAGTATGAAAATGCGACGAAAAATGATCGATCTTCTTCCATCGAAGCAGCTGTATGTAAACAAACGAATATAATATTAGTACTTGCGCTACGAACAGAGCTTTGTGGTATACGACGTTTCGGGCTTAAACCCATTATCAAGTCACTTGATAATGGGTTTAAGCCCGAAACGTCGTATACCACAAAGCTCTGTTCGTAGCGCAAGTACTAATATTATATTCGTTTGTTTATCAGTGTAACATTTTGCAACACGCATAAAAGAAGTTTGTTTGTGCAGCTGTATAGAATCCGAGAAACTAACAGCAAATTCTTTGAGGACCTTTATTTGACCCTTTTTAAGGTATTTAGACAATTATCCGAGGTTAGCAAGTGCATTTAATAGGAAAACGAGCACGATTTCTTTGGAGTGAAAATGGGCCTAAGTTGGAAAATTAAGGAACTTTCACCCCAGCTTCCAAAATGAAATGGCTCGTTATTCTTCGAATTTTGAAAAAAATAGCAAATTAAAGTTGGGATAGGTAAAGAATGGAGGTTTACGTCGATTTTTGGCATCCTAAAGTCATTTGCCAGGCGCAAAACTGAGTTAGCGTGCAAAAAGGTGCGGGCCAAAACTTTACGCTATTTTCGAACCCCCTCACGAAGCCCCTGAGGGCAGTTTCGTACCCCAAATGGTGGCAAAAGACTCCCCCATGGTCGTTTTCTTGAAATCTTTTTTCCGTTTTTAAATCGTTTCAGTAACCATCGAGCATCAACTCCAAACGCAACGTCATGTCGAGGAACAATCATTTTTTTCTTTGACCCTCCTTTATGACGTCATAATGACCCCCAACTTTCTAGGAACCCCGAAAATCGAAATTTCCATGATCCATTACTCCTTTTCGGCCTTACATATAAATCAAATTTTTCTCAATAACCATTTGAAATAAGGCCAATTTTGAATGGGAATAAATAAGAATGGTCCCACAAATGACCAAACATAGCTAATTTCTCCCATATGTGCAGACGGATAGGGTTAAAACCGCGTCAACTGGGGCACATACATGACCTTTAAGTATACCAGCAATCAATTTTTCAATCCTTTGTCCTCTTTTTCCGTGACAGCTATCCAAAGTTGATCGATTTCTCGCCAAAGCCAAGCAATAACTCTTTGGAATAATTAGAGAGCCTTTTGTTATCGAATAGCCAATCAAATTGCGAATTTGACCTGGCCGGTACCAGGGTCAGTACTGCCGTAGGAAGCTGGCCCTTGGAACCAGGTTGGAGGGTCCTTATGGAAGTGAGGCTATAGTGAATGTAGCATGGCGAGATAGTTTCTTTGTTTTGCTCATTAGAACGAAATGGATTTGGAACATAATTTTGGCAATGCAACTTTATCGAAAATTGATTCAAACGTACAGATGCTTTGAGGAATTCTACAGAGGAAAGTTTGGCAATTATTCAGTCTCTCATCAATCAAGTTTTTATTTGATGTTTTCTGGATGCATGCATACTTTAACAAAGTATTATAATGGTCACAAGAATTCAAATATTCTTGAAGTTTTCTTAGGTATGCTCTGATATCCACGAGAAGGTATGACACTGTAGAACCTTCTTGCATCTAGATGTTGAAGCATTACGCATAACCAGTCATTCACGAGTCTTTGGATTCAGCTTTTGCATAAAGATGATCATTAAAGGCTCATTACTAAGTGGATTTGTACGGATTTCCAACGCTCTGGCCTGGCAGTGAGCCAGTTCACTTAATAGTTATTTTGCAATATATAATAAAATCTCAAAAAAGTTGTTTGGGACACCCTGTATAAACTAATAAGCATATTTACGTGGATGAAAATTAGGTGAAGTATGATACTTTTCTGCCACCAGTGACTAGTTTAAGTTCGGAAGATTACTTATCAGTTTTCTAATTGATGACAAATATGAGTAGATTGGGTGAATAAAACTTCGCATCTCTACACACTTTTGTACGATATTAGTCAATGTGGCTTTAAAGTTATCATGAAAAAACGTATGGATGCAACAGAACTCGTGCAACGACAGGCAATAGGTCCAAAGATTTTTTCTCCATTTAAACGTGAATGGTCTTCTATCTAAAATTGAGGAACTTCGTCTAATAGCCCAAAAAACCAATGCTGCAGTCATTGGAATTTCAGAAACTAAGATTGATAAGAGTGTTTTGGATGGGGAAGTAAACATTGCTGGGTATGAGATAAAAAGATGTGACAGAAATAGACATGGTGGAGGAGTAGCTTGCTACATAAGAAAAGACTTGGCATTCAACCCAAGAGAAGACTTTTCACCAGACATTGAGAATGTATTTCTTGATATCCAACTGCCAAAATCAAAACCAATTCTTGTTGGAGTTCTCTATAGGCCTCCAACAGCTTCTGGTTTCTTAGATCAACTGACACTGGCAATCTCCAAAACTGTGGATTTTGATAGCCAAGAAGTCTACATCCTTGGAGACTTGAACATTAATCTGATCCACAAAAGCTCTGATACATCAAATGGAATCAAGAGGTACAAAGAGTTCTGCTCCCACCATGGTCTAAAGCAAATAATTAATTCACCAACTCGAGTCACAGATAAATCATCCTCCCTTCTTGATCACATACTTACAAATTCCTTCCCAAAAATTTCTCAACATGGGGTTCTTGACTTGGGGTTGTCCGATCATCAACTGATTTATTGCACCAGAAAAGCTACCCGCACCAAAATACATAAACACACTTTTATCAAGATACGTACTTTCAAGAATTACACAAAGCAACTCTTTCTTGACAAATTAAATAAAATCAAATTTCCAAACTACATGGAATACGAGAACATCAATGCCGCCTACTCCCATTTTGTAGAACTGATCACCAACATTATTGATGAGCTAGCCCCTGTGAAGGAAATTCGGGTAAGAAAGGACTCACAGGAATGGATGGACCAGGAAGTCCTGGAGGGAATTAGAATTCGTAACAAACTACTAACTAAATATAGAACATCCCAAATTCACTCTGATTACGTAAACTTTAAGAAAGCTCGAAACCGTGTGCAGAGCTTAATCAAAAGAAAGAAAAAATCTTTTATCATTGACAAACTTAAGGAGAATATAGGAAAACCCAAAGATCTATGGAAGTGTTTAAAATCCCTAGGACTGTCGTCAGGGAAAGATTCATCTTCTAAAATTTGTCTGAACAATAACGGTAACCCTTGTTTTGATGACAAAACAAATGCTGAAACATTTAAGGCTTTCTTTTCAAACCTAGCCTCTGACCTTGTTAAAAAACTCCAGCGGTCCCCTCACAGGCTAGATGAGGTCCGCAAGTACTACCAACACCTTAACCTTACCGAGCCATTCTCACTTGCCCCCACTTCTCTTGAAAAGGTTCTTAAACTCTTAGAAGAAATAAACCCTTCAAAAGCAACAGGGTTGGATAATATTGCAGGGAAGTTTCTCAAAGATGGTGCAACTGTTTTAGCAGGGCCAATAACCGATTTGTGCAATCTCTCAATCCTTCTATCTACTTTCCCTGAAGGTTGCAAACAAGCGAAACTGAAACCACTTTTTAAAAAAGGATCAAAAGGTGATCCCAAAAACTACCGACCTATTTCTCTGCTTCCGCAACTCTCAAAAATCGTTGAAAAGATTATTCATGGACAAGTACAAAAGTACCTTGATGATAATAAGATTCTATATAGATACCAATCTGGCTTTCGCGCAAATCACTCAACGGATGCTTGCCTATCCTACCTGAGTGATAAGATCCTCCAAGGATTTGAAAATGGTATGTTTACAGGTATGATTCTGATTGACTTACAAAAAGCGTTTGACACAATTGACCACGATATTTTCTTGGATAAAATAGCATGTCTTGGTTTTAGTGACTCTGCCATTTTATGGTTTAAATCTTACCTTCAGGATCGATCATTCTCAGTCAACATTGGGAATGAGTACTCAAACCCTGGCAATTTGTCCTGTGGAGTCCCCCAGGGGTCAATTCTTGGTCCACTCATATTCCTCCTTTATGTGAATGACATGGCACGGGCGGTTGACTGTGATCTGCTTCTGTACGCGGATGATTCCTGCCTTATCTTTAGAGACAAAGATATCGAACGTATTGAAAACAACTTGAATAGAAACTTTAACTCTCTCTGCGACTGGTTTGTTGAAAACAAGCTAAGTATTCACTTTGGCGAGGATAAAACCAAATCGATTCTTTTTGGACGAAAAAAATGCAAAAATTTAAAAAAGATTAACATTAGGAGAGGTGATATAGAAATCAAACAACACTCAAAGGTCACATATCTCGGATCTGTTTTGGATGAGAATCTCTCTGGGGAGTCGATGGCAACCAAAATGCTTGGAAAAATAAATGGCAAGCTTAAATTCCTGTACAGAAAACAAAACTTCCTGAATTTCTCCCTTCGCAGGTTGCTTTTAAATGCTCTTATTCAACCTCATTTCGATTATGCATGCTCCTCATGGTACCCTATGTTAAATAAGAGGCTATCCAAAAAAATCCAGTCGGCTCAAAACAAATGCATCCGATTTTATCTTAATTTAAAAAACACAGCACACGTTGGGGCCACAGAATTCAAAGCTATAAACTGGATCCCCACTAAGCACAGAGTAGATCAAAATATCTGTGTCACTGTAATGAACTTTTTCAATGGAACTGCTCCAGCTTATGCTGATGAAATATTCCACCCAGCCGATCAAAGTCGGGTAACGCGAAGGTCTAAGTTTAGACTAAACGTTCCATTTCGCAAGAATAACACAGGCCAAAAGTGTCTATCTTACCAAGGACCCAAAATATGGAACAGTCTCCCATCAGACTTGAAATCTACCAACAATGTCAACATATTTAAACACAAGATCAAAGAGAATTTCTTCAAAAAGATACAAAGAGAGGAAGATGACATATATGTGTACTATTGACACCGCAAACCCTCTCTTTCGCGCGATCTCGGTCTTTTCGGTCCATAACGGTAATTTAACCACTTCAAAAATTTTCGTTTCTTCTATGGACACTTTTCTTTTATTGACACCCTTGGAGGGACCATTATGGAAACAAGGTCGCACTGACCTTTTAATGCTATCCCTGCCATTTTATCTAGGGGTGTTTTTAGAGTAAATGTATTAACTTAGTATCACACGCATGTAAATTAGACAATTTCTTTTTAATAAACTTGTACATCTTCTTTTTATTTTGGTGAAATGATACATACATACATACATACATAAGATAACAGTTCGGAGAACTCCATTCCGTTGAGCTAGACTGCTCTTAAATTTGTTTTTCATAAAATTCTTAAAACTTGATAAAATAAAAATAAAGAGCCTCAGCAGTAATCTTTAGCGTACCTCAGCAGTTATGAGATTATTGAGAAATTCTTTTAAGATCGGTAGATTTAGAACATTTCCATCGTACCATTTGAATCAAACAAGAATAGCTGTACAAAGAATTGTCTTATTGCTACTTCCTTTGGTCCATGATTGATAGTGGTCATTCGGACATTCTTTTTCTGTGCTACATTGGGTTTTTTGCAAGGTCCAGCACCAATTTTTTTCCAATAAGAAGAAAGCAGAAGAACAAAGCAATGATTCATGACACACAAATTGAGCATGTGTACAGTTGGTCAACATACTGACTTTTCTAAACTCCAAAAAGTACCTTCAATCCCTGAATGCCTTTATTTCATAACTTCCATTCGTAATACTTCCACTAAACAGCGAGCGGAACAGGTCATTTCTACAAGATGGAAAAAGAAAATTCATTAAAGCTGCAATTGCTCTAAAAAATGAAATGGCAAAACCTCGCAAAGTCTGGCATGACTGAACACCAAAAAGTCAATCAACAAACTAATGAAACTTAAAAACAATGTCAAAGGAGATGCTGGTATGGGATATAAAGCATACCATGGCAACCAAATTAACAATCTCTGACATAACATTAGAATAGGATATGATAAAGGATCTCATTTAGCATTTTCTGCTTTTATTTGAGCACAACTAAAAATAAAATGTATTTCTAAACTGTTGATGCATCTGCAGTATATTCAGCCAAAAACAAAAGAGAAAACACACAAATTTTCGTTTCGCTCACAGGTCAAAAACGATTCCTCCTACCGGATGTCCAAAAAAAGCAACGGATTTGAAAAATTCTGACACAAGCTGTTTCAAATTAATAATTGATTAATTATTTTTCTCTAAGTCTGCAAAAATTAGTTCAAATTTTGACATATTTTTTTGAAGTTTTGGTGACTTGGTTGCAAAGTTAAAAATCAACAAGCTTAAAATTTGTTGTCAGGGCGAAACCAAAGCTGCCGGCATTAGTGCAAACTATACTGCAAAACTGCAAGCATGGCATACATGCATCTTCACGGGATTAGAGACGAGCACACAATTTGATGATGAGACTGCGACAAAGGAATCCCTTGCTGATTCATGAGTTATCTATTTTTGAGAGAGCTTTCAGTATTCATTTCAAATTAAAAGTATACCTCTAATGATGGCTTAGCTATGTTAGAAAAGCAACTGTGCTTTGACCGAAACCTTTATAAGAGTGTCTCTTAAATGTTCAACTTGTGTGTTGGGCGCTTGTCAGCATTCTGCGGTAATTGCTGGGATTGTCATGTTTTATAATTTGACATTATAATTCACTATTGCTAATGCAACAGCTTTGGTTTTGACGTAGGGGCAATTTGAAGTTTGCTGATTTTTAACTTTAGAACCAAGTCCCCAAAAATAATGGAAACAAATCAAAATTCATTCTAATTATTGCAGGTTTCAATAAAAATAATCGTTTGATAATGAATATAAACCGGTCGCCATTAGAATTTTCAAATCTGTTGCATTTTGCCTGGGGCACCCGGTAAGTGCTCCAAAAGGCAGCAATTCAGTCTACAAGGCAGGTAAGAACAAAGCATTATGATGTGTATAGGACCTTGCAATAAAGAGCCCACACATTTCGTATAAGAGTCGAAACAGAGATTATCATACCTTGCTTGATCTTGCATTGATCCAGCGCTTATGGGTGCCATGAAGCTCACTAGTTTTGAATGTACTTTGTACCTAGTTTAAGAAATGCATCAGATATGAAATTTTTCCAGCCAATTCAGGGAGGAACATTGGCCCGAGAATGTTCGACTTATGAAGTGTAGCGGTTGTCTCAAAAAGGTTCTCTGTTCTGGATTAAAAGCCAACTTGAATAAAAATGATTCTTGACGAAATCTTTGATGATTAAAAGATCTCCAAATATTTACTTTGCTAAAATCTCCGTTCCTTCACGTTTTACATCGTTGGTGTAAAGAGAATGCAACCGCTTGTCAGTTTCACAGATTTGCATTCAGACTTGGTAATATGTAATCTTAACACCACAACAGGACCTTGGCCAGGAAGTGAACTTTTTCCACAAACAACAAGCAAAATTATGCTTTTTATGGCCACACCCGACGAATATCATCTTTCTTGTGTCATTTTATGCATTTCAGGCTCCGTTATGTTGGAATTTGTTGAAAAGGCTTCACTTCGGTAGATTTTGAGCTACAACTTTCACAATCATATCAATACAGAAAATGAATGCGCACAAACACAAAAATGAAACAAATACTTACATCTAAATTGTGCATTGTATAATAGATTTCTGTCATGATTTTAATCAAAAATCGTGTCCTTTTACTAAAACACAGATCAGATCAGAAAACTGCTTTGGGACACCAGGTATGATTCTGCATAGCAATCTTTTTTCCTCTTTCTATATCAACGTTTAAGAGAAAATAAGTAACAAAAAACACAATATTCTGCGCATTCAATGGGAGAACTAGGATTGACGTCACCTGGTTCTATGAGCAATGGCACTTAACAATTTCTTTAATAATCTTAGGAGAAGAAGTAAATTCAAGGTTGATTATGCTACGAGATACCCTAATGCTGAAGCTTTGCTTGCCATGTACAGCAGGTTAGACTTTCCAGAAGAAGCTTTAAGTGATAATGAGACACAGTTCACGTCGGAATGCATGGAAGAAGCTTCAAGATTGCTTAGCATCAGCCAGCTAACATCAACGGCATAGACAAAATATAGCGATAACCTTGCTCTGAAGAAGGGAGTGTAGGCTCAATTAAATCAATTGCAACTATCTTAAATGGCTTGTCTATCAAAGGCATCTTTTAGTGGCACTTTTGCTGTCATGCCTTTGCTCTCAGACTGCTGCCATATGTCATATGTCCTGCAGAATTGTGCAACATCATCATAAAGGCCTGCCCGATGAAAGTTACTCGAAATCCTTCCACTTGTCTTTCTTATTCCCATATGAACCTCCATTAACGTACTATGCGCCAGCTCGATGACTTGATTTTCAGATTTCCTGGTACAACCAGGGTAAGGTGGAGGTAATTTGGGTCTAAAATGGGGGCATTTTTCGAAATAAATAGAGCAACCGCACCAACTTGTTGGAAATAGTGAAGATCTGCTTCTGTTTTACCAACGTAGAATCTTTTGTCGTTCTTGGAAACTAGTTCTTGTTCTTCAATTTGAAGTTTTAATATACTTTTTGAATTTCTTACCATCCTCACCAAGGCCTCCGACGAAACCTGAAAAGTGGAGGGGCCAAAACTTGGTATCAAAATATACCATAGCCCAATATGATAAGCTGCCCTCCCAGGGACAGATCTAGAGGGAAAGTGACTGAGGTATGCGAGTGTGAAGCGCGGGTAAAGTCCTGAAGTGGGGGTCCTAACGTAGGGGTCTGGGGTTGCAGCCCTTGAAAGAATTTTTAGACTACGCCTTTCACCTCATTGAAAAATCCCCTTTTTGAATTAAAGCTGGCAGAATTGAGAAGTAAATAGTAGTAAGATACCCTACCGAGAAAGTGTATAGTTTTTAGAAAGTAGCATTTTCTTTGGCTGGCAAGCAGAACTTACCTTACTTGCCTACTAGATTTTGGCCCAAGAGATACGAGGTCTTTGCATTCTGCATTGACTATCTGCTTCCTGGGGCAGTTCCTATGGCTTTCGATTTCTTGTATATTCATAGTGATTTAAAAGATGTAACATTGATATTACTGAAAATCGTCTGTAATTGTGTACAATAGTGAAGTTGTGACCTTGCTAGTTTCCGACATGAAATTTCCCTTATCAACAGAACAGGGATTCAATCGAATGGATGCTAGGAAATTTGCTTGAATTTAAATGAGCATAGGGTTTTATAGAGAATTAAAACTATCATCAACAAATTTCGGAATTGCATTTTTTTGCAAAAAAGTGGAGGGGCTATTGCCCCCACGGCCCCCCGTCGTCGGAGGCCCTGCTCACTTTTGCGTGTAATTTCAGCGCGTCGGCGGGAGATTTGGGTCTATTCAAGAAGAGCAGAACCTATTTCATTAGGAGTGTGGAAAATTCAACAACTAAAATTTTAGAATGCTTTATAGATAACTGTGATTGAATTTTCAGAGTTTCCCTGCTAAAGAGTTGAAAACTTGCGCAGAGAAAAATAAAAATCAATCGTACCACCATCAGCGCACATTGCAAAGCCTAGGCCCATTCTTGAGAATAGAAATGTAAGTAAAGTTTCCTTCGAAATAAAGTCAAAAGAAGTGAATCCTTGCGTCTTGCACTGAAACCACATAAAAAAGGAACGAAAAAGTGTACTTTGTGCTGTTTTCGATGTATACCTCCATTTTGTGTTTTGTGTTTTGATTTGGGAGTCACTGCCAACTCTTGCACAACACAATTCATAACAAAATCCTAGATGACCCAAATTAACCCACCTTGCAAAATAATCGAAATAAAATCTACCGAATCGCAAATAAAATCCAACAAACTCTTAGCACCTTTACAAATGATTGAACTTATGATTGATAATGATTTATTGACGAAAAGAGCTCGCGAATTGACATAAATTGAAAGCTTTCTATGGTGTCACATCTTGATAAAAGTTTAGGCAGGGGAAAACCGAAAATTGAAGTACTAGGAATTATCAAAAAATTCTTCGACACCGCTTAACTACTCCTTTTAATAGATTTAATATCCCAGGAGTCATGAATTGAAATTTTAAACAAGCGAAAAAGTAAATAGACCCACATTACCCCGTGGACCCAAATCACCCCACCGTACCCTACTTGTAGTATTTCACTGCCTCCATTTACTCTGAGGTAGCTGAAAACATGATGCAAAATTCCTCCTTTCTCTTCAAGTAAGAATGAATGGCGTAAAGCGATTTGAAACCAAGAACTCGAACTACTGATAAAACAAAACAAACGGTATGTTTTCCAAAGCGCTAACCTTCTCCAACTTACAAAAACGATAAACAACCTCGCTAATTTCACGTTTTGTATAAAGTCACATCATCTAGCAAATGAACAATATATGTCTAGTCCTCTTGGGACCTCTACTCAGTAGTCAGTGATAGCGTTCATACACATTACATAATACAGGCATGTGAACCTAAAAAAACATGGTACCGCTAAACATGGACATGGACACATATTTTTCAATCTTTTTCGAAAACGATATCCAATCTGAAACTGACTGTTATTTTGCATTCACAATGTTCATATTGGAAAAGTGCTCACAATTTTATTGTTTTCATTTTCTGTTGAAATAAGGACGTAGCACTGCTGAATCCTGATGTGAGTTAAAACCAAAAATGTTCACTGACTAGCTCCTACAATCCTGTGAACATGAATCAAAGTTAGCAAGTTTAGTACTTTATGGCTCTTAATTGTCTCGTCCTTGTCACTTTAAACAGAAAATTCTCATAGAACCAAGCAATTCGAAGTAATGCAGTAGCAAACTGGTTCCAAATGGGTTGCTGAGTTTGCACGTTTGGAGGTATACAAAACAGAAAACTTGTTTCTCTATGTTAGATCATAACTTCAAATCAACAAGGTGATAGGATCAGGTCCACAAGGGGAGGCGGGTGTGGTGAGTGCTAAAATGACAAAGATACGCCCAGGCAGAAATTTTCCAATATAGCTGCATGAGAAAAGCACACACAGCGGGGTAATTGCAAAAGAAAATTTTGAAATGTATCAAGCAAGTAACTCGCGGGGATCACATAAAGGGTGCAGTTACATGAATTTCAATGGTATTTCTCATATAGAAGGATCTGTAAAGTCTTCGGTAGATTCCGTGTATAAGTTGTGCTTTTCTCTACCTTCTCCTTGATATAAAGGGTGCGTTTTATGTGAGACAAACACTTTGGTCCCAGAAACTGATGAATTCTTAACCCTGTTATGAAATACAGGAGGCGCTATGGAATTTTCTGAAATGCTCAATCAAATCAACACAAAATCCAGTGCACAAAAATGTCACATATCGGGAAAGAATTGTATCCATTTTCTTCCCAGTTCTTCCCCTTGCTGTCATCCGTTGAATCATTTGTCTGGTTAACATTGGCCTCATGTCAATAACACTTACTTAAGCAACTGGATTCAGAATCAAGGAGAATTACAGTCCTAAACGAGAATGGCTGCGCTGTGCAATGTTTGAATTGGCAATTGTTCTATATCAAATTATAATACGAGAAATTATAGAGATCTCCATATTACAAAGCTAAACCTTGAAATAACCAAAAAAGGATTTCATTACTCGGGCACACATACATATACATACATACATACATACATACATACATACATACATACATACATACATACATACATACATACATACATACATACATACATACATACATACATACATACATACATACATACATACATACATACATACATACATACATACATACATACATACATACATACATACATACATACATACATACATACATACATACATACATACATACATACATACATACATACATACATACATACATACATACATACATACATACATACAAGGTTTATTGAGTATATCTACAGTAATTGTGGCTCTTCAACTCGAGTTAAAAACACATTTTCCCTACATGTTACAACCTGTGAAAGAAATAAGTTACAATATGAATTAAGTAATGAAAGAGAATTTAAACATTAAAAACATTATTGAAATTGATTAATGGTAAGGTCGATCTTTAGCACGCCTCGTTAAATCCGCTTTCAATTTTGTGCAGAATGAGGTCAACAACTTCTGTTTCCTAATTTCTGCTGGAAGTTTGTTAAATAATTTGCTTGCAGTATCTTGAAAAGTATCCCTGATCATTGATGCGCTCAACTTCACTACTATTACGAAGAGTGCGACTGGTCTTCATTATTTCAATGCGGTTGATGGATGGCCAATTCTCGTTGTGAATCGCTTTAAAAGCCATTTTCATGCAATTACATTCTCCTCTCTCCACTTTTGGAAGCCAGTTAAGCTTGAGAATATCAGCTGAAGATGCATACCAACCAAGCACAAAACTCGCTGCAACTTTCTGCAATCGTTGCAGTTTGTTTATTTGAGTGATTGTCAGTGGTGAGTAGACGTAGTCATTAAAATCAACCTTTGTCAACACTAGGCTTTCAGCAAGTTTTTTTCTTAATTTCATGGTCGTGAAATGCTTCAGCTTTTTTCAAAACTGATAATTTTCCGTCACAGCTAGAGGAAAGTTCTTTCAAATGGTTAGACCAATCTAAATGTTTATCGAGATGGACCCCTAGGAGGCGTGGTTTTTCATCCAGCTCGATAGATTCTCCTCCCAATGACAGTGATATGCTCTTTTCTTTAATTTGATGACGATCATACAATCTTTTGGATCCACTGATTAAATATTTGGTTTTCATTGCTTTTATTGCCAGAGAATTTTCACTTGACCATTTCTAACGACAAGTTCAACTTATCTGTGGTCATTTTTATATAAATAGGTCTGCCTGACTCGTATATAGTCGTGTCATCTGCGTATTGGATTGATCGCGAAGCAAGACTATCCTGTAGGCCATTAACATAAAGATTGAAGAACAGCGGTCCGAGTATTGAACCTTGCGGCACCCCAAAGTAGGTTGTCATTGGTTTTGACTGCTGAGCATCGATTTGTACGTATTGTTTGCTACTGCTAAGGTAGCTGTGTGACCAACTTAGAAAGTCTCTTGAAAAACCCATTTTACGTAAGGACCTTATCAGAGTATCATGTGAGATCGTATCAAAAGCCTTTGAAAAGTCAATTAATAAAATGATCGATATTTCGCCCGCATTCATGGCTCTCTTTATGTCATCTCTCAGTTTACAGTCAAAACGGAAGAACTGTGCACATGAACTTTGAAACAATGTCCAATCATTGCGCAGCATTTTTGCATAAATTTTCGAACTTTCATTACAATTTTGCATGCGTGAACACACATGTGCGTCTGTGGCAACAAAATGGCGTCGAGGTTCAAAATAAAGATTGACGGCAAATTGGTCGGATTTGTAAAGCGAGATGAAGAGTTTCAGGATTCCTCATTGGAATATCTACGTTCACAAATCGAAGACGAAATCGGTGAACTGCTACCAACAGAGTTTAAATTTGTTATGAAGGGTATACCAGTTAGTGGAAAGCAGGAGATGGCCTACACTGTTCGCGATGTTGCAGAAGGGCCTACCATGCCTAGTGCAGAAGCCGACGGAGTCAACTCCAACCCCAACTCCAGCTACATCATCGAGCTCAAAGAGCTCCAACATCCTGTTACTGCAGCAACTTTTAGTTTCGAAACTAAAGAAGGAGAACAGTCTACAACGACAAAGGTTGATTTGACGACAAAGTCCAGGAGAATTATAACAGACAAGCAAGACGACAAGCCACTTACTTCGATGATGACAGCACCATCCAGACCGCATCTTAATCGAGGTATCGAACAGTCCGTATCACATTTAGTAAGAGAGATTGAGGAAATTCAAGAAGAGATTGAAATTGCAATGGGGAAGAAAGAGTCTATGACTGTAGAGCCATCAGAAAGGCCATCAGTTGGCTCTCAAAAATCCACTTGTACCCATTGCCATTTTCGAGGACATCGACGCTCCTCCTGTCGAATGCAGACATGCACAAGCTACCTTCAATGTGGAATGTTACTGTACCATCTAGAACATCGCAAAATGCAAAATTAAGTAGATCATACCATCAAGTCTCTGCGTGTGCAGTTAAAGAAAAAGAATGATGAGCTATCAGCAGTGAGAGCAGTTAGCGAGAGAACAAGGATGAGCTTCTTCTCCATTATGCGTCCTCGTCTGAAGGACCTTGACCCTATCAAGTATTCAAGAAGGCATGTCATAGACAGGGACTTGCGCTACCTTGGGGCAGTATGTAACCATCGGATTCCTTCCCAAGATGTTGATCTAGAAGCTCTAATTAATGGAGTTAAGGCTAAGTCATTGTCTTATTTGAATAGGCCAAAGGAAGAAGAAGAAGATCTCAATTTCACAAAGGAATCTGTGATATTGTCCACCTTTGGTCGCAGCTATGCCACCATGCACAGTGAAAGTGATGTAGCTTCTGTCAAAAAGAGGTCATCATCTCCCATACGGGATTGCAAGCCAAAACATAAAAATACATCAAAAGTCTCAAAAGCCTCAGAAAGTTTAGGGTACAAGTTCAGGCAGTCACTTAGGCCAGGAGGAAACTTGTTTCAGGAGGACAGCATTGATATTGATTCAGATCTTACATATTTTGGAGAGGCACTGCATTTACCAGCTGCATCACACAGTCATGTGTCTGCAAATAAAGTTTCACACTCAACACCCTTCAAGAAATGTACCCCCCTAGAACTTGACCTTTCTAGAATATCTCTTGATGCAGCAGAGGCTTTGTCTTGCTTAGGCTCACAAAAAGAAAACAAGTAACTTTCAAGCCAAACTTGGTAGCTTATTGTTTGTACCCATTTTGAAACATTGTTGGTTTAATTCATTTGCAATTATGTTGTTCTTCTTGGGTAAGGTTGGGTCAGAATGGGCCAAATTGGTCAGGTAAATTCATAAATTCTTTGTGCCCTATCCAAAGAGAACATGTTTCTTTCACAAACAGACAAATTTTAGTCATTTAAAAGCTGTAAGTTATGTCTTGCCTCAACTTTTTAAACTGAAAAAAAAAACAAAAGAGGCCCATTTCACAGTGACCCACTCTAAGCCAATTTTCCCCACAAAAAGTTTGTTAGTGTTCTGGTTTTGCTGTTGCAACTATTTTGTTCTTTGTGTTTTGTTTCAATACAAAAGTACACAACTTTTCATTTGAAACTCAAATGTAAAACCAGCCCCTCAACAACTATCAGAAAAATCAACTTGATTGTTGGAAATGATTGCAAAAGAAAAGATTACTGAAGGATGCTCTTCTAGGAAAAGTGAAATTTTTCCAAAGCATGAACTGCTTGGTCTATTTATTTTTCCACAATATTTACATTTTAATTAACTTGATAAATAGAAGTACCATCTCAAAAAGAATAAGAAATGACTGGTCAAGAAACCACTAAAATGCATATTCCAACAGAAATGTAATTAGATCAAATTCATACCACTCCAGTCCAGAGATGGTAAGTTTGAGTTTCTTGTGAAAAAGTTTTATATTTTGTTGTAGTCAGATTATCATCTACAGTACTCAGGCCCAGGACTTGCACATATTCTTTAAGAGAAATAATTTGAGGTAAAGCTGAAAGTTTGTTAAGATCATCTTTGAAAGTTTCTTGTGAGTTTCTCAGGGGTTCCATAACAATCTTCATGTTCACTAACTGTGGCCTTGTGAACATTTCAACAATGTTTGTTGAAGCTCTTCCAATGTTTAGACATGACTCAAGTACCTTTCAGGCTATATGATACATGAAATAAGTGAAAATGATATGCCAATGATTTCCCTCTGTTAGAATAAAAAATTTCTTAATTTTTTCTATCTTTCCAGCACTGGAGTTAGTTAATTATTGGGCAGTCTTAAAGTTGAGTTTCTCACAAAAAAAGTATGCGTTACAAATTTATGTGCCTACATAACCTTCAGAAATAAGCTTGATTGATTATGGAGAGCAATATATGTTATTTCAAAGATAAGTAGAGCAGAGGACAGTGCCCTTGAGTTTTTAGGCCTCCCCCCTTATCATGTGTTTGTACCATCAAATACAGGAGTTTAGACTGTCTGGGTCTGCAAAGAGTTAGTAATTTTCTGGCAGTGTAATTGCATGGGGGAGACATACTAGCCCCCTTTGTAGCATATGATATTAACTGTTTGGAGTTTGTTATATTCCGGGAAATGGGTGAATTTTGCAAAGTAAAGGGCTTAAGTCTGGAACAAGAAAAATGAATTCACAGTAATGAAGAATACAGTTAGGTATCACACTTTTAGTACATGCACACAATAAACAAAAAGAGCAAGATATTGAGGTCAACTATGTTTGGTGTGAAATCTAAAGCAGGAAAACAGGATTGTGGTGTTGCTGCCTCAAATCTTTTGTTTTACAAAATTCACCCTGGCTAGTATTTTGCAGTAGCAAGTAAGTATTGTGCATGCTATTCAGAGTTCAGGTAAATGAACATTCACTCATTATCCTATGAAGAAACTTTTAGCTGTTAACATTGCAATGCAGTTTCTTGGAATTTTCTGGGGTCAATTCTTACAATGGAAACCCCCTTGAGAGTTTCCATAGATTCATAAATGAATGTAGGGTTTCCATAGATTCATAAAATCCAACTTCACAGTTAATCATAATTCATTGAGAACTGCTCAAAATAGCTGTTTGAGCAAATGTAATTACAAGGAAGAACCAAATCACAACAAAAACTCAATTTAAATGCTAAATTCTATATTTCATCTCATCTGATTGCACTGATAATGGTCTGTTTTACTCTGACATTAAAATTTATTCAAATTTATATTCTGATCAGAGAATGTTGCCCAGTTGAGCACCAAATATCAAAGGCAGAGTTTCTTTGTCAAATTTGCATTTTCCCATGTAATCACCCATGTAAAAAATTGGGCCCTCTGATCCATGGTTTTCTGTGCTGATGCTATTGGAAAACTGTATTGAAGCTGTGCCATCAGGTAACTAATATTGCCTGACTGGGAAGAGTGCCTTACAAGAGGTTTCTAAAAAGATCAGTGTACTCAACTGTATATTGGTCATCAGTGGCAGACACTTATCAGAGCAACCAGAATGAGGGGGGTGCAATCTGAATCAACCCCATGTTAGCTAAGACAAAGGTCTTTTGTCCAAGAACAATAGAGATACCCAATATTTTCCAGCCCCCCCCCCCCCAATATCTCGCAAAGTCTCTGCCACCTCTGGTCATCAAGAGCTTGCCGATAAGGCAAATAGTTTCAACGGAATTCAATTTAATCTTGCATGACAATAAAACTAAACATAGCCACAATGACGAAAATAGTTATACGAATGTGTTGCTGATATAGACTCTATTGCTGCAAGAACCATAAGTTCTGTCTCGTCCAATGCTGCAGTCTCGTGCTTTCTTAAAAATCCTTTAATTTCGTGAAAGCAGAACTCACAAGTGTTTAAATGGGGAGAATAAGGTGGCTGAAAAACCAATGAGGCACCGGCATCCTCGAGGACATTTCTTACTAATAATTCTGTAGGGAACCCGTGGTGAAATCCACAAATATCCATGACGACAACATCACCTGGTATGATTACTGGATATCCATTTGGTAACTCTGCATGTACAACGTCAGTGAAAAAGTTTATGAGCTCTTCTCCGTTAGACGCACCAGGAATAATATTGTAATACTGCGGCCCATTGATGCCGTGTAGCAAGTTTATTGTCAAGCTGGCGTTGGGGGCATATCTTTGAATTTCAACAGCGGGCCTGCCACGATACGATGAACCGTACTTCCTGTTACCTGTTGTTTGTATCACTGAGCTCTCATCGAAAAAATGTAGGTGTACTGGATTTATTCTGCTAATAGTTGCAAAATATTCATCGACTTTCCGAAGATTTGCATCTGTGTAATATTCACTTGGGATAGATTTAAGTTTCTTGTGAGTAAATCCAAGTTTCAAACGCAGGCCATCGTTTATGGTAGAAAGGGCAGGGAGATTGCCTTCGTCACAAATTTCATAACTCAGTAGCTTCTGCCTTACTTCTCTTGTTTGCAGGCTTGGTTTTACCAGTTTCCAAGTTTCGACAGCGTTCAGAACACTGTCTCGTAGACATTGTGGCGGTTGTCCAGGCCTAACTTTTTCATGGACATCACCGCGCTCCTGAAATTGCTTCGCAAGTTTGTAAACATGACTGCAACTGACTTTAAATCTGTTGCACACTTCAAAGACTCTGGCGCCTTGATTTAAAGCAAGTATGATTTCTTCCCTTAGCTTGAATGGTGTTGCCTTCCCTGGCTCATAAAATCTGTTCGCCGCATTGAACGCCATTTCTCTATACTGTTAACGTTACAATACATCTTCGAAACTTTCAAAACAACATTGCAACAATATTCGAAATTTCATTGGATATTTTGCAGCCTCGTGTGCACGCTACTTCCGTTTTGACTGTAAGTAAAGTAGAGCCCGTTGAAAAACCTTTCCTGAAACCAGTAAGGGTGTCTTTGTAAATTTTGAGTCTTTCTGTAAAATCGATGAGTTGAATACAAACAATTCGTTCGAAGATCTTTGAAAGAGCGGGAAGTATGCTGATGGGGCGATAATGGAAGCTTTCATTTGGAGCTGGAACTTTGTTGATTAGCACAACTCTTGCAATCTTCCACAGTGAAGGGAAGCTATAATCTTTAATGGATGCATGGATGATATGAGTGAGCGGAAACATACGACATCACCCACAAGCTTTACGTAACGTATTGGAATCTCATCTGGGCCCGTTGAAAGATCATTTCGTATCAGTTTCAGCTGTTTTAAAACTTCATCGTAGGTGGTTTGATGGAGGAAGAAAGTCACTCTGTCGTCGTTTGGAAGACCATCAATGAACTGCCTCGTTTCTACAACAGGGACAGCTTTCTTGTTTAGTGTTTTGCTAGCAACAGTTGCAAAGTATTTATTCAGAAGAGATGGATTCAGTGTTGAACGCTTTGCTGGTGGATGAAGGACGCTATGAATGACTTTCCACACCTCTTTCTTGTTTTGCTTTGAAAGTGCCTTGCGATAGAAGGTAGCTTTGGCTCTTCTCGCTGCTTTCTTTACGGCACGTTTACTCTCTCTAAATTTCTCCCACGAGGAAGAATTTCTCGAGGTATCTCCCAGGGCTTGCGACTGGCGAGCTGCTACACGATATTCACGGGCATTAAGGCTTGGAACGATATTCCAGTTAACATCAGAGAACTGCCATCACTGCGTCTATTCAAAACACATCTATAAAGGCTTTTGATGAGCCTTGATAACTAACTCAAACCCCCTCAAGAACGACTCCCTGGAAGATCAGATTCATTAATCAACTATATTATATTCTTAGTTTTAGATTTTGTAAGTTGTATTTTACTGAAGGGATATCGTTGTTTAAATTCGTTTGCACCGAAAAAGGAGAAATCTTGGTTGCTCGCTAGCTGCTGAAAATTTATAAAATGCACTGCTTGAAAAAGGCGAAAGCCGAAAGCAACCTATAAGGTGCTAAAAATCGAGAGAATTAAGGTGTGCCACGGTAGTCTAACGGTTAAGACGCTGCCCGGAAAGCAGGAGATCCGTGGTTCGATTCCCGGCTGTGGAGCATTTTAACTTTCTCGATTTTTCCTGAGAATTTTTAAAATGTTTCCGTTTGCACCGAAAAAGGAGAAATCCTGGTTGCTCGCTAGCTGCTGAAAAGTTGTTTAAATGAATTATATATATAATTAGCGAAAACCGAGCAAGTCCTTATTGGATCTTTATTTTGATTAATATTAATTCAATTGCTCTTTGCATAACGAATTAGTAGGGTAACTCACTTTTTAGATTAAAACATATAATCTCGAGGGCATTCTTTTCAAGGTCTTTTATAACAAAGAGGAAGCATTATTGAGGCAGCAATGAAAAGGAAGATAGTGGCACGTGAACTAAGAAGTCATAATAGTCCAGAGGGAGAATGAGATGTATTACCAACGACCGAGAGATTTTATCGGGTATGGTTTTTCCAGGGTATTTTCGGGCGTAGATTGCAAATCTGGATGTTGAACAGGCGGGGGAGGGAGGCGTTTCCAAAATACAGGGGGGAATAGGCTGAAATTGCGAAAAATGCAGTGACACTCATTTTCGCTATTTAACACTTGTTCATTCTAGTAAGATTAGCATCTAGTGTTTAGAAGGAAAGGGCTCTCTAACCTTCCACTGAAAAATTGAAACTTGGTGCCTTGGGAGGGGGGGGGAGGCGGGCCAAAATATCTTAGGAGACATGATCTTATACTAAGATGTACGAGAAAGTGCCCACTAAAGTAAGTCTGTTTTAGATTGCTTTTTCAGGATACATCCTTTCGTCCTCATGTTCATCAGATGTACCTGGAGAGAGTTCATCACTGTTTCCTCCCCTCACATCATCGTCTGTAGTAACAAGCCGTTAAGCAAGGCAATCGGGATTGCTTCAGAAATGCAGTCAATTTCCACATCTTAGTTCCATCCAAGATTTCTTTGGCCGTCAATATCCATCATTGGATCATATGCTTTGCCCCAAATTCTAGCCTCATATTTAGTAGCATGTTTAATGTACCTCGTACCTGATGTACGATTTACGATGTACGATGTACGATGATGTACCTGAGTCGAGGTTCGAGGCGGTCGTTGTCGAGTTGATGTCGCAACTATGGACCTGAAACATTCATCTGAAATGGATAAACCCGTCGAGATTTCATCTATTGAAAGACTGATTTATGATGCGATTGAGCACATCGAAAAGAAGAGCAAGAAAAGAACTGATCTAGAACAAATATGTAAGTTTGCTGTGAACGAGAACAGTGGCCTAAGCAAACACGATGCCGTTGACATCCTGTCTAGGATGCACAAGGACGGGCTATTGAAATTAATTAAAGCGGTACGACGATGGCCCTGCCTCATATAAGATCAACAAAAGCAACAAAGAAACTAATAAATCTTGTGACGAAAATAAAGTACATGCTGAAGCAAAGGATGGAGAAAATGAACAGGAGTATGAACAGTCAATTTCAACCAGCAATGAAGATGCGGAAAACGAACTTGACGCAAAAGATTGTGAAAGTAGCGAAGGAGTTATCAGCGGCAATATCGATCTAGAGAGGGTAGAAGGTGAAACTATTGATAAACCTACCTTGCAAGATTCTTTTCTTGAGGTTTTAGACAGTGTCCCCACACCCGAGAAAATTTCGACAAACGGCTGGCCGGATTTCTCAACTTTTGATAAGAAAACTCCTATCAATGCGTGTCATGGCTTGAAAGATCATACAGCCAAGACCAAGTCCATCGACGCACAATTCCCCCCTCCCAACAGAGCACAATCAGCAAGTGAATTTAGTAGCTTTGCAGAAGTCATGAGCAAAATGGCTGACACTTTGAATAACCACATAGAAATGCTTCGTGATGAAAAGATCTTGAATCGCATGCTGAGAAATACAATTGAAATTCTGAGAGATGACAATGGCTACAAGGCTACCAGGATAAAAGAACTGGAAACAATTATCGGCTTTATGGAGAAACCATCTCAAGTCGAAATTAAAACCAACCTTAGAAGTCAACAACGTCCCCTAGAGAATGCCCAAGAAATTTGCACGCTGAGTCCCCAGGAGAATTCACAAGAGGCTTGCATTTTCCAACCAGCTTCGCAGCCCCCTGAGACTCAAGTAACTCAAATTACTCCTAGTTTCGAATCTCAATTGGAAGCCTACGTCAAAGCGAAAAGAGAAAAATACGAAGAACACCTGGTAAAATGTAAAGCTAAAGCAATGCACTCACTGAAAAAACCTCAAGGGAAAGAACAAGGAAAGAATCAAAATAGAAAGGAAGCAAACAAACAAAACAAAGGAAACCTGGGAAAAGCAAATAGCCAATTAATAAACCAATCTGCCAACCTGGATGCCAAACAACCGCACGGTCAATGTGTGCAACCCCAACAGCAACAGGACCTACAGCAGCAGCAGCAACAACAGGTACAAAATAGTCAAAATCCCTCTGACAAGTCTCAGCAATCACAGCAAAAAGATAACTTGCCTTCATCGCAGAAAGGGCAGTCACAACAACAGGGTCTTTGGAGGCCTGGAACTATTCTGATAGTTGGGGATAGTATGCTAAATGGAGTGGAGGAACGCAAAATGCCATCAAATGTCAAGGTGAGGAATTTTCCTGGCTCAACTGTTAAAGACATGCATGATTATGTGAAGCCCCTGTTGCGAAAGAAGCCGTCCCACGTAATTTTGCATGTCGGTACAAACGATGCTGTTAATTCTGATTCAAATGCCATAGTTAACCAACTCATTAATCTGAAAGAATATATCGAGAATGAGTTGCCTAATAGCATGGTCACCTTGTCACTGCCGATGATGAGAGTTGATAACACTAAGGCAAATAAAATTCTAGTTGCAGTCAAGAACGCAATAAGGAAGATGTCAATTGACATAATAAACAACGACAACACCAAGAGAGACCATCTTGGACGTTTAGGCCTTCACCTAAACTTTTATGGGAATACAAAATTTTCAGCTAACCTATTAAGTAAAATAAAGTTGATTTAACAACAGTGACAGAAATAAGAATGTCCGCAATGAAAGTCTTGAGTTGAATTGTTGCAATGTGGGTGATGAGGATAGCACATTTACCGAGTGTTTAGGATTTCGTAAGGGGATGGTAGTTGCATCTCTCAATATCAATAGTTTGCTTAGGCACCATGATGAGCTTAGTAACTTTCTTTTTGAGAAAGGCTTCCATGTACTCGCCCTTAACGAAACAAAGCTCGACAGCAAGATTTCTAAAGATCTCTTAAAAATTGAAAATTATAAAATTGAGAGATGTGACAGAAATCGAGAAGGCGGAGGAATTGCTCTCTATATAAAAGATGGCATAAAGTACCATGTAAGCAAAGATTTGCCCGAAAAATCGCTTGAATTACTGTGCATTGAGGTCGAGCCTTTAAAGGCCAGACCATTTTTCGTTATTTCATGGTACCGCCCCCCTAGTGACACTGTAGAAACCTTTGATAAACTTGATCGGACCTTGCAGTTTCTTGAGACCGAGGGTAAAGAGCTTATACTCCTTGGTGATACAAATTGCGACTTTCTCAAGTTTTCAAGAACGTCAGATATGTCTTGTCTGAACAATCCTAGCAAGCACATGCAACAAATCTACAGTACGTATGAGCTTAAGCAACTCATAAATAAACCTACTACGGAAACTTCTCAACAGTCTACCCTTATTGACCACACTGCAACAAGTCACATCAACAATATTGTATCTTCCGGAGTTCTCGAAATCAGTCTTAGCGATCACTACTTGGTCTACTGTGTGAGAAAGTTTCGGGGAGCCCTCAAGACAAAGCATAAAGTAGTAACAACTCATCAGATGAAAAAATTCAACGAGAGTGCATTTTTGCAGGACCTTGCATTAATTGACTGGTCGTTGATCTTACAAAATGGTACTGATCTCAATGAGCAGGTAAGGAACTGGTGTAAAATGCTTTCGATGATAATTGAGAAACATGCTCCTCCAAGAAAACGGGAGGTGACTGAAAGATACACTCCTTGGTACACTTCAGAGCTAAGTAAGCTCTCAAAAGTAAGAGACAAAATAAAGAAAGCTGAAGTGAAAAACCAATCTGATTTGTTATTTGCTGCATACAAACAAATCTGAAACAAAGTTACTAATATGAACCAAACGCTAAAAAGGGACTTCTTCTCTGTTAAAATAAAAACCTTTGAGGGCAACGTGAAAGAAACTTGGAGAACCATCAACCAGATGATAAATAAGTGATCCAAAACTACTCATATTTCTTCTCTCGAGGATGGTGATCAAGATATTACTGACTCTCAACAAATTGCCGACGCCATGAACCAGTATTTTTGTAACATCGGAGAAAAGCTCAGCAGCAAAATTCCAACAAGGAAAAATCCCCTTTTATCCGGGGATGTTAAGATAAATCAGCATTCTAAAATCTTTAGGTTCAAGAATGTTGATGAAGTACAGATACGCAGAGCAATGAAAAGCCTCAAGACATCAAATGGATTTGGTTTAGACGGTATTTCAAGTTATTTTTTGAAAGTCGGTATGCCTGTCCTAGCTAGTTCATTGAGTACCATTTTTAATAATTCTTTGAGGTGCGGTGTATTTCCTAATTGTTGGAAAACAGCAAGGATTGCACCTATCTTCAAAGACGGCCCTGAAAATATAAAATCTAATCACCGTTCAGTTTCGGTTCTACCAACGGTTTCGCGCTTATTTGAGAAAGTTTTGTATGGCCAACTTTACCAATACCTGAATGAAAATAAGTTGCTTTACTTGCACCAATCTGGGTTCCGATCATTACACTCTTGTGTCACATGTCTACTCAAGAGCACGAATGATTGGTACACAGACATGGACAGAGGCAATGTCAATGCGGTCGTTTTCATCGACCTTAAAAAGGCTTTCGACACAGTAGACCATAGTATCCTATTAGAAAAGTTGTCACTTTAAGACATAAGGGGTATTGAGCTTGAGTGGTTCAGATCCTATCTTAATGGGAGACAGCAATGCTGTAAGGTGAATGGGCACATATCAAAAATCGAAAGTATTCGATATGGAGTTCCCCAAGGGTCTTGCTTGGGACCACTTCTCTTTTTGATGTACATTAATGACCTTCCACTTTCACTTGATAATGCCAAGGTTACTATGTATGCGGATGATACCAGCATCTCTTATTCCTCTAAATCAGTCAATGCAATCAATTCAGCAATCAATGACGATTTTTCTAATCTCAAACTATGGCTAGAAGGCAATAAGTTGTCTCTAAATGTTTCGAAAACTCAAACCATGCTTATCGGTAGCAGGGCAAAACTCCAGAATATTTCTAACGGCGCTGACATTAGACCTAAGTTTATTATTGATGACGAAGTTGTCCCTATGATAAACGAAGCTAAGTACCTGGGAATACAATTAGACAAAACATTAAGTTGGAAGGAACATATCAACATTATTGCCTCGAAGATTTCGCGAGGGATAGGGATGCTGAGATATGCAAAGAGGTACGTCCCACTCAGTACAGTAAAAACCATGTACAGAAGTATAGTCGAGCCATCTTTACGATACTGTTGCACGGTACGGGGATGTTGCACCGAGACAGACTTAGAAAGACTGCAGATTCTCCAAAATCGTGCAGCCCGTATTGTGACGAATAGTGCTTATGATGCGCACTCCTTGCCTCTGATTAAAGGGCTAGGCTGGCTAACACCCAAAGAGCTGATCAGGTTTGAAACGGCAACTACTGTTTTCAAATCCGTGAATCAACTTTGCCCAAATTATATGGCCCAAATGTTTCAAAGACAGCGTGAAAAGGCAAAAAGGACGCTAAGAAACACAGAAACTGACTTAAAACTTCCTTTCTTTAGAACTAACAATGGACAAAAGTCATTTGCATATCGAGGGGCGGCCGTTTGGAATGGGCTAGATCACCAAATCAAATTGTCTCCCTCGCTATCAAATTTCAAATTAAAACTAAAGGAAGGATTATAAAGCAAACTTTACATTCTTCCTTGCATCAAGAATAAATTCTATTGATTTTCCTTTCTGTTGCAATTTGATTTCTTTTTCTTTTCGATAGGACTATTTAGCATGGGGCTTTTCAACGTATTAACTTGTATTAGGAGAATATTGATTAGATAATTTTTCTTTTTGCTTTTGTTTTCTTTGTATTTTAACAGGGCACATTGTAAAGCAGTTAATTCTTAGCAACTGAATGTTCTTACCCTGTATAAAGAAGTTAACATGAATGAATGAATGAATGAATGAATGAATGAATGAATGAATGAATGAATGAATGAATGAATGAATGAATGAATGAATGAATGAATGAACCTTCAGAGATTTATGCTACAAGGTGGTTCCAATGACAGGTCGACCATTTCACTGTCGCTAGAATAATTTTGCCTGAAAATTTTCCGGTGAGCTGCAAGAGCTGAGTTCGCCCGTTTCTCACCATAATTTTGGCACATAGACTCGTTAAGACTTGCAGTTGTTTGCTCCAATGATACTTGCGGCGTTGTACCCAGATAACCGAAAACCGTTGACACCTCTGAGTCACTGTGCACAAGTTTCACCATTTTCCGACATACTTTCTTTCCCTTACATAGAAACAGTGATACATAATCATTCCCGGTGAAAGTTTGTACGGAAAGCATTGCTTGCCTCTGCTGATTACTGAGATCACAAGTAGATAAATCAAGCAGTCTCCAGATTCTACCTGTTCCATTATCGATGAAGATTCTTAGATTCCTTTGCTCTAACTACATTTGCTAGGAAAATTATTGGAATGTCAGTGTCCCTTGGGGATGAAAACAAGGAACGTATACCTTCCTATGCTGTGCTGCCTTGCGGTGCATGATTAGCAGGTAACATACCTTGGATGGTGCCTCAATTGGATTCGTATCTAATTCAAGGGCAGAAATTGACTCATTGTAAGCAATCTTAGTGCATTTCTGGTTTATTGAAGCAATGATACATGAAGTTGCGGCACGAAAATTGATAAAAGAAAGAAAAGGGAAATAAAAGATAGATGTGAGTTGTTCGCCATCTTTGCGGGCTCCAATACACTCCAAGCAAGCTCTTTTGATGTAGCATTGCCTAACAAGATGGAATGTGACTACTCACCAACCCAGCGCCGCAGGGATCATCCATTTTGGCACACTTTGGATTTGGGTTTTGGCAAAATTTTTATGCGACAGGGTATACTTTTGGGGCATTTTTATGCGACAGGGTACAGGATGTGGAGAGATTTGTCAAACTCCCCCATCACTCCACTATTCAAGTAACCCCTTGGGTGAATAAAGTAAATGCCGCATATGAGAACCTACCAAAATATGGAGGCTGTTTTGCCCAAATTATGCTCCTTGCAATTAAGAACCTGTTTCAGTTTGATGAAACATGGGTTATTATTGCATGGGTAGCAAAATTGATATTTGATTGCTGTTATTAAGCTCATGCTGGTCCCACTTGGCTTTTACAAGTTTAGTCTCATCCCCAATTAGGTGTTAGGTCCATATTGATGCTCGCAAAACAAAAAAAGGGCTGAACATCTTTGAAAGACTCTGAAAGGGCCTACATGAACACCCTTCAAATAAGAACCCTCATACCTTGAAATTAATCTTAGTACCTTTGAAATAAGAACCTACTTCAGCCTGGCTCTCAAAAAAGTAGGTTCTTATATGCGGGGATTTACTGTAACTCACGCCTATCTTTTACTCCCCTCTTCACTTGTTTATCAGTCTTGGTGCCGCAAACTTCATGTATCATCGTTTCAACAAACCAGCCTAGATTGACGTAAATTGACTTGGAATATCATGGAACAACTTTCTAACAAGATCCCAAAAGGTATCAGGTACAACACCGATTGAATGCACCGTAGCGATTCCATCAAAAACATTAATTTGTGCGTTATCTGGCAAATCAAGTTCTGTCACAATGGAAGAAAGTGCCCTGTGTAGCAGATCAGGCAATTTTTCGCTGTCACAATCGCAAGTCAGTAATGCGAATGGTAGTAGTGCCAAAAGGAAGCTGAAGTGCCTCGTCTGTCTTTGCCCACTAATGATTGCTCCATAGAGGAAACAACTGGGTAAACCCAAAATATCTCTTTAAGCTGCTACTGTACATATTTCTACTTGCTCTTTGAGGTCACTTGGCATCTCTTTGTTGGATCAAAGAAACCTTCTTCTATGCTTATCTTTAAATGCTTTTAAAACAAAGAATGCATTTCCCCTCCTCTTTCACATGAACCCAAGCAATTCATCTGTAATGCTATCAAGTACAGGGCGCCCAGATGTATGCCACGTTCTTTCTTAACCACGTATCGCACGGCAACACCACTCAGGATGGTATACGTTCCTTGTTTTCTTCCTCACGGGACACTTGACTTTTTGATAATTTTATTAGCTAATGTCGCTAAAACAAAGAAATCTAAGAATCTTCATCGATAATGGAACAGGTAAAATCAGGACACTGCTTGATTTATCTACTTGTAATCTCAGTAATCAGCAGAGGCTACCACTGCTTTACGAGCGAACTTCCACCGGGAATGATTATGTATCACTGTTTCTACGAAAGCGAGAGAAAGTATGTCGGAAAATGGTGAACCTGTACACAGTGACTCAGAGGTGTTAACAGATTTCGGTTATCTGGGTACAACGCCGCAAGTATCATTGGAGCAAACAACTGCAAGTCTTGACGAGTCTATGTGCCAAATTTATGGTGAGAAACGGGCGAACTCAGCTCTTGCAGCTCACCGAAAAATTTTCAGGCAAAATTATTCTAGCGACAGTGAAATGGTCAACTTGTCATTGGAACCACCTTGTAGCATAAATCTCTGAAGGTACATTAAACATGCTACTAAATATGAGGCTAGAATTTGGGGCAAAGCATATGATCCAATGATGGATACTGACGGCCAAAGAAATCTTGGATGGGACTAAGATGTGGAAATTGACTGCATTTCTGAAGCATATCCCGATTGCCTTGCTTAACGGCTTGTTACTACAGACGATGATGTGAGGGGAGGAAACAGTGATGAACTCTCTCTAGGTACATCTGATGAACATGAGGACGAAAGGATGCATCCTGAGAAAGCAGTCTAAAACAGACTTACTTTAGTGGGCACTTTCTCGTACATCTTAGTATAAGATCATGTCTCTTAAGATATTTTGGCCCGTCTCCCCCCTCCCCCAAGGCTCAAATTTTCAATATTTCAGTAGGAGGTTAGAGAGCCCTTTCCTTCTAAACACTAGATGCTAATCTAACTAGGATGAACAAGTGTTAAATGGTGAAAATGAGTGTCACCGCATTTCTCACAATTTCAGCCT
Organism: Aurelia sp. 4 Dawson et al 2005; assembly: GCA_964019985.1. Classification (NCBI taxonomy): domain Eukaryota; kingdom Metazoa; phylum Cnidaria; class Scyphozoa; order Semaeostomeae; family Ulmaridae; genus Aurelia; species Aurelia sp. 4 Dawson et al 2005. Next base: position 17,448,499 of record OZ026493.1, on the reverse strand, counting down.
AGTCGCCCCTTTATCTCGGAAACGCCCCCTCCCCCGCCTATTCAACATCCAGATTTGCAATCTACGCCCGAAAATACCCTGGAAAAACCATATCTCATAAAATCTCTCGGTCGGTGGTAATACACCTCATTCTCCCTCTGGACATAAGAACTACGCCAATGCGGTAAGATTTTGCTACTATTGTTACGACGTCAACAATCATGCGACTGTTCATTATAAAGTACATTCGCCAGACAAGGAGTTTTTCTGTATCCACAAAGACTTTTCCCTGGTGTGTCCAACTGACATTTAAAAAGCAAATAGGCCATTTTTTGCAGCCAGGCGTCACGTGACTGGATTTTTATAGCAATCGTTGTTTGGATTGCAAGCCACGCATAGCAACGCTTCCCGCACAGTGTTCATGTAATGAAAATGATTTCTATGACAAGTTTTAGAGACAATTTTTGTAAATATCTTCATACTTATATACTAAATAACGGGTTTACATAACAGTATCAGAAGCATTAAATAATTTGCATAGTCTTACGCTTAGATTTTACGTGATTTATGAGGAGGAGAGATGCGACTGAGGAGAGAAGTTGGTCATGCAAGCTTAGGCTACCTAGGCCAATGAATTCCGTAGCATGAATTCTGAAAATGGTATGTCTCCTACCTCTACTTTCAATAAATTTTCGTGAATTTTCCTTTCATTGTCAAAACAGTTTAATCTTATTCCCAGAAAATACTAGCTCTTTCCGCTTGATGAGGCTGAAAAGTTCTCACTCACTTCAAACAGTAATGATGGACTAGAATATCCATCACTGCATAATCCATCACTGGATAATCTGGCCCATCATAACTGTAGCTAAGCTTAGGCCCAACAACAGCACAACGGCTGACTCCGATTAGACTGAGTAAGAACTTTCAGCCTCATCAAAGGGACAAAGCTAGTCTTTTCTGCGAATAAAATCAAACTTCTTTGAAAATGAAATGATAACACAATATAATTTATGGAATGTAGAATTAGAAGACGTACCTTGTTCAGGATTCATTCTACAGGATTCATTTGACTAGATAGGCCTACGCAGCTTGCTTGACCAACTTCTCCTTTCCTCAGTCACATCTATTCTCCTCATCAATCACACAAAATTTCAGCGTAAAACTATGTAAATTATGTCATGCTTCTGATACTTTTATGGAAATTCCTTAGTTAGTTGATAAGCATGAAGATATTCACAAAAATTGTCGCTAAAACTTGCCATAAGCATTGTTTCCATTACGTGAACACCGTACGGGTAAGCGTTGATATGCGTGGCTTTGCCATCCAAACAACGGTTGCTATAAAAGTTCAGTCACGTGATGGCTAGCTGCAAAAGGCGTATATAAGGGGGCAGATCATAGGTGGGATTTCATGGCACTTAAGGATTTACAAAAATTACAAATAACATTTGACTTCTTGGCAACGGTACTGCTATATAATGAACCACGCTGGGCATAAATATTTAGCATTAAAGCCTATACTTTGGCCAACTTTATTAAGGCTAAATTGAAAATATACTTGAACTTATCGAAATTCTCTTTATGCCAAAAAAGCTGGTTACCATGAATCTTTGATAAATACTGTGAACAGATATGCAAAATATCTTGCTTTCATCATTTCATGTAATGCGTTTGTACAACCGAAAATTTCCCCATGTGTGTTTTGAGGTACACATTATTCTTGTTTGCAGTAAGGTGGGCAAAAATCTTAACTATAAGTCTGCATTTTACGTAATGCTACTGAGACATTTTCTATCTATCTATGTAGCGTCCTCGTAAGTCCGAAGGTTGCCTATCATGGATCTCCACAGTTCCCTGTTCTGTGCAGTCCTTTTCAATTGTCCATATTCTTTGATGTTGGTCCACTCTTTGATATCGTCTATCCACATTCTCCGAGGTCTACCTTGTGCTCTTTTGCCATTTATAAATCCTTCCATGATATTAACAAACAAATTTCGGTCTGGGCTTCTTGCTATATGGCCAAAGAATGACGATTTACTTTGAGCGATCTGCTTTAATAGATTTGGTTTTTCCTTTACTCTGTCGAATATCTCTTTGTTGGTAATTTTATTTATCCAGCTAACTTTTAGCATTCTACGAAAAAAAAAGGCCTCAAATGCATTTATCCTTCTTGCAGCTTCTTTACCTATTGTCCATGCTTCACAACCGTATGTTAACAGTGACATGATATATGTCTTCAATAACCTTTTCTTAGTGTTCATATTAATAAATATTGCTTTTCATTAATTCCTTTAATTCCCAGAATGATTTCTTTGCTATTCCTATTCTTCTTTTGATTTCTTGTAAACATTTAGCATCTTCCGTTATTAGTGTGCCAAGATATTTATATTGCTTTACTTGCTCTAATGTCACCCCGTTTGACTTTATGACGATTTTCGTCCCTGGCTGTTTTTCTATGACCATAACCTTGGTCTTTTTCGCATTCAATTCCATACCATAAGCTTTACAACTTTCGTTTATCTTATCAAGTAATCTTTGTAATTCTCCTTCCGTGCTAGCTAGCAATACGGTACCGTCAGCAAACCTTATGTTATTGATAGTCATTCCATTCACTTCTAACCCAGATTCATCTTGCAGGGCTTCATTTATTAGTTCTTCGCTGTACATATTGAAAAATACTGGTGACAGATTACAACCTTCTCTTACACCTTTCTCAATCTTAAAGCTGCGCGAGTCTTCTGATTTACCTCTGATTTGTGCAGTTTGAGACCAGTATAAATTCGATATTAACCTGATTTCCTCTGGAGGCACCTCGTACTTTTTCAACACTTGAATTAATCTGCTATGGCTAACCTTGTCAAATGCTTTTTTGTAGTCGATGAAGCATGCGAATATTTTCTTGTTTTTACTGACCATTCTCTCTGAAAGTAGCCTTATTTGACATGTTGCATCTCTTGTTCCTCGACCCTCTCTAAATCCTAATTGGTTTTCACTCATTCTTTTCTCAGCAAGTGGTGTTATTCTTCTCTTTAAAAAGTGTAGTAAGATCTTAGCTGTGTGTGATATCAAGCTTATTGTTCTATGTTCTGCACACTCCTTTGCGTTGGCTACTTTGGGAAGCTGTATAAAAATTGATTTGAGAAAATCTTCAGGTTGGAGACCTGCATTATAACATTTATTGACTATCAAAGTTATCATTTCTATTCCTTTGTCACCCATATTCTGTAAAAATTCTGCTGGGATTTCATCTATTCCAGTAGATTTTCTCTTTGGTAGACTAACGATGGTTTGCCTTACTTCCATCTCTGAAATGTTTATAGTATTGTGCATGCTATTCGTTTCAATAAGTATGTCAGGTCTCTCGTCTGAATACAGTTCTTCGATATATTCTGCTCACCTCTCTAGGATATCTTTTTCATCAAGAAGCAATTTTCCATCTTTATTCTCCACACCTTGTTCTGATCGTAACTTTTTAGGCCTCAGCTGTTTAACAATTTCGTACATTTTTGGGTTATGTGATTTATCAAGTGATTCAATTTCATTACAAATTTTGTTATAGTATTGACTTTTGGCCTTTCTGCACATTCTCTTTATAGCTTTAGATAAACTCCTGTACTTCTCCTCATTTCTTTTCCACATTCTTCTCTCTTCCATTTTATTTAGTATTTCCACAGTGATCCAGTTTTGTTTCCCGGTTTTTGTACTTTTACCGCAAACTGCATTTGCTGTTTTAATGAGACCCTCTTTAAGGTTTTTCCAAATTTTTTCAACGCTTTCTCCGTGGTCAGCTGTGTAAATCAGTCTTTCACTTTCTTGTTTATATCTCTCTTTGATCACTTCGTGGTCAAGATTTGAAACATTCCACTTTTTTCTTGTGGATTTGCTCTTTTTCACTCTTTTAAGTTTTGTTTTGATATCTATAACAATTGGATTATGATCTGACCCACAATCAGCGCCTGGCATGGCCTTTGCATTTTTTATGCTATTCCTATATCGTTTGTTTATCATGATGTAATCTATTTGATTTTTCGTTCTTCCGTCTGGGGCTGACCAAGTGTGTTTTGCATTTTCCCGCTGCTCGAACCATGTATTGCAAATTACCAATTTATGCTTTATGCAGAACTCTACTAGTCGTTCCCCTCTGACATTTTAGTTTACAATAAAACACACACAATAGTAGGCCTCCAGGAGTTACAGCTTCCAAATTATTGGCCAACGTGTCCATATGTCTTAAGGTACACATTGAAAAAAAGAAATTTAAACGATGAACTATGGCAGGACATTTAACCTCACAACATTTCAACTCCTTGGGAAAACTTTTTACCATTGAGGAGCATGCAGTAAAACAAAAGTTTTCAAAAAACATGTCTTCCGTAAGATTCTATGTCAAAAGTAAATTCTTTGTATGTTTTGAGGTACATATACCTGCAGGCTTTACAAAATAATAAAATACAAGACACGCTGCGATGCAACAAACAAAAGACATGAACAAACAACACAATACTTGATTGAGCATGAATGTGTGACATGTCCGTTCTTGAAGAGATATCTTTGATTGCTATCTCAATCCAAATAGAAAACTAGCTATGTTTAAAACACAGCTTTAAGTAACGAAACTAATTGTAACAATATACAGGGTGTCCAAGGAAAAATTGTGCCCCGTTTGCCTGAAAATTACGACAAAACAGCAAAGGATTCCCACTAACCTTTTCCATGATTTTGGTCTTCAGATCTTCAATTAAAGTTTGCTACCATCCCCTTAAAAACCCGTTGAGAATTGATGGAGCTATGACTTTCAAAAGACAAAATTTGTCTGTTGACTTAAACCAGCGGTCGGCCATTTTATCCTACTATCTTGCAACGATAGACAGCTTCATGTATGCACTGAAATAGCAGCCTCTAAATTCATAGCTCTCAGGGAATTTCCTATAATCATCAGAGAGTTGAAATATTTTATATCCCACGCTCTTTGATGGGATGCGAAAATGAAGATAAGAATTCCCAAAGTAGTAAAAAATAAAAGTTTCGACAAAAATATATTTCACATATGATTTATTGCCTTCCTTACATAGATTTCTTCCTTCATTCGTTACAAGCAATTGTTGATTTACTACCGAAGACAATGAACTAAAAGAAACGAGAGGGGCAAAAGATTCTTGGAGTTGCATTTTCACATTTTGAACTGATCAATGAAATAAATAACTGATTCACTCACCACACCTGCAAATAAAACGTGGCTATATGTTTGTCGTTACCGTTTGATTGTTTATAACCTTGGGATCCTTGCCTTTGCTTTGACATTCAATGAAGGATCGTGGGGTAAGAAATAGCTGAACTCTCTAATGACTATTAAAACTTTCACGAGAGCCATGAAATTGGAGGTTACTTTTTCGGCTCATCCATGAAGCTGTTTATCGTTGCAAAATGGTAAAACAAGATGGCCGACCGCTGGTTTCAGACATCAGGTAAATTTGGTCTTCTGAACGTCACTTCTCAATGGATATATACGGGAACGGTAGCAAACTTTAATTGAACACATTGAAGAGAAGATCATTCTCGTTGAAAATGGTTCAAGAATAATTTGTGACAAACAAATAGCAGAATGTTTTAACGAGTACTTCGTTGATATCACTTCTACACTGCCTGTTGAGGCTCCTGTGACCCCACTGTCATATGTTCATTTGCAGGACCTTGTACTGAATGCCATCAAGAAATACGACAACCATCCTAGTGTAGTGTTGATTAGAAAATAATGTTGCAAATAATGAGTCGTTTGAGTTTCATCCTATCAGCCCTAATGATGTTTGGAACGAAATTAGACAGCTAGACAATTTAAAGGAAACCAGAGGATGTATCTCAGTAGAAATTCTAAAATCAATATCCGATTTATGTCACACAGAAAAAGCTAAATACTTCAACACGATGCTATTAACCTGTGAGTTCCCGGAACCTCTTAAGGCCGCTGATGTATCATCGTTGTACAAAAGTTCTGAATACACATGTAAAGTTAATTATAGACCGATCAGTGTAACGACATTGATGTCCAAAGTCTTTGGGGGTTTAATAGCTAAACAGATTAATTCTTTTGTAACTTCAAAGATATCAAATCTGTTATGTGCCTACAGAAAAGGACATAGTGCACAACGTGCCTTGATTCGGCTCATTGAAACTAATCGTAAGACACTAGATAGGAAAGGTGTTGCTGGCATGCTTTTGATGGACTTATCCAAGGCTTTCCATTGCATGCCACACGATCTACTTAATCGCTAAATTAAAAGCGTACGGTTTTGATCCGCAGGGTCTCAGATTAATAGCAAATTACCTCTCTGATAGAAAGCAGAAAGTAAAGGTCGGCACAACATATAGTGATGGTGTCCCCCAGGGCTCTGTCCTAATGCCCCTACTTTTCCTAAACAATTTTATATACTTTGTCGAACATTCGGAGGGGTGTAATTTTGCTGATGATGATACCATCCCTTCTTGTGAGGAAACTTTTGAAAGTGTGGCTTCAAACCTTGAAGAAGATATGTCTCGAGCGATCTCGTGGCTCAAAACTAATCAAATGGTAGCCAATCCATCAAAATTCCAAGTTATGCTACTCGGTTTGAAGACAGATGATAATATTGTTCTTGACATTGGAAAGGTATCCATTGATGTTGTCAGTAGTGTTAAGTTATTGGGGATCACAATAGACTCGAAACGAAAGTTTGACCAACATGCGGCAAAATTACGTCAAAAAGCAAACAACAAGATCAGTGCCTTCTCTATAGTCTCGAGCTATTTAAGTAAGAAGCAATCTCTTTTGCAGTACACCTCTTTCATAATGTCCCAGTTCAATTACTGTCCGTTAATATGGATGTTTTGCGGTAAGGTGGCAAATAATGATCTGAATCGCACCCATAAGAGAGCACTTCGAATTTTCTTCAATTATTATACATCCACCTTTAATGAGTTGTTACACAGAGGAAATGAGTGCACTATTCATCAAAAGAACTTGCAAAAATTAATACTCCAGGTTTATAACAGTTTAACACAACGAAATCCTTCATTTTTGTTGGATATGTTCCACGAAAAGGATGATAATTATAATTTAGGATAAAAGAATCTGTTGATGCTGCCTCAAACTAAAACAACTACTTATGGCAATGATAGTTTATCTTTTCGTGGTAGTACATTATGGAATTCCCTACCTAATGACATTAAAATTGCCACCTCCGTCTGTTCATTCAAATCGTACATAAAAAGGTGGAATGGAGAGATTGTCATTGTAAGATATGTAAATACGGCATTTTAAGTATTACTTTTTGTATCTGAAGAACTGTTATTTCTTTTATTTTTGTAAATAGTTGGTCTTCATTAGTTCTTGAAAAATAGCTATTAAAAATAACCAACTTTAAATAATTTTATAATAAAGTAATAATAAAAATTTGAAGAGCAACATCATGTAAAAGTATGGTGAGGATCTCTTGCCGCTTAGTCGTAATCTTCAGGCAAGCGAGGCACAAATTTTCTTGGACACTCTGTAGGTTCTCCATACTCATGAAAAAGTTAAAGAGAAGCAACTAAACAATGATTCTAAGGATATGGGGAATACCTAGAGAATAGTTTCGAGCTGAGACTTGATACTATCGGAAAGTCGATTTTTATGATTTTAAGCCAATGGTAAAGGAAATATCTTACCTTATTCTTCGACCTTTGCTCGCCTTTGTGTCAACTCTCCTTTTCATTCTATTTCTAAGCTTTTGAGTTTCTAGCCATTGTCTGGAATTGATTGGAGATTTAATTGTTCACTTTAGACAATGGTGGTAATTTCCGCAGAGATAAATGAGTCTCAAGGACGTTGCTTACTAACATTAGATTATGAACCACATGAGAAGTACACGCTAAGTTCTGAATTCACAATGATCGAATGATAAAAGACTTCAAAGTGGCACCAAATATTCTATTCAAGGAAGCTAGCCAGAAACTTTCCAATCGTGCATTCAAATGCAACAACGTTTATCAATTGTCAATGCTTTAGTTATTGTTTTTCTTCTGTAGAGGGTTCTTAAATGTAAGGATATGTCACAAAGTCTTATTTGAGCACTAAAATTTGAGAACAAACTCTTGCTACATTCTACGTGTAGGTCCTTGACTCTACTGAGGATTTTATTATGGACTGAAAATGGAGGAAAATACGAAAATCACTTATGAGATTCAAAGTATAAAGACACGGTAGGAAAGGCCAGTACAGCTAAGAGCCTTTCATGCTACGGTCAACGGTACAATTATGGATTTGTGATAAAGAAAAATCTATTGAATGAAACGATGCGAAAATATGCAACGAGAAGGAAAGAAAAGAAAGACAGATACGAACTGAAATTGAATTGGCATGAAATACAGCAAGCTACTTGCACAAGACAAGCAAGCTGTGGATGAAAGGTTCTAAAAGGATTGGTTTTACCTGCTCATTGTGACGGGATCATTGATATTGGTTATAGCTGATTTACGCTCAATCAGTTCCTTCAAAAGCTGAAACAACAAGTGAAATGGCTTCTATGGTCTCAGATAGTAAGTGCGTCGGGCACAAGAAGTGCTACACTTGAAATATTATCGAAAAATGACAATGCTCCCTTTTAAGGAAAGCAGTTGTACCAAAAAGCCACAACTAAAGTGTTTTTGTGACAGATCTAAAAGTAAATACATCTCACTTAAAACTAATCTGGAAAGAGAAACAAAAATTCTTCGAGAATTGTATAATGAATCTGCAATTAGAGTAAAGTAGGTTTAGAAAGACTTTTGACGCATAACTCTTATCCACGTGGCAAAACAAGAAGCTCATTATCAAAATCAATATTTGCACAATGAAGAAGGTGTATAAAAAGGACACCTGTGAAAGTCCAATTACTCAAAGTTTTCGGAACAAACGATCGGACGTAGATGACCTACTGATTTTCAACAAGCCGCACTCGTTTGCGTCCATTTGATGTACACCGGGTGTTGCGGAAAAGTATAACCGTTTTCACACTTTCGACAAAGTAGACTAATTTCCGAAAATTATCATTAAAACACGAGCAGATAGATGAGATGCTGACTTAAATTTTCAACGTCGCAAGAAAAATCGATATATTATTGTGATCTGCGCACAGCAAAATCCTCCACTTCTTAATCTCTTCAGTGATATCGTTTATCTCAACTTTACACAGCAGTGGATGCAACATGGATCTTTGCAGAGCTCCACAGCTGAATGTTTATCTTTCGGAGCATGTGACGTGAAACGATGAAAACTGATGCTTTACTTTAACAATTTCTCTTGAAAACATGGTGCTATTAAAGATTTTAGACAGCATTCTCGTTGCCGATAAGCTTTGTCAGGACTGTGAAAGCTTTTTGTACAAATTACAGAATTATAAAATTTAAAACTTGGCATGTTAGCTTCCTTCTGCCTTCGAGGGTTAGAGACAAATATAAAACGTATAAAGGAGGTACGATTTCATTTTGACAAATGCATACATTTTCCTCCTTGTGCATTTCTTCCTTTTTCCCGCCTTGAAACTAACTTGCAAAAATTCTACATCAAATGACAGCAAAGCAGTTGTGCATTATGAAAATCACAATCTTGTCCATGTCAGACCTTTGCTGAGGAGAAACTTTCGATCACAGGTTGCCTTTTTATAGACTCTGTACATCAAGCATCTAAAGAAAGAGATAAATTGCCAACTTGCTTCAACTTCAAGCTGGCAATATTTCTAGAACCTGGCACGTAGAATCATCATTGAAAAATGCCAGTTCCCCCATTGTCTCATTTTTCCTTTTAACTTAATACATGCATATTATACCGGGTGACCTAGAAAAGTGACCCAACGCAATCTTTTATAGAAAAGAAAGTGATTGGCCGAATGAAATGCTTCAAACGTTACTTAGTCGCTGAAAGACTAAGCTATTTATGAGCATATTACAAAACTGTTTTCGGCATCGAAATTCCCGAATTAAGGATTTTCAGGAAAAGGGCGTGCCTGAAATCCTCAAAGAGCTATCAAAAACGGGGGACCGATAAACTGCCATTTCAGATCCTCAGAACAATGAGGAGCGTGTTTCAATTCAGCATAGGAATCGGCAACACAGTCTAGAGTTTCCAGAGAAAGTTCATTGTCCCAAGGTACCTAAAACTATTCCCAAGCTGAAATTAGACACGGTCCTCATTGTCTTGAAGATCTGAAATGACCTCATTGTCTTGAAGATCTGAAATGACCTTAAATCGATCCCCTATTTTTGATGACTTTTTGAGAAAATCAAGCAGGCTCTTTTCCACAAAATCTTTAATTCAAGAAACCTACCGTGTCGAACAAAATTGCAAAAAAATGCTCATAACATAAGCTAGTCTTTTAGCAACAAAACAACGTTTGAAGCATTTCAATCGGTCACTTACTTTCCTTTCCATAACAGATTGCCTGGGGTCGCCTTTTTCTGGGTCACCCGGTAAATAGCCTTTATATTAAAATATTGTGAGTTTGTAATTTTTCTTTATTTAACAGGGCAGTTTGTAAATCAGTTATGAATATCGTTGAATACTTACCCAGTTCAAATATCATATAATCAAAAAATTAAAACTCAGAACAAAACAGTTGCTAATTAGAAGTGCAAACATATTTCAGTGAATTGGATAAACCAGACTTACTTGATGGTAAAAGTCATCATCATCAAATATTTCTGGATCAAGGTTCTTTAGATGTGAATCCGCATCATCCTGCACCAAGTTAGATGTGAATCATGACGAGAACTGATTTTAAACATACATTAAAATGATTCTATCCATTCTGAGTTATTAGGCTCTGTCGGCTTTCTGGCATTTTCTAAATGAATTTGGCTCATCTATTTGTTTTGAAAATAATCGATCTAATACCATCTATCTGGCATTGACCTGCACCAGTCATCAATGTAACTATTCATCACAGATCATTGGTTCTAAGATCAACAGAAGTTGTAGTAGAAGTGCTTGGTGGCTCAACCACCTCTTGGACAATTGCTCACTAGCTTAAGGTAACTATCGTTGGTTAAATGCTGGCTAGAATGTTAGACATAGATAGCATAGGTTGCAAATCTTTAAAAGTAACCGGCAGAGGTGGAAAAAGTATTGCAACCTAGCAAGGTACTTCCGAGAATTGTTTTGGTCATAACTATCAATAAATAGTTTGATAAAAAGTTATTGAGTCTTTGTAGGTCATTTTGGTTTCGGTTGGCATTAGTCCGCATATCAGCTTCATTCATGAAAGTCTACTAAGTTTATGCGATCTTCCTTCACTTAATTCCAAGCAGTCCCCCATTCCGTTAATTTCATTTTCGGTATTGTCCTTTGGGGATGCCCCTCTCTTTACTTATTACGTAGGGATTGTAATCACACACTTTAGTTTGTTGTTGGTCTCTTTATGCATATAGATATAGCCTCGTGCTTTTTAAAATCTGTACTCTGAAGACAGCGTTTGCTTCGAAACGTTAAACAATAACATGGCTTTGTCTTAATACTAATTTTTTTATCACTGGATTCGTCTACTAATTGATTTCTCTGCTTAACATCTCATTGCTTTCTGGACTTTTGTCACCTGTGACTTTGAAGGACTGAAAACGAAATTTAAAATGATGATCGTCGCAATCTTGGTTCTTCAATTTTGGGAAATTACGGTTTCCCGTCAACACTTAAAGGCCGAGATACACGGTCAGATATTCCCTTAGATATTCAGTTAGATTTTCATTTTCAGGTTATCTAAGCGAATATCTAATCGTGTAGCAAGTGAAAGATAATGCTTTAGATATTCAAAAATTATCAAGGAATATCTAAAAGTATGTCAATTAAAATCAAATTGGTTTGATTTTCTTCCAAATATCTAAAGCAACTTCAAAAGTTGCCGACGAGTCCTTTACACGAAGTAGAAGGTTACCAAAATGGCGGCGGCTGGCAATATGACCGAGGAAACATGCTGCAGAGGTAGGTTGAGCCTGTGAGTGTACAACGCACGGGACCACGTATCATTTCATCAAAATTCATTTGTATCGTGAGGAGGCCCTTTTGCAGTTTCGCAATTGCCGTTCTGAATGGCACGACAAAGAAACATTCATGTTGATTGATATCTGGTCAACGAAGGAAGGTCTTTTCACAGCTTGATTTTTATTCAAATCATACCTGCAAAAATGGCCACTGTACATGTCGTCAGTATCCTTCATCTTCATTTGATCTAGTTTTCGTGTGAGTCATGTAGTACTTTGTGTAAAGGACTCGTCGGCAACTTTTGAAGTTGCTTTAGATATTTGGAATAAAATCAAATCAAGTTGATTTTAATCGACATACTTTTAGATATTCCTTGATAATTGCTGAATATCTAAGGCATTATCTTCCGTTTGCTACACGATTAGATATTCGCTTAGTAAACCTGAAAATGAAAATCTAACTGAATATCTAAGGGAACATCTGATCGTGTATCTCGGCCTTAAGGAAGTTATTATCACACTATATCGTTGAACTTGGTCCATGGAGTTACTCTTCCAGAAACAAAGCCTTCGTGTAACCTGGTTTTCTTGACTTTATGTGGTTGTTGAAAAATTTGTAAATTTCATAGAAGGCTTCATAGGAAATTATATTTGGCAACTGAAATTCTCCGGGGTGAAAATAAGATACACACAGATTCATGCAGTGGTTGGAGACGACCTTCACAGAAATATTTCCGGCACTCAAATGCATTGTAAAAGAAACAGAAACACAACAGATTTTGTGATTTTGCTCTTTTCAGAATTTTACAGAAAGTTTTGAGCAATGGATCCAAGTTCTCAGAACGGAAAAAATTGTCCACCGCTTGTAAAAGGTTACAAGGTTATTACCCTTTCAATATAAATGAATGGATTATAAGGAATTACGGTAGTTTACCAAAATATTATCTCCGGCATCTCTAACATCATTATTATTTTCACATCAAGTCACTCTTTTCATATTTTTACAGTCTGACGCTGCGACATCATCAAATTGCAAACAGCAGACCAGAAAATTACAGACATATGCTTGCCAACACGTTGCAGCCCTTTTAAACTGAGGTTTTTATTCAATTTCTCCAACACGTTAAATGATGCCCTTTACTAAAACGATAGCTCTGTACAATTTCAAATAATTGTCCTCCATTACAAAACGAGAACTATATTCATATCGCAACAAAATTAAACAGAGAACAAACATCATACCACATATCCTGTTTCGTTAGATTGTTCCTTAGTTGGTTTTCCAAGAGTTCGGTAGGTGCTACGTTTCAATTGTGTCCGCTTTATCAAGCGCTCTTTGTTGCCCATTATCTACGTGAAAGAGGTGAACAGATAACCTTCTCACATCAAAGAGACAATTCGTTAAATAAGTAGAAGACTTACTACCTCAGTCCTATGTTTCTGGCTTCAATTCAGTTCATTTCATTTCAATCAAATTCATTTCAATCGTTGGTACTTCAATGAAACTCATGATACTCGTTTATCAAGCTAATGAAAGGAGCATCACATCCGGTGAAGCAGGGACCCCCAGACGAGTAAAATCAGTAGTCAAACGCAACTAGGATATAGAGAAATCATGTAGCAAGCTAAAAATCAGAATGCAACTACAACATACTGCAACATATCGCAATTGCAACCAAGAAATGCTTTCTCAGATCAAAATTGCAGTGCATGCAGACAGTATGAATAAATGATATATTACCTGTTTAACTTGTGACATGACTGACCCGTCGAACGAAGAGAAGCCCTATAAAAGAACAGTTTTTCTTCTATTAATGTGCCATTAGATATCAAGCTCTATTTTTCTATCAAGTCCACCTTCAGGCCAGGCAGCCTGTCAGTAGTCTTCTTGAGGACATGCCAAAAGGGTACGGATACGCATTCGTGCAGATATATCCATATAGATCTTAAATAGTCTGGATTTCGCCTCTTTTCAGCTGTTTACCAGAATAGAAAAACCAAAGAAGAAATCTTCAGAAACAAGTAAACAAACGCTGTCGAACTGCAAATTAGCTAAGCCCAACAGACCATGATTTAATGAGTAACTTAACAGTTGTTGAGCTGCCAATATGTTAAATTACTGCTCTACTTAGTTCTTTGGGATACAAAATGCTCTACCCAGCCTGTGTCCCAGACTCCAGAAATATGACTTTTTCGTATATGGTCTGGAACACAGGCTAGCTCTACCAGGTGTCCCACAGGAAAGTGCCCCCTTTTAACTACACAATGCGCCATGAAGATAAAATATCAAAACATTTTGAGTTCATAGCTCCATTTGTTCGACTTCAACTTAAATGAACATGCTAGATTAACTACTTAAGTCCCAGTTTTTGCATTGTTTATTGAATTGGAGATGGCACTCCACTGCAAGCGAGACAGATAATCATACTATCTGAAAATCCGGCCAAGATCACTGTGAAACTGGCGCAACCAATGAGATTGCAGAGTTCCAAAAAATAGTTGATAAGGTTCAAACTGACCAATGGGATATCGACATTTCAGCCTCTTCCCAAGAATTTGCCTCCCTTTAGTCCCGAGGCTTCTAATGTGATGAAACTTGCAAGGATCGTTGTCGATTGCAGTGGTGAAAGCATAAGAATAATTTGGCCTTTGAAACCAGATTTCCCATGTCAAAGTGAAGGAACCTTCAAGCAGTGCACAGAAGAAGTACTTATCTTGACTCAGGTTGGTTTGGTTTTCTATTCAACCTCATTGAAATATGAATTTCCGGCGTTTTAGAATTGGTAAGTTGTGGTCGTGTAGAATGAGCCTAAGCTTTTGGCTTCCAGCATCAAAGTGAGATTCATCGATTGATTATGAGACGTGGTTGTAGCGATTATCAAGGTTTTGCAAGGGGCCTAACCATGATATGATATAAGATGCAATGTGCAAAAAATTTCAACTTTGACCTTTTGCCCCTTACACAAATCATGGCTAGACCCTTTTTTAAAACCTATGGCCTCGGGTGTACTGTAAATTCTGACTTGGCGAGCTTGCAACTGTAGATTGACATGGCTGACTTTGCAACAGTAGATTGTACAAACGATTTGTCGCAAATTTAGGGTTTTTATGATTTAACTGATATCCATTTTGTAAATAGATTTATCATTGACGTGTATTTAAGTTTGGTTGGCATTAATTGGCAAAGTAATTAGCTAGACGGGAAGCCAACGTTAAATAAAGCAATCATATCATTATATCATTACTATCATTCTTTTTCTGTCACACTACACATGCAGAAATTGTCTTTGTCTCGATATCTGGCTCTTACCCAGAGCCTGAAATACCGAGAGATCTCCTCAGAATACTTGCTGTGCCCAAAAGGACAGATTTCTAAAGACGTGGAATGGCGCTTGGTATTCCTAATTCCTTCAAATTCTTCTTCAAATTTGCTGTCAGCGTCCCCAAAGTTCCAACTACAACTGGAATTACCGACACTTCCTTATTCCATAATCTTGCTATCTAACCCTAACCCTAACCCTAATTCTATGGGATAGGGTTAGGGTTAGGGTTAGCGAATATTATCATTGTGAGAGGTAATAATAAACAACATGACAACAAGGAACTTCGCAAGGAAATAATGTTGCGCACAAATCTGAAAAAGAAAGCCAACAAAACTAAGAAGGAAGAAGACGTTAGACGATATAGGAAACAAAGAAACTTGATTGTAAGAATGAACAAAAAAGCTAAAAGAGAGTATTATAAAAGTATATCACCAAAATCGATTGATAATGACAGAAAATTTTGGAAAATGGTTAAACCAATGTTTTCAACCGTAAATCCAATAGACCTTTTAGCTATTCTACAAAAGAGCCTGGATCGAGCGTTATCTTTATACATTTTTATACACGAGGTTCGATCGAGTGGCATGAGAGGTTCTATCACTATTAAGCACATTCGAAAATCCTTCAAAGTGCATCATAACATCGTTCGATTCAGATTCTTTCCCAGAATAGCTAAAAGGTCTATGAGTGACAAAATAATTCTCATTGAAGATGAAAAGATCATTACTGATGACACTGAAATTGCGGAAAGTTTTAATACATATTTCTTAAACATCACTGACTCTGTGCTAGTGCTCCTGAAGCTATTTTTACAAAGGATCTCGATACAATGGTAACAAATGACATAGAAAAGTACAATAATCACCCAGGCATCAAGGCAATTAAAGCCTCATTGTCACAAACAGATAGGTTTGAATTTTCGCATGTCTCCCCTCGGGACGTGATGCAGCAAATAGAGGCAATCGATCCAAGTAAATCTAACAGTGGAAATATACCTATGAAAATACTTCAAAATAGCAAAGACATTGTGATCCCGTACTTTACAGACTCTATTAATGCAGCAATAAACAATTGCAATTTTCCTAATGATCTGAAGGTAGCTGATGTTTCTGCTGGCTATAAGAGAGGAATAAAAACAGATAGATCAAATTATAGACCAATAAGTGTACTACCTCCAATATCAAAAATCTTTAACGGTTGATAGGCTCGCAAATTAATGTTTTTGTTGAGAATAAATTGTCTAATCTCTTATCTGCATTCAGAAAAGGTTATAGTACGCAAGATGCACTGCTAAGAGTTATCGAATCTTGGCGAAAATGCCTCGATGCCTCGGGGATTATTGGTACAGTATTAATGGATCTTTCCAAGGCCTATGATTGTATCATGCATGATCTGCTGATAGCTAAACTGGAAGCCTATGGATTTGACAGAAATAGCCTCAAACTTAGGTATAGCTATTTGACAGACCGTAGCCAAAGAGTTAAAGTGGGCTCCTCCTACAGTTCCCTTGGAAAAATCAAGATAGGAGTACCCCAAGGCTCGGTCCTTGGACCAATGCTATTCAATATTTTCATCCTAATTGACTTGGAATCAGAAATCTGCAACTTTGCAAATGATAATACAATATACGCAAGAAGTGAGACCCTGGAAGAAGCGATAAATAGCTTGGAAAATGATCTGAGCTCTGTTTTACAGTGGTTTACCGAAAACGGAATGGTAGCAAACCCGGAAAAATTCCAACTCATGTTTCTAGGAGTTAAGAGTGATCAGCAAATGTGTTTACGCATTGATGATCAGATCATCAATCAATACCAACAAGTCAAGCTATTGGGAGTAGCTATTGATTCCAAATTGAATTTTGACAAACATATTCTTGAACTTTGCGGTAAAGTAAACAAAAAAGTGAGTGCATTCTCAAGACTTCGGAACTATCTTGATGACACACAAGCAAAACTCTTGTGTAAGACAACAGTTTTGGCCAATTTCAACTATTGCCCTTTAATTTGGATGTTCTCTTCTAAAGCTGCAAATAACGAGATCAACAGAACACATAAAAGTGCACGTATCCATAGCTGATATCGACCAAACATGGATTATCAACAATTTGGACACTCTTGCTCAGAACTACCTTCGTAGCTGCCTTCGTAACTTCCTTCGTAAATCCCTGCATCCGGGACATTGTCCATCATCATGTTGACAAATAGTCAGTTTGGTCTTAACACTGTGGACATTAGCACTAAATTCAAACAGTGCCAAGTAGTCATGAGACAGTGCTTGAAAAATTCTTGCAATCACGACACAAATCACTTGGTGCAAGTTTCCAGTGATAAGAGTAAGCAGTATGACACCTTCAATAGTACAAAGAATGTCGTTAAATCCGTCAGAAATGACATTACTAACAAGATAAAAGAAAATCTCACAACACAAGGACTAGTAATTCGTCATGATTACGACTCTTTCTTAGCAAGTACAAAAACTGCTTGGACCTCAGTACAAAAAAGTTGCCGAAAAACATCTATAATTTTACCATCCGATACTTGAACAATACACTGCCAAATATGAGTAACATCTTTATGTGGGGTCACTCAGAGAATAAGGCATGTCAGCTGTGCCACCACAACCAAACTCTGGGTCACGTGGTTGCAGGGTGCAAGAGTTCTCTTGACTAAGGGAGATACACATGGCGACACGACTCCGTCCTCAGCTACATCGCGAATACATTTTCTAGATTCTGCAAGAATGTATACGCGGATACACCATCCTTTGCATCCCCATGTATCGTAACAGGTGATCACGAAAGGCCTGACATTGTTCTTGTTCAGCAGAAAGTCGTCACAATCGTAGAACTTAACATTGATTTTGAAACAAATATGGAGGGAAACAGCGAAAGAAAACGCGACAAATACAAATCGTTGATGTCAAACTTGCTACCGAAATATGATGACGTTCGTTATGTTAATGTGTCCATGGGTGCTTGTGATTTTATAGAGAAAGACAGCAGAAAATCTTTCGAGCTTTTAAGATATATAAGGGTACCAGAGAATGAAATTCTGTTCCTCACTAAGCGAATAACAAATATATGTATAAGATCGTCGTACTATATATTTTGTAGTAGAAATAAAGAATGGACATCCCCGAACTTTTAAGCTTTTAATGGTAGTAAATAAGGACATTATTGATCTTACTTTTGAACTGTGTGAGTATGCAACCAATGCCCAATTTTGGAGAGTTGGCTGGATAGACTAGGCTTTAGCGTTTATTGTATTTTAAATTGTTTTGAATGAAAGTTTCCATTATTATTATCATCATCATTATTATGATGATTATCATTATTATTACTATTATTATTATTATTATCATTATCATCATCATCATCATTATTATTATTGTTATTATTATCAAACTCAAACCATCACCAAAATAAAACAGAAAGAAACTTACACTTACACTCCTTGCCTTCTGTCTCGGGTTGTATAAGTTCTTGTCACGCAGAGGTTTCACTCCCTTTCTAGACAGTCCAAATCCAAAATACAAAAACAGGGAGGAGAAAACTTTGGAAGGCTCCTTGGGGGGATTTTGTGCACGAAAATCATTCCTGGTTTTGAAACCGCTTTGTTCTTAGGTAAAAATTTCTTTTTATTTCAATAGAATTTTAAAATAATAATTTTTCTTTTATTTGTCTGGGTTTTAGAAAACAATTTTTATGCAAATATTAGGTTTAGAGTATAAATACTTGGCTGTCTGGATTTGTAAATACACTAATGAAGATTTTACATCGAAACGTATGATATAGAACAGTTGTATTATTATTATTATTATTATTATTATTATTATTATTATTATTATTATCATTATTATTATTATTATTATTATCAAACTCAAACCATCACCAAAATAAAACAGAAAGAAAATTAAGAAAACACAACTGTTCTATGTCATACGTTTCGATGTAAAATCTTCTTCAGTGTATTTACAAATCCAGACAGCCAAGTATTTATACTCTAAACCTAAAATTTGCATATGAATGTATTTCTAAAACCCAGACAAATAGAAGAAAAATTATAATTTTAAATTTTAGAGACTAAAATCGTGCAAATCGGTTGAAAATTCACTGAGTTACGAGCTCTCGAAGATCAAAAATTTGCGATAGCTGAAACCAGAGACCCCCCAGATTACTGGTATTGCAAAAAGCTCGAAGACGGAGGTAAGAGAAGCTTATCCAATGTCATACCGCTCGTTGATATCAGAGCAAACCAATTAGGACTTTTAAAGTAAATTATTTCTTGCGATCATTCTCTGAATTTCCTTACATTGTATAATTCCAAAAACAGTGGTTCAGAACATAATCGGCAAGAGACTGAATCTGCTTCCTCAAAGCATCCATATGCTTGACAGCTAGGTCATCGAAAACCTGTTTGAATCCAACTTGGTTAGCCCTGAAACAATTGAGAAATAACAGAAACGACGGCCTATGGAGCTTTTACCGAAAATGCCATTTTGAGGCCTCTGACTTCAGCATTCGAACAAATTTGAACTTCAAATGCTTGTAACTCCATTAATTCTTAGCGGATTTGCAAGATTTTTGTGTCAAAATTAATCTAAAATCTCAGAAAAAGGTTGACTTAAGCAAGGGTGCATTCAGCGAATCGTTATTTTTTAGTATTTAATCAAAGGTTGAACAATTTTTTGAGACACCCTGTATGCTTATCAAACCTCTCTGCCTCCTTCATGCCCCTTCAAGTACATTCTGTCCACATCACATCACATTATTATTATTATTATCATTATCATTATCATTATTATTATTATTATCATTATTATTATTATTATGCTGCTAAATGTCACAGTTCATACTGGTTGCTTTTCTTTGGCCGGGTGTAAACAATACACCTAAGGCATGTCATGTCCTGAAGTTCAGATGCTCAATACTTTACGAAGGATCCTTGCAGTTCCTAGTAAGCATGTCTTTTGGACCGTCTGAAGATTCAGATTTTCTGATACGCTTCTGATGTTATCTTCCATTCCTTTTCTGATGGTACCGAGTGCTCCTATCACAATGGGTATTACTTTCGTTTTCATTTTCCACATCCTTTGTATCTCAATTTCAAGATCTTGATATTTGCTTTTCTTTTCCATTTCTTTGATTGAAACATTTTTATCACATGGTACAGTCATATCTATCAGCTTGCAAGTTGAATTCACTTTGTCCTTGATTATGATATCAGGTCTGTTTGCACCTACATGTCTGTCTGTATGCACTGCCATGTCCCATAGCACTGTATGTGTTTCAGTGTTAGTTACTGTGCCCGGTTGGTGCTCATACCACTTGTCTGAGGTCTTGATTCCTAGGTCATTACAAATATTCCAGTGTACATATGCTGCAGCTTTGTTGTGTCTTTCGATGTAATCAGACTTTGCTAATACTTCACATCCTGACGTTATGTGGTCAATTGTTTCAGACTGCTTGTAACACATCCTGCATCTGCTATCAATTTCTTTGCCAATATCTTATTATTATTATTATTATTATTATTATTATTATTATTATTATTATTATTATTATTATTATTATTATTATTATTATTATTATTATTATTATTATTATCATTATTATTGTTATTATTATTGTTATTATTATTGCATTTCCTTTGTTTGGTGGACGATTTCTAAATGCAAGGTATGTGAATCTAAGTTGAAGATTGATAAATTTAGCTGTGGAATAAGACAGTAATGATATCTGATCGTCTTGGTACTACTTCCTGTCAAAAGGGGGTACTGTCTTTTTTCAATTTGTTTTGAGTGGGCTTGTCAGGATTTCTAACTACTGAAAGCTAATTTAGACCTACTGTGCATGCCGCATCCAGGCATGGGGCCCCTAGTTTAACTTCCTTTCCGAAGGACGACGAGGTGAGTTGTGAGGGCAGGCCTCCGAGGTCTCCCATTCGGAGTTTGACCTCACTCGACCGAGCTTAACTTCAGTCACCTGACGAAGACTATATATGCCATCCGGCCAGTCAACCCACTTATTGAGACATCCGGTCTTTTCTATGCAGTAACTGTCATTGAAATATCCCTTAAAGTCATTGAAAAATCCATACCTTGTTTTTTAATCGGCCAGATCCAAGCTTTGTTTTTTCGTCCCATTTAGATATTTTTACATCTATGTAGTCTTTAAAGCAGCAATGTCTTTTGGAGATCTCTTCCTCGTACTCTCTTGTCGTCTATGATTAAACAGCACACTAGGCTTTCAAATCATACAGACAAAATGGTTGGATTTTACATTAAACGGCTAAAAACTGTTTACAACTGTTCAGTCTAAGCAACACTTGTTGCAGAATTAACAACTTTCTTGGTTTTCTGTATCCAATTGAACAATAAAAATCTTTCTGTACGTCCAAAGGAAAGAACATGTGAATTTCTACAGGACCCTTAAAAAACCAGTAAAGCTTCGGTTTACCTGGTTTACAACAATCATGATAAACATCAAACTCACCAGTGTTGCTTTCCTCTTGCTAGGCAGCTTGAAATGACCAGAATCATTTGCCGTTGAAACTTTATTTGCTTCTGGGCCATTTCTGATATCATCATCGTCATCAGTATCGCTAGGTATCTCTTCATCACTTTGGACATTATCTTCCTTTCTTTCTCCAGATAATAACGTATCTGTGTCTTTATTGTTCATACATAGGTTTCCTTGAAGCGCCAACATTTTGTCTAGAGCTGTTACTAATGAAGACCGAACTATCAAGGAAAAAATAGTTGCAGTTCAGTATTTTGACGCTTTCATACAAAGTAAGGTTTTCCACCACAACGCTAGCTGAAAGGCCTGTCTTGATGCTCTGTTGCAGAAACTTGCCGAATTTGTTCTAGTCCGTCATCTAGGGATCCTAACTTGGCATCCTCTTACCAGAGTCAAAGTTTATGTATTTCCTTCAATTCAAAGCATGCTGATTGCGACTACCGTAAAGCCTCTATTTAGCCCCCCCTCTCTATCAAGCCTAATCTCTAACAACCCCTTTGAGCAAAAATTATAGATAAGACCCCTTTCTCAAGACCATCCACTTAGATCAAATATATCAAATCCAGAAATTTACCAAAGATTCTCCATTTCTTTAGCTGAACAAGTTGGCATGTTAACTGTGATATGGCTTGGGATAAAACTTTGTAGAATTTATGTACTTGAATTGTAAATTGCTATGTTGGATTGAATCCACAAAACATGGAGTAACGGGGTAAAGGAACTGAACAGGTACCATGTATGCCCGTCTCGTCTGATTTGTGAATAAGCTTACTCTCTCTGATAAGCCCCTTCTCTATTAAGCCCCGTCTGGAGTGTCCAAAATGGAAGAAGCCCCCAGGGGCTTAACAGAGTTTTTACGGCCTTATCAATAGTAGCATGCATTTATTCAATGGTAGCATGCATATTCGTAATCAGCATGCTTTGGAATGTAGAAAAACATAAACTTTGGATGTGGTGGGGGATGCCAGGTAGAAGGTCTTTGCTCTAGGACTACACATTCACTGAATGTAAAATTGAAAGGATGTACAGTACCATCGCCCTAAACTGCCACCTTTCAGATAAATTTTTCACTGTGCGTGGTATGAGTAATAATCTGGATAAGATGGCTTCGACATTTCATGAAATTTTTGAGTCCCTGAGAGATTTAAGCCCCTTCAAAGAAAAAAATGGTAAGGAACCAATATGCCCTTGGAATACTGCTAACATCCAAAGAGACATGGAAAAGTAGGCTAAATTAAAGAAATTGGCATAAAAAATTCAAACTATCGGCAAGACTACAAAATTTTGCGAAATAAGGTCATCAATTATATAAGACTATCAGTACAGCAACATTATAAATGTCTTATTTCCCAAATTTGAAATGATTTTAAGAAAATGTGGAAAACGATCAATACAGTTTTAGATAAAGGAAGGCGATACAGCCATTGAGAACAAGTAAGGGATATTTGAAACCATGGATGAGCATTTTTTAACCGTTGGACCAAACCTGGCTCAAAGAATAGAAAGAGATCAAAACGATAATCCGCTACAATTCCTAAAGCAAAGAAATCCAATGGAAAATTTCAAGGTCTCTATGATCGGCTAAGATAAAGTGCGGAAGGCCATTAAACAGCCGAAAAACATGGAAAAGCTGCAGGCCCTGATGAAATCTCTGCAACTCTAGTTAAAGATGCAGCGGAGATTATCTCACAGCCACTAATGATGACTTTCAATGCATTATTGAAATTAGGTGTCTTACCAGGTACTTGGAAACTTGCAAAGTTAGTCCAACTTTTACGACAGGGGAAAGAATAATTAAAACGATTGTAGGCTAATTTCGGTGCAATCTATCATTTCAAAAAAACTGATTGAAAAATTGGATGGAAAGCGCAGCTTTGATATAAAGCTTAACACCAGGACCACGACGAACATCATCTTAGGGGTCATTTCAAAGAAAGACAAATCAATATTGCAGTTTATTGAATCGACATTTCCAATTACTTAAGTTTGATTGAATTAACTTATTTGAATTAATTGAATATAAATTTATTGAATAATGATTCAAAAAATTCTACATGATCAGATGCTTATATTTATGCAGCTTAACAAGATACTGATCCCGAATCAATTTGCTTTCAAAAAGCTGCATTCAACTATCACCTCACTGATCAATGTTTCTGACTACTGGTATGAAAATATACATGAAAAGAAAGTTAATATTACACTGTTTCCGGACCTGAAAAAGTCATTTGACATTGTAGATCGCGAAACACTGCTCAGTAATCTTGAAAGTTTTGGTGCCAAAGACGATCCTCAGCTTGTTTGAAAAAAGGTCGACTCGAAATGTCAGGGAACTCAGAAACACCGAAACTGATCTTTCGATACCTTTACGAAAAACTAACAATGGCCAGAGAGCTATATCTTTTCGTGGACCTAAGCTCTGGAATAGCCTTGAACTTGATGTTAAACAGGCACCATATCTTGCCACCTTTAAGAGAAGAATCAAATCTTAAACTGGTAACATTTGTGCCACGGCCCCCTGAAAAGCAGTTCTCATGGACTGACGGGGCTACCGTGCCTAAATAAATAAAAATGAAATGACTGAATCCTCAGAAGTGATTTGTTTCGTACCATGGTAATCGCAAGTACTGCTCATTAAACGGTTGCAGATCCACTACAAAGGGTAAAAATACCGCAGGATTCATGTCTCGGCCCTCTTTTATCAATCAGTTTTCTTAAAAATTCAAGTCGTGTTTACAATTTTAAGCGAACTTATATACAGACGACAGACATGGAAACAATTGTCTCATCTCTTTGGACCTGACGTTACGTCTGGAGTTGATGCTCGCTGGTTACTCAACCTATTTTAGAACGGAAAAATGATTTCAGGAGACAACACGTCTGGGAGCCTCTTGACACAGATAAGGGTTTGATAGCGCCCCCAGGGGGACCGTGGGGGTGCTTTGAAAATGGGATAAAGTTTGACCCGCATCTTTTTGCGCGGTAACTCTAATTTGCACGGGGCAAGCGGTACTGGGATGCCAAAAATCGACGTAAAGCCACATTCTTTACCCATTCCAGTCTTATTTGTTGCTATTCATTTTCGAAGAACAACGAGCAATTTCATTTTGGAAGCTGCGGCGAAAGTTCCTTAATTTTCCAACTTAAGCCTATTTTCACTCCAAAATAAATTGTGTTCGATTTCCTACTGAATGCACTTGCTAACCTCGGATTACTGTCTAAATACCATAAAAAAGGTTAAATGAAGGTCCTCAAAGAATTCGTTTTAGTTTTTCGCATAATGTACTGCTGCATCGGTGGAAGAAGATCGGTCATTTTTCATGACATTTTCATACCTTCTTCGATTTTTTCTTGGCTTATTACATAGTATGTTATGCATCAAAATCTATTGGCTTATGGTATATGCTGTTTAACTAATTTTGAATATAGGGATAAGAAGAGAGTTTGTAATGAGTCTGCAGGTGATACTTCATGGAAGACAAAATGGTGCCCAAATGACCACTTTTGCGGCAACCGGTACATGGGCCAACATCGATGACCTAAGGAAGACAATGGCAGCCCTGGGAACGAGATTGGGAGAACAAATTTCGGTCAAGGTCCTCCATTTCCAGATATAAGACAAGAGACATAAGAGACCTACATGTTCAAAAGCTCAATGTAGCATGCGTAAAGATGAGCTTCTCTTACACCGGGGCACAAGCATGGAACAGCATTCCACAATCCATCAAAGCTGCTAGGTCAATAGTCGCATTCAACAGGTCTAAAAACTCATTTTTTTGAGCTGAAAAAATTCAGACACACGGATTCATGAAGGAGCAGTATCTGGGTTTATTTCACTAGAATTTGATTGTTTAATTTATCTTTATTACTTAATTTATATTATAGTTTATTTCTTTCACAGGTTGTAACATTTAGGGAAAATGTGTTTTTAGCTCCAGTTGAAGAGCCACAATCATTGTGGATATACTCAATAAACCTTGTATGTATGTATGTATGTATGTATGTATGTATGTATGTATGTATGTATGTATGTATGTATGTATGTATGTATGTATGTATGTATGTATGTATGTATGTATGTATGTATGTATGTATGTATGTATGTATGTATGTATGTATGTATGTATGTATGTATGTATGTATGTATGTATGTATGTATGTATGTATGTATGTATGTATGTATGTATGTATGTATGTATGTATGTATGTATGTATGTATGTATGTATGTATGTATGTATGTATGTATGTATGTATGTATGTATGTATGTATGTATGTATGTATGTATGTATGTATGTATGTATGTATGTATGTATGTATGTATGTATGTATGTATGTATGTATGTATGTATGTATGTATGTATGTATGTATGTATGTATGTATGTATGTATGTATGTATGTATGTATGTATGTATGTATGTATGTATGTATGTATGTATGTATGTATGTATGTATGTATGTATGTATGTATGTATGTATGTATGTATGTATGTATGTATGTATGTATGTATGTATGTATGTATGTATGTATGTATGTATGTATGTATGTATGTATGTATGTATGTATGTATGTATGTATGTATGTATGTATGTATGTATGTATGTATGTATGTATGTATGTATGTATGTATGTATGTATGTATGTATGTATGTATGTATGTATGTATGTATGTATGTATGTATGTATGTATGTATGTATGTATGTATGTATGTATGTATGTATGTATGTATGTATGTATGTATGTATGTATGTATGTATGTATGTATGTAGTATCAATGCAATTATCATTGGATCTCTAGGAACAGTACATAATCAAGCTTTGAAGCTCCTGTTAAAACATCAAATGAAGAAAGAAATGGCCAAGGGACTCTTAAAATGGTGTTCTACTGGAAATATAATTTGTGCAAAGAACCTTTGGAATTTAAGATGCAAACTTGATAAGGAAGTGTAGCTGAGGAGATACCGAACAGAATATGAAATGAAACGAGCAGAAAAGTAGTAAAGATTAGGTTGTCTTAGGTAGAAGGTAATCCTTATGTCTGGTGTTTATTGGACACATTGGACGATTGGTTACGATTTATGCCAAACTAGTTCAATAAATATAACCTATGTATGTATGTATGTATGTATGTATGTATGTATGTATGTATGTATGTATGTATGTATGTATGTATGTATGTATGTATGTATGTATGTATGTATGTATGTATGTATGTATGTATGTATGTATGTATGTATGTATGTATGTATGTATGTATGTATGTATGTATGTATGTATGTATGTATGTATGTATGTATGTATGTACGATGAGAATTATTGGAAGGATAAAAGAAGAATGGAAAAGAGCTCTTGGATCTGGAAAAATTGTGGAAAAGAAATCGAAATACCTCAGAAGAAAATTTGATAACTTTGATGTTTTCGTCGATGGCGATTTGTGTGAAAAATTGCGGCAAGCGTATTACCTCTAGCGTTAAAAATCGAAGCGTTGGGTATAATAGCCTTGTCAAAAATAGAACATTATTTTCCTAACATCAACTTTACAGAAGAAAATTTAGCAGAACTTGATAAAGTACTGACGGCATGTCTGAGAAAGATGTTCAATATTTATACAAATACGACAGTTCGAACAATGTTTATGAAAAAACAGTATGGTGGCATTGGCATACGAAAACCGTCAACAGTATATAGAGCAACAAGGATTAGTTTTCTTGTTAATATGCTAAACCATGAAGATGACAACATACGATATGTTGCCAGAAATTCACTCAGCCTCGATTTCAACAAACGTGGGGCTAAGAGATCAATTCAAGATAATAACTTTCTAGGTTTCAATACAACAGCAAGTGGCAATCTGGAAACACACGTTAAAGGTGGTTTTGGGGTTCAATCTGACTGGCCCCAGCTGTGTCACCTAGTTAGCAAAGTAGGCGTGAGACTGCACTGGGAAAAAATTGAAGAAACTGACATACATCAAGCTGGAAAAGCAAAGATTATTATCGGAACGTTAAGTCAAAATATATTCACCACTGGAAAAGTAATTCGAAAAGAGATTTTAGAAAAACAACTATCTGAAGAATTGCAAGATTTGAAAAAGCTACCAATGCAAGGAACCCTTATCGATATCAACAATGCTGACTACCTTCTTTCACAGAACATCTATAGAAATTTTAAAATCAGTGATAATTTGCTAAATTTCTGGTACAAAGCAAGGCATAATGTCCTACCATGCCATTACACATTGTCACTATGGTACCCGGAACATCCACCAGAATGTCGATTAGATGGGTATCACTTGGACAGTATGTCACATATCCTAAATGGTTGTAAGAAAATGAAAAACAATTATACAAAAAGACATGATC